>CM042428.1:30058610-30151110 GCA_023631565.1 Gymnocephalus cernua
TGAAGAGGCAGCTGGATACAAATTCAAAAGACACAGTAACTTCAATTCATGGCTTAACAACAATGTAAAGACGTATACTGTGAGCTGTATACTGATAGCCTACTGATCCTTTGTAGATCATCAGCCCAGATGAACTGTTCTTTTTCTCTGTTCAATAGCCGATTCAGCTAGTATATCCACTACATATAGCCTCTTGTGTCTGTCTGAAAAGTCTCACGAAGACATACATTCATTCCCTTCCAGAATTATACATAGATGCGATGTAACTATTTAGCTAACTCAAGACTCAATATACTATACAAGTCATTGCTGTCTATCCCACACTTTGTTTTCTGGACTGTAGAGAGGATAATCTTCCAGTGTGACTCCATTTCTACACTCCACTGCTCCTCTGTCATTCCTCACAATCAGCTGGCTGTTAGTGGGATGGATGCAAAGAGGACAGAAGCAAAAGAGTCATGGGAACACAGTGCTTACACACTACAAGGGGTCTTCTTCCTCCCCTGTGTTTCTCATGCAAGCTGCGTCTGTGTGCGTATCATCTGCTGCTCACAATCCACTGGGAGGTCAGTGGAGATTAAAGAGGTTGGAGTATGGGGTGAGCTCTTTTCCCCTTTTCATCCTGTCTTTTTTAGCTAGTCAGTGGTCGGAACTTGGCTGTGCCATCACAGGTTTTAAACTCCCAAAAATCACAAAAAAAGACACCCAACACAAGGAGTGTTGCAGTCATGTTGCATCAAGTGATCTCGACATTCCTGTGTTTGATCAGATTCTGTGATCCATCTGTCCATCTCTTCATCTTTCAACTATTTATTTAACCCCCTAATTTGTGAAGATGAGGCCCATCATTTAAATGTTATGTGTGGAGTGAGTCTGTGAGTGCACATTCCTCAGAGTGTGAGTGGAGCATGATCAAACGTGCCCTCAAGCCCTAAATGGTTCAACTCCACCCAGGCCACAGCTCTTCTCCCCTGGGACGGAGGGCTCTCTGGGCTCAACTTGTGCTATCTTTTGTCAAATTTAAATCTTACGTGGATGACATTCCAGATGTTTGAGGTGCCTGTCATCAACTTGTGGTTGCATCTTTTCTTCCATTCCTTCTTTTAAACATCAAAGAGGTCAATAATGGCCAAAGCTAGATGACTTTATACTGATCACCAAACAGAGCCATAACATTGGAGATCAGTACTGTAGTTGCATCCTGCTGTGAGGATGCAGTGGAAATAGAAATGAGCCCCCCACGGTCCACCATGAACAACATTAAGTGGGATTTGTTTTTATGGTAATCAGAATAATTTAAGATGAAAATGTGCTGAAATTAAGTACCATTTAAACAGCATGTATATGTGTGTGTGTGCATAGATGTGTTAATATAGGAAATTTTAGAGTTTGGTGCAGCAGATCATGGTTTTATAAATGCATAACCTTCTGTATCTTGTGCTCAAACCAGTTTAAGACTATTTGGCAACAGAACAGTTATGGTAACTTGATGATGATGTATTCAAGTTGCATTTCTCTAAGTCAGCAGAGCAACTTCCTGTGGGAAACAGTCACTGAGTTTTCCCTGTTTTACTCTCAGTCCTTCTCTCTTGGCAAGTGAGGAGAGAAATATGTTGTATTTTCCAAGAAAAAGCAGTCCCACCTGGCTTGAGTTGCGGTTTCAATACATTGGAGAGAAATCATTTCTGTCAGCTTTGCACTCTGAAGCTTCCAACACACTTCCTGTTGGCCTGTTGATGGAATGTTCTTTGGAATGATATAATGACGTTCCCACATCCCAGACTGCTCGACCAGACATATTCATATGCATTGTGTTTACAGAGAGTGGTGTGCAAAAATTCTGCTTATGAGTAATGATAACAAAGATGCATCACATTTGGGCTTCTTCTCTTTAGCGAGGCCAGCAGGCAGGTGGTCTGACAGCTGCTAGAAAGCAGAGAAACTGTATCTACTGACTTCTATAGTGTGTTTATAGTATGCTTTGTTGAATTACTATATAGATACTGCACAGACAAATGTGTAGCCACTGTAAGCCACATTACCCTCTGCTGCTCATAAGATCATTTGTACTATACATAACTCAGTCAAATATCCGTGACAGATTTTTCTGACAGTTTGACACAAGAATCCACCAGCATGGACAGCCATGCCTTCTGTTGGAATAATTTGCATTAAAGCACAGACAATAGATTCATTGTTTAAAAACATGTATCAAACAAAAATAAGCAGGTTGTGTCTCTTAAATGTAAAGGCTTGCTGCTTTTCTCTGTTTTATCAGATTTTAAATGAAATATCGTGTGGAAAACAAGCCATTTGAAGATATCACCTTCTAGGAAAATTGTAATGGCCATTTTTTTGACGAAACAAATAATCGGTTAAATCGAAGAAAAACGTAGGTGATAGATTGATTGTTTGTAATTGTTAATTGCCGACCCTGTGAAAAAAAGAAAGTTCAATCATATACCACTTTCTTTCTGAGAGATATTGTATCATATCAAATTTAGCTTAGCATATAGACTGAAAATAAGGGGGAAAGCTAGTCTGGCTCTGTCCTAAAGGTAACCCCTCTACCAACACCTGTAAAGTTCACCAATAAGATGTTAAACCTTGTTTGTTTAAAAACCATAAGTATAAAAAAGACATATTGTGGTTTTATGAGTCTTCTCTGGTCTCCTGGATAATTAGTGACCTTTAGAGGTGTTAGTAGGCATATTTTGTTTTCTTTAGACAGAGCCAGGTTGCTGTTTCCCCTTGTTTTAAGTCTTTATGCTAAACTAAGCTGGCTGCTGACTGTAGACTTATATTTACCGTATTGATATGAGAGTTGTATCAATCTTTGGACTAACACTTGGCAAGAAAGAGAATCAGCGTATTTTCTTTCTTTAAGTACAATTTTATCTCAGCGGAATAGTTCAACAACACGTCCCTGAATGCAATGGATCGGCACATTACTTTATCTCAGTTGGCCCAGTTTGGTTTAACACCGTTAAACTGAGGCATCAAGGACACAAGTAATGGTCCTTTTTGTCAGCATCATGTTTGGTCTCTTTGTCTCATCAGCCATCTCGGCACAGGCAAATGTTTTTTCAGGGAATGAGTGTGATGTTTGTTGGGAGGGGGGGTTTTAGGGGAAGCAGTGAAGGCGTCTTTGTTAGCCACACATAAGACACTTGTTTGGTATGGCTTGTTATTGGTGTGAAAAGGCAGTCTATTTAGGCAAGTGTGTGTTTTTTGTGAGAGGATCATTTACTGGAGGCTCTTTTGATAGAGTCTGTGCACGTGCATGTGCTAATAGTGCTATTGACTTGAATCAAGTTGCATTTTGTTACATGGATGACTGAACTGCTTGAACACTTTCTGCTATGGAAATGGAGCATTTTAAATGAATATACTGCATGTTCACCTATGGATTTGTAATTCTCTTTTGTACACTTGTATACAGTCTCTCTCAAACAGTCCTCAGCTTCACGCCAGCAGCTAATGAAGGAGGGTTACAGATAGACAGCAGGGAGGCACTGTCAATTGGATAGACGGAGGCATCAGTGAAACAAAGAGAGATGGGGGAGATAGATCATTTGTGGGGGGAGAAAGCTCTTATGGACAAAAATAGAGGATTTAACAACATGATGACACAGTAGAGAACCCTTTCACAATGGAGTAGATTGATGTAAAAGCTGCAAATGTTTGTTTGAGGTGACCAAAAATAGTGTTTTAATATAGGGGCTGAATAAGTGTGGTTTAGAATGTGAGAACAAAGAGATGAAGGATGGGCTGCAGTTACTGTCCCCACCTCAAACCCACCTGCCTGCTCACTGTCAAAGACAACCAGACATGTTATTTACACCTTTATGTTTTAAGTCTTTTATTTTTTAAATCTTTTTTTTTGTAATCAGCAAAACACAGTGAGCTGATTTTATGTTTCCAGTGTACACTTTTTCGTACAAGTGATGGTATGTAGAAACATGGGACAGTAATGCTGATCGTCACATCATTAGAATTAAGGAAATGTCTCTTTATTCAAGAAAAATGTAATTCAATACAAGTAAAAATATCTGAACCCACTGAAATGTACGCTAAGACATACATTTGAGACTTGAATTAGAGAAAGACATCTTATGATTGATCATTTTGCAGTGAGCAGGACTGACCATATAGAGCCTTTGTAGCTTTTAGGCATCAGTATTCTACTCAAGGGCACTTGGCCCATGGCAGCTTTCCCTGCAGAGCAGATGCACCACAAGCCACACTACAGCCACTAACTCACCACCGTAACACACTGGCCTGTCCGTGATAAAGATTGTATCAGCAGGTTGTTTTGTTTTGGCAGATTTTCTCTGGAAAATTAGTGTTTCTGTAAAAGAGGAAGCTGGTAAGAATGAAAGGGAGACGGACACATCACACAGACAGAGGAAATTGGTCAGAAAAAAAGCCTGTGTAATGCTGATGCCTGTTGCTATGGTGATTGAAGGTCAATAAAGGGTTGCCATGGAGCTCGCTACTTGGAATTCTGGGAAGGGGATATTTTGACGTGTGTGTGTCTGAATTTGTGGGTGGAGGATGATGAAAGCGTGTATACATTATAAATGAGACTTACTTACAGTGCAGGTGGCTTAATAACAACAAGACCCTCAGCTGTTTATATTGTCTTTTAGTTATACAAATAATTACAATGCATGCTACAGTAAATCATAAATAAGCCTAAATATCTACAAAATATATCTAAAAAAATATCTAAAAAATATTTACAAAATACTAAATTGTGAAACTGCTTGACTACAAAGTTTCCTAGGCCAAAAAGAACGTTAATCTCACGTTAAAAAAATTGACGGCGTTAAAATGGGTTTGCGTTAATTCCGTTAATAACGCGTTTAACTGACAGCACTAATATAAACATGCAATGTTTCCATAAAGAAGCCCTGCTTATTGTTAAACATTCCTTTATACCAGACGGTTGACAAATTAGCATTTATCTTCTTTATATCTTCCACCCATGTGCCATGTCTGACATGTCTATTCTCGGTGATGTCGAGGATAATAGTGTTTAATTATATATGTATATATGTGTGTGTGTGTGTGTGTGTGTGTGTTTCTTGAGGGCACGGCGCCATAAGGCATGCATGCATACATATAAGACAACAATTACTACAGTAAAACATGCATGATTATGCTTTTAAGATCACTGCCGTTCATCTTCTTTGAGGCAGGAAAATGTTGTTTTAGATAAATGTTCTAGCTGTTAGTGAACAATTGTTCACACAGCAGCAAGACCGCCATGACTTATTCATCCTCTTTGAATAGCAGGAAGTTAAGCTACCCGTCCATGTGGAGGGAACTAAATTTGGCAGATTTAGTGTTTTACACGTAGTTTTGGCTGGTGTCACAGCAGAGTCTTCTGATGAAAACCATGTATTTAGTAGGTTTTTGGGTCAGTGTGTGTGTGTGTGTGTGTGTGTGTGTGTGTGTGTGTGTGTGTGTGCAGACTACACATTTTACAGTGGATTTGCTTTCCCTCCACCTGATGTCAGTAGAAAATGAGGTCATTGCCCATCACAGCCCGATTTGCTGAGTCAGCTCGCAAATAAAAGATGCAGGAGGAATAACATGAGAAACTGTTGATTATACATTTGCGATATATTAGTAAAGTACAGTATGATTGTATGTATTCAATAAACAAAATGCACATCTGTCACACAAATACACACACTCAGATTGACTCAGATTAGGAAGCACCACAGAAGAGGTTGACAGTAAATAAAGATATATCCAGGGCACACACACACACACACACACTTTGCATTTATCCTCCATTACATTTGATGAGATGCTGCTGTGTGTGTGTGTGTGTGTGTGTGTGTGTGTGTGTGTGTGTGTGTGTGTGTGTGTGTGTGTGTGTGTGTGTGTGTGTGCGCACTTCGCTCTTGTGTGAAGAGATGCGAGAGGATAGCCATGCAAGCTTCATGCCAGAGTACACACACGGTATGGGGGACAAGAATTGATTCTGTACGCTAGTGTGGATGGTTGTTGGGGTTTATGGGAGTGCACGTGGAGCTTGTGCACGTGAGGTTCCCCTCCCCCGCCCCCACTGGTGATGTCAGACTGTGTACAGTATGCTACCACTGGCAGCGAGTATAAGCCCATCCCCATCCTAAACTGGGCTGCATCATCATCAGTGGAGCAGCTTTGGGGTGTTCCTCCAGCGTTTAAACACACACACACACTGAACACAAACAGGAAGCAAGTGTCATTGAGACCAAATTTTGAAACACACACTCTTCTTCTTCCTTGCTGTCTTGGCATCTTTATGCAGCCATCGTGCTTGCAGCATTACTCATAATCCTCATTTGGAGTCTATCTTTCTCCATTTCATTTTAATCTCAAAACTCTCAGGTGCACTTAGTTTTGGAAACGCAGTAATAGCTGAGATACTGAACAAGGTAGGGGGTATTGACAAGGACAAACATACATTGACAAGCTTACACACTGTCAAACACACACATTTGGCTCTGTAGTGCTGTTTCTTTGTTATTTAACCTTACCAGAGCTGACAACCTTCTTAGTGTATTGATTGTCTAAACTCTGAATAATTCCCAATGCACTTACACGCACAAATATGCATGTTAAATGCATACTAGGACAAAAACACATCCAACCTGCAACACAAAGCACAAATACCACAGTCTTATCACAGTATTTTCTGAAGCCTCTGCTGAACTTGAAAACTTGGATCAAAAGGGAATCGGCTGCTTCTGTATTAAACATTGTCCGTGCATCCTCGTCATCAAATGTCAGTAACTGTTTATTGGCAGCGTGTGCTGCCCGAGACACGACAAGCTTGTAATGAGCTTATCCTTTAGATTGAATAGCTGTTTGACATTAAACGTGTTTGATTCACAGTGACTTAATGGAGAAAATGATGCTGTTGCGAGTGGAGCTTGGATGTGCAGTGTTGTATTTCTAATTGACATGCAGCTGAAGAGCAGAAACTATAAGCCAGTTTGATGAGTTACACTGCCTGCCAGAACAATAATACTCAAGTGCAACAAATTACTCAGACGGCTTAATGTAATGTCTCTCAACTCTGATTTCTCTTTGAAACAATATAAATCAGCCTTCTGTGCAGACCACACACATGCCTTCCTGCTGTGTCAGTGTCATGTTGTGGTAGAGAAAAGTGTAGTCTGTATAAACAGTGTGCGTTCTGGATGAGAGAAGAAGACAAGTGCACAGACACAAGTCAAGAATTAGCTGAACATCTGTAAGCATTGTCAAAGAAGCTCAGGACCAGAAAGGAATTCTGGGAATGTTATTCTCCAGAGCATGTTCTAAAGCTGCAGATTGACATCTCAGCTCCCCCTCCTGCTTTGTATGTCCTCTCTAAAGCAGAAACAGATCGAGTCACAACCTTTATAACATAAACTAGCTGAGCAGGTTGCTTAATTGTTTACATGTTCTTTGTCCAACTCTGCACAGAATATCTGCTATGACGTAAAAGATCAGCTGTCAGGCTGTTTTCGGTGTTGTAAAGAGTTGGAGACGAGGGTGCGGTTGAGATTGTATGATGAGATCATCTTCTACCAGAGTTTTGGGGTTACAGTCGACATGTTCCAGCACATGCAGGGTGTGACGCTGATCCTTGGCTAGATTGTCTCCAATAAGCTCCAGCTCATTCTGAGGACTGGAAACAAATAGAGGAATAGGTCATATCGATTTTTTTGGAGGAGATATTCTCTGTAATTTTCTTTTACAGACTTATGTTTGAGCCTAATGTGCGGTGTGAGGAAACAGTGTGTGTGTATGTGTGAGCTTGCACACTAATGGAAGAAGATCCCAAAGGCCAGGATGGTAAACACACACACCCTACTGAGGGACATCAAGTCCCTTTATGTATATTTTTAGTGTAGATTTAAAAAACATAAAATAACACCTAAATCTGGAGTACTTTACTACAGTATTGCTTGTGTTGTTATTAAAGTTGCTGGTACCCAATAAAAAAACCTTTTGTGTTGCTAATGCCTCTTTTAACCGCTCACCTTAAGATACTTAAGTACCAGTCTATGTCTCTGCATGATGTCATTCATTGATTTTTCAGCTGGGCCGTGGCCACTAATCTTCCAGAGTGATGCCTTTGTCGATCCAGTCATTAGGATTAATGTTCGAGTCTGTGAGACTGTGATGTGTTGTGACGGATTGCAGCTAATTTCCTTTGGGGGTAAAATACAGATACTATTAATTCTTAGATGGTGTGGCTCATGTTTGAATGCACAGAAAGTACAGTACAATATACCTTTACACTGTCAGTTTGGCACTTTTACTGTCTTCTTCATCGCTCATTCCCTTTTATCCACTTTGTCTGCTTTTTAAGATTTCACTAACATGGTTATTGTTACTAGTCACTGTGACATGGCGGCGTACCACTAATCCAAGAATCTCTCCCAAACAAGAGTTTGAATCTTGTGGTTCCTCTTCTCAGAAATGGTGTCTGGTTTTTACAAAGTATGGCATAAGTAAGATCTGATTAACTGTGTGGCTTTGGGTTCTCTCTGCAGGGCTGGCATTGATGATGTGGAGACGGACGTGGTGGAGATTGAGGCAAAGCTCGACAAGGTATGAACCATGCAAATGTGTCCTTTCTGTGGACTGTGCTGCTCAACTTGAGCGATATACTCCATGTCTATGTTGCTTTTAACTGGTGTTGAATTGTGTTTCTTACAACACATTTCTAGTAAAGATTACTCACAAACAAAGGCATTATATTGCACACTGTTAGAACACTAAAAGAGAGACGTTCTGGATTTGATTCACATTGTTTGAAGGAAAAACGCCATCAGATGTTGTCTATAAACAGTATTTTCTTTAGACACTGTGAAACTGATCATAGAGCCCCTCTGTGTATGTTGCACTCTCTGTAATTGTTTCTCCTTTCATTTTTTATATCTGTCTGTCGTTCTCTCACTCTCTCTTATCTAAATGTCAAGTCTATTTAAACCAGGAAACACTGCAGACTTGGTATTATTATATTAATAGGTTAATGCACTGCCACACACACACACACACACACACACACACACACACACACACACACACACACACACACACACACACACACACACACGGTAAGCACACACTGATTAAAGTCACAGAGGCAGGTTTATATTCTGTAGTATGAAAGCATCACACAGAGCAGCCCTGTGTTGTTATCTGAGCATGCAATGTCTTTGTCTGTTTAACCAGAGGAAATGCTACAAGCAATACAATAACAGCTTATCATTAATTCTTAGTGTTTGTAAGATATGAAATTAATTTACTGTAAGCTCATTTAACACCCTCCACCATGGAGATACAAATGTTTAAGGTTTCAATTACTCTGCAGTGCATTGCACCTGGATTGTTTTCATACACATATTACATGTTCATATTCACAAGTTTTTTATAGCGCTAGAAGTTCTACCTCCTTTTACAGCGAAACAGTGGTTGGTAAAAGCTTAGAGGTAATATAACACACACACACACTCGCACGCACGCACGCACGCACGCACGCACGCACGCACACACACACACACACACACACACACACACACACACACACACACACACACTAATTATTCCTGCCCCCAACAGGTCAGGACCTTCTGTTGACCTTTGAGCTCTGTTTGAACACCATGGAAAGACGAGAAGGGTCGGGTGGGTTGGAGGGGGGGGTGGGGGGGGGGGGGGGGGGGGTCCATCAGGGTGATTTGTTCTGTTCAACAGAGGTCCTCACACTGCCCTGTTAGGATGCTCTGAAGCTGCCTGAGGACATTCTGGCAGCAATGAAGGCTCTTAGAACATTTATGAGATTGATGATTGTTGAACCTGCCTGCATTGATGTTGACCACTCTGACCGGTGTGAAAACATTCAGTGCTGCCCATTGTAAAGGTGTCAATCCCTGCTAGCTACATTTTGCAGTGTACTAGTGTACTGGAATAAACAATTTATTTAATTTACAATTTTTTTATAGTACCACAAACCACAACTAGCAAAACCATCACTGCCATGGACCATTTTATAATTTGCCCCAAATTTAAAATGTCTATCCCACACCTCATTGACCAGCGGGTCCTCTGCATTACACTGTAACTGTTTCAGTCAATTAACAGGGCACGGTCTGTCATGTGCTACCAGATGTGGCATTTTGACTCCGAGTGGACCCCTGTGGTTCTTCCAGCCCATTTATCAACAAATCCTGACGTATATACTGTGCCTTTAACTGCCTTGCTCAGACCCTGGGGGAGCACATGATGAGATCAGATTCTCCCATATTGGCCGATTTGTTGACAGATATGTTGTCAGACCAGCCTGGGAGCAGCAGCAGGGCAGGAATTATGCTGCCTTGTCTTTTGGATTCATAACAGCGTCAGTCATGTACATGTGAACTTAAACATGTATACTGTGTGTTGCACATCAGATAGCTGCGTCTACACAGTGTGCACACTGTACATTTTGCGATTCACACTCACACATCTTGAGCCAGCAGCTCATTTCAGCAATGTTCACGTATATATTCCAACTGTTAATTTTTTTTAGTCATGCTGTCATAAATCCTGCAGTTATCGGTCTTCACTCCCTGGTTTCTCATCTCTGGCCTGTCAGGTACCCAGAAAACCACACTCACATAGCGACAACCTTGGGAACTCCTGCACCACATGAGATAATTAAGGGTTTACTAGGTTCTCTCCTCTTCATAACCCCTTACCAACACACACATGTTCTGATCCTGTCGTACACACAGCTGCATCAGTGCAGTGGTAATGACAGTGTACCACTGTAGCTTATCATATAACCCATAAAGTGGGAAAGTGCAGCGGTTGCCAGTTCATGTGGTGTTTAAAAGAGTATGTACCATTGCTGTAAACTGTCTGAACCTGGTAATATATTATTATATGTTAATGTGTACAATCAGATTTTTTGCTCTCATATGGCTGCGTCTCAAATCAAAATCTGTTTGTTACCACACTATACAGTATGTGAACTATATTTGTGATTTCTAGTCATGCTAGCGACATTGTTCTAGGGATACCAATGTCGGTCTGTCAGTCAGTTGTCCACCACTTTGGTCCAGACTAAAATATATGAACTATTAAATGAATTCCTTTAAAAGTTTGAAAAGACCTTCATGGTCTCCAGAGGATGCCACTGACTTTGATCTCTTCACTTTTACTCTAGCGCCAGCATCAGGTTGATATTTGTGGTTTTACGTGAAATCTCTTAGCAATAATTATGGGGAGTGTCATTATATTTGGTTTATATATTAATGGTGCCCAGAGGATCAGTCCTAATAACTTTGCACCTCTGACGTTTCTTCTAGTGCCACCAGGAGTCAAAGTTATATCCTTATTCTATGAAATATCTCAACATCTAGCTACTACATGGATTGGCACAACATTTTGTATAGACATTCCTGGCTCCACATGACAAATTCTACTAACTTTAGTGATCTCCTCACTTTTCTGATAGTGTTACCGTGAGGCTGAAATGTCTTGATGGTGAAATTTGGCACAGCCATTCATATTCCCCTCAGGATGACTTGTGATAACTTTGATGATCCCTTAACTTTTCATCTAGTGCTACCATCAGGGTCATGTGCAGTCTGTGTGCAGATTTGCAGATGATATTGCCCTTAAAATAAACAATTAATAAACATGTTTGCTAAATGTTTAAAATGTATTTATTTAGCTTTGTTTAAAAGTAAAATTAACTTATATATTAGCTTTTTATAGACAAAGAGCATGCACTGGAACACGTACACATGACATGCATTGCTTCTGTTTTTTATTTACCTTTCATAGTTTCTATAGATTTGTGGCAAAGGTGCATCTAAAAGCTTCTTCCTGGAGATGAGGCTTCTGGCATATTTAACAAGGGGTTTTAATACAGTGATTTCAATGTTTATATTACAGTGATGTGGTGCAAAATGGTGATGATTGATTGCTTGAAGTGTCACTATTGAGTAAACTATTAAGAGTTTACTATGTAGGGAGTGAATGAGTAAAGGAGGAAGTCAATTCGGACAGCCCTGGTTTGCTGTGTCAATCATGGAAGATACCGAGATTATAAGTCCACATGCTGTTGATCATATCATTAATTTACCTTTTTTAAATATGCACCTCTATCAGAATGTTTAATCAATACTACATTTTCATTTGGATACCCGACACACTAGCTTCAATAATGCCTGCACAGGCCTGGATTCAGACATGAGGATTATTCTAAATTTGAGCATCCTCCTGGATTCTGCATGTGACCAGAAATTCTTTTGATTTAAGTCATCACTGTAACTAATACTATCCTTGCATCACACTGTCTTAAACATGTGACTCTTTTTTAAATAGACTATACGTTTGTTGTGTATCTAAAGTGATGATTTTTATGTTTCTCCGTCCCGACTAGCTGGTGAAGCTGTGCAGTGGGATGATCGATGCCGGCAGGGCCTACGTCAGCGCCAACAAGCTCTTTGTTAACGGCATAAAGGACCTGTCCCACCAGTGCAAGAAAGAGGAGATGATATCGGTGAGTGCAGGTCGCGCTGTCTTTAAAACTGACCTCAAATCTGTACATTCACTAAGGAATTTTTGAAGGTCAGCATCTCAACAAATGAGTGCTCATCTATCTTTGCTTGGACATTCCTGTGATTCCCCACATGAATAATAACAGTAGAGAAGGATAAACAGTATTGTCCACACACAGAGTTATCCAGCTGTTTTAAACATGAGAGATGTGACCACATGCAGACAGGAGATGTTTATGCTGACAGTTTACATGGCTTGAAGCAGAGACATGAAACCTGCTTTTTGGTTTTCTTCTAGAAAAACATTTGGACTAGATTTCCTGTCAGTACGGGTGTCGCCCTGGTAGCTTTGGGTGAAGTAATAGAGACACAATTGTTTCACAATCAATGTTAAGCTAGGTCCAGATCATGCTTTGAGGACAGTTTAGAAGAGTGTTTTTTCAGGATTTAAAATTGTGTGTGTGTGTGTGTGTGTCGTCAACATTGCAGGAATGCCTTGAAAAGTGTGGAGAAAGCCTCCAGGAGATCGTCAACTACCACATGGTAAGACACACACACACACGCACGCACGCACGCACGCACGCACACACACACACACACACACACACACACACACACACACACACACACACACACACACACACACACACACACACACACACACACAAATTAACTGTGACCTCACTCAGTGACGGTGAATCTGTCACACAGGCCAGTCCACATGTGTGTGTCTGATTCAAACCATATGCTTTGGCAGATGTGTACAGCAGCTATAATGCACAAATATTCACACACACACACACACACAAGTTGTATGGCTGGTTCCCATCTTTCTGCCGGACTGTGACTTCTTCAGTCTGTTGTAGTGTGGGTTTATAATAGACGCGTATCAGCAACTCTTATCTTCCCTTTTCACCTCTATATTGTGCTTTGACCTCGTCAGAGACTCTTATCTTCCCCTTTCTGATTTTACAATTGCACTGCTATGCGTCTGCTACATTATCTAAATGCACTCATGTGCTACAGTACTTTATCATACTGTCCGTCACACTCCAAGCCTTAGATCGGGGCAACGATAGTTGAAGGGCATTCAAACACTGCTCTCTAGGTAAAGACCTACAAGTTACACAGTAAGTAACAAGGACACAAATGAATACAATAAAACAATGTTGATCCTTCCATATTATTTTGTTCTTTTTCCCATATTTTACATTCATGCCCCCTCTTCCTTGACTGTGTCAAGCCTTTTTTAACCCTCACTAGCATTAAACATTTCAGGCAATGCAGCCTGCGGCCATGCTGAGAGGCTACTTTCTGTGTTGTTGTTTTGTGTTGTATTTGTCACCACCTGTTTCTCTTCCTCTGCCCCTCCATCACCTCTCCGTCCATCCTACTTGTACCCTCTTCTCCCCCCCATCACTTACCCTTTACCACAGGCGTTCCACTCCGCCTCTCTAACACCCAAGAATTACACTAATAGCTTGTCTGGCAGACAGTATAAAAGAATGGATGGAGGGAGGGGAGGGAAAGACATTATAGTGAAAGGAAATCTGTCTTTGTTTGACCACCCACTGATGCCTATTTCTGCACCTTCTCAGCTTTCGTCAGCCTCAAAAGAAGCCATTCAACTAGGAAAATAAATATCCCAGTAAAAGTAAATGTGTGTACTTCCAAACATACACAATTGGTACCCTTAATCTTAACAGATTGAGAATTATATCACAGCGGATTTGAACATATTTGTGTGAGATTATAGTTTCCACTTAACTTTAGTGCAACTTTCTCTGCTGTGGTAGAATTTTTCCTGCAAAATCAACACGCTGGTTGTGTTTCTGCAATTCTCGTGCAGAATAGATACAAGAGAGATTGATGGGTCTTCAACAGTAACAGACATTGAGGATTTTAGAAGCTGATATCTTTTGGGGCCAAAAGTGCAGGGGAATTGAGTGTAGACATGCTGTAGTGTGGGTCATACCCAGGGTACCATAATCCAGAACTGGTTTGGGGGTAACATTTGGATTAGTTTACATGTGGGACCAAAGTCAATCTGATGAAACTAATTTAGATTTAATTCTTTAATGTAGAACTGGCCAGTAGGTTGTACCACCCTGGAAACTAATCCTTCATTTTGCACAGCACACTGCACACTTGCAATTCCTGCCCCATTTAAAGAGGAGTAGTAGGTGATTTATATTCCCACAATGAGTGCAGTGTACATTTGTGAAAATTTGTGAACTGCCATCTAAAGCAAGAATTCAGAGTACCAGCCTGTGAAGTCATCAGGCTCTGGAGGAAAGTCATATGGAGGGACACGCATGCACGCACGAACGCACACACACACACACATACACATACACACACACTCTCCTATACTAAGCTGGCAATCCTCAATGTGTATGTTTATTAACTAGGGATTGCTATGGAACATGTAATCCACATCTACCAACAGTGATTGTTTTATACATTGTTTGTGTATGTGGCTATGAAACAATCACATTCTAATCCAAGTGCATTTTGTGTGTGTGTGTGTGTGTGTGTGTGTGTGTGTGTGTGCTTGCGTGCATGCGTGCGTGCGTGCGTGTGTGTGAGACACATCCACGAGACACATTTTCTTAATAAAGATGGATGGTCTGCTCAACAGCAGCCATTCAGGGTTCAATATAGAGTATATGGAGTGTGGTCAGAAATATAAGGACAGAAGTGTGAGATGAGATAAAAGAAGGAAGAGGAGAAGTGGAAATCCCACAGGAAAAGTATTCTGGGATCCTTTAAGGCAAAAAATCTGTTGAGGCAGCAGCTGAGTGAGTGCACATGTGTGTATCCTCATCTCTCTCTCCCTTGCTCTCCTCTCCTCTGCCTGTGGCATAATCTGCTACAGCAATAATGTGGAAGGGTTCATATTGTCATCTTGTGGCGAGATGTAGCAACTACAGATTTGAAGAATTAATCTAGTCATCGTACCAATTGTTTAACTGCTGTGCACTCTAGCTCATATTCTAATATGAAATGCTCATGTTTCACACCTCTGTTTCCTTCTCTATGCACAGATATTGTTTGACCAGGCTCAGAGGTCAATCAAGCAGCAGCTTCACACCTTCATTAAAGAGTGAGTATCTCATCACAATTATTTAAGGAGCTTTCTCCTGCTGTTCTAAAGAAAGCTGTAACACATGTTTGAGTTTATATATAATGAGGAAAGACATTTTACAGCAGAAAGTGACTGTCTCCCAAAATGCCCAGTAATAACACAAATCATGCAGACCCACATGCTCTTGTGATTTGGAATAGACATGGACATAAATTAAACTATTTGTCTCTACTTTACTGTGCCTCCTTCAGGGATGTGCGTAAATTCAAGGACACCAAGAAGCAGTTTGACCGTGTGCGTGAGGATATGGAGCTGGCCCAGGTGAAGAACGCCCAGGCACCCAGGAACAAGGTGCACGAGGCTGAAGAGGCCACACAGGCACTCATCCTCAGCCGCAAAGCCTTCAGGCACCTGGCACTAGACTACGTACTACAGGTGAAAAGCACACACGTACACACACCAGATTATATTACCAGTGCTGTCCTTTAGGTGGCGCTGACACTCAACAACTGCTGAGCCGCGACACAACATTCTCAACACTCCTGATTGTCTAAAAAGGAAACACTGGGTGGCTTTAAAAAGTGATTAAAACATATAATCTCAAACAGACAGCCTAAAATCTGCATTTTGCTTTTCCTCTTTGTTTCAGATTAATGTTCTTCAGGCCAAGAAGAAGTTTGAAATCCTGGATGCAGTTAGTAGCCCAGATATATATCCTCTAATGTCTTGATTCACATCTTAACATTATTGTATTGTTTTGTATATGTATGCGTGTCAAATATGTGCATGTGTCTCTGTGGTGTGAGAAGGATTAGTAACACGGTTGATTTAGAACCATCATTGTCTCTGCGTGTCTTCTGCAGATGCTGTCCTTCATGCGCGCCCAGTACACGCTGTTCCAACAAGGCTTTAACATCTTGGACGAGATTGACCCCTATATGAAAAAACTGGCTGCACAGGTAAAATGAGAGGAAATACATGGAAATACGTGTGCACTGTTCCACTACTTTTGTTACTGTATTTGCTCAGCACGCCCTTACAGCTGTTTTGCCAAATAATAGACACACTGGAATAATCAGTACAGTCTGGTTTTCATTGACATATCATTTCAGTGTCTGTGGTCGTAGAGTTTTAGATGTTTTTTAATTAAATTCATTAAAATGTCTTACAGCAGAAACTATGACTTCATATCAAAGTTATATTCTAGATTTAGGTTTATAGTGGTTTGTTTAGTCATAGAAAAATACTCTATCAAGCCAAACAACGTGCCCTTGAAATAAATAATTATTTACCAATATTAGTTTTGTAAAATGTTTTCCCTTTAACATAAGATTAAGTGTTAAGCCTCATATTGCCTCTGAGGTGTGACATAATGTCTTCATCCTGCGGACTTTCCCTATCTTTCTGGTCATTTAAAGACATTTAGGCCTTGAAAAATGAAATAGATATAAAATATTATGACTACAATAAAATAGTAAGATGACTATCTAAACAAACACAGCAAGGATATGTAAATGTTACAGTGTGTACAAATGTGTGTGCATAGTTTTCTGTCTGTGTGTCTATTGTGTTTCTTTTATTCCGCTCACACTTAGTTTACCTGTTTAATTGACTCTGCTGTCGTATGCTCTGTGCAGCTGGATCAGCTGGTCATTGACTCGGCCATGGAGAAGAGGGAGCTGGAGCACAAACACGCCCTCATCCAGCAGAGAGTGAGACAACAACACAACTCTTCTCGCACTTTTGCAATTTTGATGAATACATTACAAACATGAACAAAGAAACTCATCTATTTGCATATTAAGTCTTTTTGATATATCATATTTACCATCTTGGAATCTAAAATGCTAAGAGTATGTGTCACAGTGGCATATTTTATGCTTGTCAGATCGAAATTAGATACATTTCCTAATTGTTGCCGAACTAGATTTTTTCTCCCAACACAAAAGTCCTATCAGCATTTTTCACTCTAACATAGCGTAGCATTTTCCCTTTTCTTCGGAAGAAGCTCAGTGAAAAAGGGGTTTGAAAACATATTTATCTCTGTCTATCTGGAGTCTAAAATAGTTCTTATCATAACAAAAACTTATCTTATGTCAACATCAAATGCCTTGAATGTTTTAAAAAAGCCTTTCTGTGGAAGCGTTGAATTATTTTTACAGCGTCTGTTTCGTGACTTGTTTTCTTTCCTTTCCTTTCCATTAACAGAGGCGCCAAAAGCCTTTCAAAAATAATGAGAATAAGTTGAATAAGTGTTGCATGTAGTTTTTTCTTCAGGCTCAAATGAAGAGTTTAATGTAGGAAAGCAGTTTCCACAAAGACAAGTTTGATATTTTTATATTATGGGTCGCTGAATAAAAACAATTCTTTCAAACCCTTGCCCTGCTCAACAGTCACAGTCATGCACAGATGCACAAAAATAGTCCATCTGTTACCTGAAGAGATGCCAAAAACATGGCAGTTTTTATGCCCAAGTTGGTCCTTCCCTCTGATGGATTTAGTTGCCAAGTGGAGGCATCCTGCCAGACACAGCACACAGCTCTATGCCGACCTAATGGCCTTTCAGCAACACTTCAACTTTAATCTGAAAACCTAGCACTGAGTGATGCTTTATTTGTGATTATTCTGTCTTAAACAACACGGTGAACACGCTTCGTTTCTACGGTGCTTTCGCTAAAAAGTCAGGGATTTTCTAATGAGATAAAGAACGACTACTTCCTGGAGGCCTTGTGTGTTTCAGAAGCACTCTAAACTAGCAAGCTAATTACTACTTATGTAAAAAAAAAAAGACCTTCTGGACACTGATTTGGACCTGATCTCTCATAATAACGTGTTTGGCTTCATGTAGTCAAATTCAATTAGTGGTGATCCTGTATTAACACTTTTATTTCTTTTTCTCTCTCCACCCACATTCTTCCTCCAGACTCTGATGCAGGTGAGTTTATATTTTTGCATTTCTATCTGAAGCCTTAACTTCCACAGCCTGCACATTACATGCCATGTACTGCAGTGCAAAACATTGACATGATGACAATCCTGTCAATGCGTGGGCGTGTGTGTGTGTGTGCACGTGTGTGTGTGCGTGTGTGTGTGTGTGTGTGTGTGTGTGTGTGTGTGTGTGCGTGTGTGTGCTTGTGCGTGCGTCCGTGTGTGATAGTTGTTCAGCAATGTAGAACAGATTGAGTGACTAATGTATGGAGTTTTATGGCCATGTCGTGCAGGCTCCTGTTGCAGGAATCCATAGGCTATTTGGAATTCTAGTGCAGACATTGTGTGTGTGTGTGTGTGTGTGTGTGTGTGTGTGTGTGTGTGTGTGTGTGTGTGTGTGTGTGTGTGTGTGTGTGTGTGTGTGTGTGTGTGTGTGTCTGCGTATATAGAGTGATGTCTTCATCTTTCATCAAGTGTGAATGTGTGATGTCTGTGTAGGAGGGGTGTGATTTCAGAGATTGCCTGGAAGCATCGCAGACAAATCATTGTCTGTGAATGCTGCTCGGTGTCGTAGTGAGTCTACATCCTTCCACTGAACTACTGTGTGTCTGCAGGTCATATTTTCATGCTTGTGTGGGCGAGCCAGCATCAGCTTGTTTGTGCACGGTGGTCAGAAGCTTGTGTGTTTCATTACTTGTCATGATTTTGTGTCTATCAAGATTCACCTTTTCACAAAGACCTTCCGTCACCCTGCCTGTAATACTCATCTAAGGAACTTTTATTGTACAAACCCTTCAAGCATATTTTTGTCTCTCATTTGATGTTGTCTTTGTACTCTTGTTCTAGATCTCTCAGCTTCTCCTTCATTTTTTTCTCGTCCATTACATGCACACATGCATGGAGCCAAACAAATACTCCTTTGATTCTCAGAAATGCACATATACAAACACACACACACAGCTTCTCACCCTCCCTCTCGCCTGCCTGTGCCTCTCTTTGAAGAAAACAGCTCTCCCAAATATCCTCCTGCTAGCCAGTTAAGAAGAAGTTTGTATACAGTATATCAGGTATTGGTAATTGGTTCTTGTATGAGTAAGGATGGTCATTTAAGCTTCGTGAGGAGATTTTTTACTGGAACATTTCAGTTTTTTTTTTTAAGATTATTTTTTGGGCATTTTTTTAGGCCTTCATTAGACAGGACAGCTTAGATAAGAAATGGGGAGAGAGGGGGAATGACATGCAGCAAAGGGCTAAAAGTAGAATTAAACCCGCAGTCGTTGCGGCAAGGACTGAGCCCTTGTACATTGGGTGCACGCTCAACCAGCTGAGTTATGCAGGCACCCCAGCTCTTATTATACTATATAATACATGTTGAAATATTTCAAACTAACCAGAATGCCCCAGATATCTATTACTTTTTATCTTGAGGTTGTCATATCCTCACAGTCCTTGTTTCAGTCCGTATAAAAAACATTTAAATATTAATTTAATCTAATTAAATAAGCCTCCTGAGCTCAACTGGCTCTGTTCTCTGATGTTGTTCATGATGCCTGCTTCAACCCACCTCCTCCTCCGTCCACTGCCAGCTCCAGCCAAAAATCAACAGATGGCATTACAACACAGGAAAGTTGGTTGAATGAAAGACAAAGAGCAGAGGAAAGTTTAAGCAGTTTAAGATCCATGAAACAAAATAAAACTAAAGAAGAGGCGCAGTCTCTGTAGTCACTTCTTATAGAGTAAATGTCCTTGATGTAAAGAATTAACTTTGTTATCCCTGTTCAGTTTAATATTTGTGATTTTCCAAAATGACATGAGCAGAAGCAGACTAAACACTGCACCTATGAGGAAAAGCATTTTCCACAGAGTCATCAGCATGGGGATCATGGGAAACCAGACGCACAGATCTCCGTTGGTCGATTATCAAAGCCAATCAGTGATAATGCTCTAGAAAGTTAAATTTTCTTCTGTCTCCTACCATTGAATCTTTGAAAAAAAAAGAAGATAAAAGGCAGGCAGCATGAAACGATTCAGGAGAGAAAGTTGCCATGATCCATTTCAGATTTTCTCCCTTTCTCTTTTTTTAAAACTGTCTGTGTCAACTCGTATGCAAATGTGGGTGTGCCGGAAGCAAAGCAAACGGGACAGCAGAGTTTGTGAATTATAAATGGTAACATCCTTTATTAATAGACCATTAAGTAACTGCAGTAGTCATACTCAGAAGAGAATAAGATAGCTTCATCATGAAATGTAGACTAAACTCAATGTCACTTTGGGCAAGTCATTTTTCAGTAGGAGGAAGCCGGATAACAGAGAAATGCAGAGGTACGTGATATGTAAACACTTACTCGACAATAAAGTGGAAATCCACTGTGACATTCAAGACATCCTCATGACATTCTCGCAAACATGAAGCTGGGACAACAATCTCGTCAGCAGTGAAAAATGATTTTAATCATCCTATCTCTGTTCTTTCATAATCTTTCGCATCTCTTCCTCTCCTTTTCATGTTGCTCTTAACCTCGCCTTTACTTTCACAGTTCTTGGTAAATCTGCAATTGTCTCGACTACCCCCTCCCCTTCTTTATATTTCACATGCTCCCTCTTTCTTCTCTCTCTATTCTTTCGCAGCATGTATTTTATGTGTGCAGGACTTCATTGTGGCTCCCAGGGGGATTGTCGCCTCAGCTCTCTCCTCCATTGTTACAGCATTTGGCTGTACAACTTTTGAAGTCAGAAATGGACTGTAAGAAAACTGTAGTGAGTGGGAGAGGAAACATTCTATAAACCAAATGTGTTTATTACAATGTAGACTACATTTCATCACTTTGTGTCACGTCCAATGGTTGAACTAAACTACAACCTTAATCTGTTCATTCACAGTAACTGTTATAGTGTACATGTACACTGTTTGTAGCCTATACAGTATTACATCAGGGCTTTAAATACATTTGTGTTAAAACATGGCAGCCGTATTAGTGGTCCAAACATACCATCACAACATCTTTAATTAGATTCATGCTGGGAGCCTTTGTTGCATGCTGTCTTCCTCCGTCTCACCCCACATTTCCTGTCTGTCTCTAATGTCAAATTATAGAATAAAGTCCAAAATTCTAAATAAATAAGTTAAAGCATGGCAACTAGTCCCAAATGGAAGCAGTGATTTAATGTCACTATTATTTCACTTCCTTAAACCTTGTATACAGTATGACTAGGGTTGAACACAAAGATATAAGCACCTATAAAATTTATGTAATTCAATTACTAGTATGATATTTATGAGGCTGTATTGTGCCAGTGTTTTGTTGGATTGTATTATTGAACAGGTGTGTCTGTTGTTCACCCAGTGGACAACATACTGGACCTACAACACCACCTACAGATACAATATAGCCTAATTGAATTAACATTTCTGACACCGTCTCACAGGTATTTTAACATATTTAAGAATGATCAATTCTGCAATATAAATATATTGTATTGGCCCCTGGTTTAAATATAAGCCATCTTGCGGCCTCCTGTGCCTTTGGACACTTGTGTGCTGCAATCCTCCATGGTCCTGGCTGATTTAAGATGGGAAGAGGGGGATCTGGGCTGGTGTTTGGGGAGCAATAATGTCAGCTTGATTAAGCAGGAATAGTGTTAAGAGACGCAGACAGATGGAAAGTTGACTCCTCCAAAACTGTGCCTGCCGGCCTCCGGGCTTTAGAATACATAGAGGGGAGCCTTAAATCGCGGTCTGGGACGGGGAGGGGGCACGGTACGGCCGCTCACGCGGGCCCCCGCTGTAAAAATGAAATGTTTGATCTCCGTCATCCGCGACGGGGTCATCCGGGCACGCGGACAGCTGTATGATAATGAGCGCTCGCGCCAGATTCACGCGGTCTGTGCAGTCGGCAGGTGACGTTGAGTGGAGAAACGACACGAGCGCCCTGCTGTTGGCTGCCAGTCTCTCATCTGGGCTCGTGTGGGATGCGCGTGTGTTTCTACCGGTTCGTCCGCTGCTCCAACTTAATAACCTGTGGGATCTTTTAGAGATGCTCTTTTCTCTCTGACAAGCATCTTTGCATAATTTAATTATTTGTTACTATTTTTTTTTAATTCTTGTATTATTGAGTTTGAGATGCTGTTGGATGTCAGTGTGATTAAGATGAAGATATTTGGCAGGCTGGACTGTACACTGGTGAGGATTCCGTCATTACGTTTCGTTTTGTCTTATAGTTTTCTTCAGTCAGTTTTCATGATTTTTTCTATTATCATTGTTTGTTTTTAACCAGTCTCTAGATGGATTTTGGTGTGTGTGTGTGTGTGTGTGTGTGTGTGTGTGTGTGTGTGTGTGTGTGTGTGTGTGTGTGTGTGTGTGTGTGTGTGTGTGTTTCTGTGGACAACACCTGAATGCCATGACACATTGCTGTCACATCCCACCATGTTTTTGCTCACATGGCCTGAATGTTTTCACACAAACCTGGTAAACTTATACAAGATGATGCTTAAAATACATTTAGCAGTTATATTCTGGTCATATACCAGTGTCACATATTGGCACTCTCTGTACGAACCATTCACATTCATCTACACAAAGCAGCCAAGATGATCCTTCTGAGCTGACATTTCTAGCAATATAAAATGAAAAAAAGCTATTTGTGATTGTTGTGTCATCTGGAATGATCAATGAAAACACCCCAATACTTTTGACAGAGTCAAAAGTGCATAGAAACTGCATGGCGACATCAGTGTGCATGTACAGTCAGTGGGGTTTCCAAAAAAAAGAATACACAGAATTAATAAATGATCTTTTCAAGAGAATAGATATAGCAAAGTGACAGAGCATGGTTGCGTGTGTGTGTGTGTGTGTGTGTGTGTGTGTGTGTGTGTGTGTGTGTGTGTGTGTGTGTGTGTGTGTGTGTGTGTGTGTGTTGACCAATATGATCTTGAACAGAAACAGATAAACAACTGAAGAATGTGTGTGTGTGTGTGTGTTTGTGTGTGTGTGTGTGTTCATCTGCCATATGCCCTATATTGCCTTGCACCCAGAGGCCTCATTAACAATAGTGAAACCTAACCTCAGCCTTGGCTTTCATTTAAATCTGTGTCCTCACGTTTTCCACCTCGCTAAGCAGGTGGCATCTGTCTTTAAATGCCTTTCTTGGGTAATCTAACTCTGTGTGGATAAAACAGATT
Organism: Gymnocephalus cernua; assembly: GCA_023631565.1. Taxonomy (NCBI): domain Eukaryota; kingdom Metazoa; phylum Chordata; class Actinopteri; order Perciformes; family Percidae; genus Gymnocephalus; species Gymnocephalus cernua. Next base: position 30,082,350 of record CM042428.1, read on the forward strand.
AGAAATGAGAGAATCCCTTAGTTGACAGGTAGAGAGGTGCAGATTTGACCTATTCTATAAATTAAAGGTAAACTACTAAACAGTTGGTGGAGAGAAAATAGACAATTATTTTTGACACCTTTTAGAAAAAGAAGGTAGACATAACAGAGGAATTGTTCTGTTGTGTGTCAACACAGCTACTGTATGTGGTGCTGATAACTATCTCTGTTTTCCCTTGTTATGATTAGGTGGACTTTTACACTTATTGCTCCACGGTGTCACCTCAGTGGGTTCAGCCTTGTATTAGCTTCAGCTGAACTTTACCATGCATTTTTACACAGAACAAGGACTGTGGATTTTGCCCCCCATTGATTACATTAGAATCGCTTTAGGAAAGGAAACTCTTTGCGGCTGAGCATGCTAGTAATGTTTTAAGACAGACTTGAACAATAGGGTGAGCCATCATTAATCTGGCTGGAGTGGAAAGGGACAACGCCTGTTGTTTTTAAAGACACTAGTGTTGTTGTTTTTTCAGAGCAAGAACAACTAAATCATAAAAACATGGCCGTTACAGTACGCCGGTTTTTGGCAGTTCATTGGCACTCTGTTAAAATTAAATCATGCATTGATCTTGTGCACCCATGTGTTCTTCCTACAGGACTTTTCTTATGATGACCCCAAGTTGGAATTCAATGTGGATGCTGCCAATGGTGTGGTCATGGAGGGCTATCTCTTCAAGAGGGCCAGCAACGCCTTCAAGACCTGGAACAGGTACAAGAGAAGTGAAGAGAGAGAGCATAACAGAGAGGGAGTCAACACACAATTCAAAAGACAATCTAATTACAGTAAAGTTAATGAAATAACAAGTACACATGCACTGTAGGTAAAAAATAAAATAACATAACACTAAAAATAAATTTTTTTTGTAGGAAAAGGTCTGGTCTGTTAATATTTTTTCTCTCAAAGAAACTGTCTAACTCATACTCACTCCTCATACCTTCTCCCTTCTCCTCAAGGCGGTGGTTTTCTATTCAAAACAGCCAGCTGGTCTACCAAAAGAAACTCAAGGTACAGTTTGTTTTTTGTAAATTTTAATTAAACATTTCTGAAGGGTGAATAGGGTAGAGTTGTTGTTGTGACACTCGTCTCTGCCAATGACAGGACTCTTTGACAGTGGTGGTGGAAGACCTGAGGCTGTGCTCTGTCAAATTGTGCGAAGATAATGAGAGGAGGTTCTGCTTCGAGGTGGTTTCACCTACTAAGTGAGTGATTGTGTGTGTGTGTGTGTGTGTGTGTGTGTTTTATGTACCAATAGGATACAATTTCATCCAGACTAAACCTCTCTAAAAAAAAACCTTGTTATCTTTTCAGATTTTCACTGTGCTAATTAGTTGTTAAATTATTGACTATATAATTTGGAATTTACTAATCAGCCGAATACCATGTAGCTTTATAGCATATAGACAGTTGTGGGCAGGTTTTGTATAACTGGCCTCTACAAACCTTTAGGAGCTGCATGCTGCAGGCTGAGTCTGAGAAGCTGCGGCAGGCTTGGATCCAGACAGTCCAGGCAAGCATCGCCTCGGCTTACAAAGACATCGCCGACAATTACTACATTGAGGTACGAAAAGCCACACATACACGTACAGCAACAGTGACATGATAGCACACAAGTGCTGTTTCTTTTTATTACAAATTGGTCCCCCGATTAGCTTTAGAATTTCTGTCTCTGACCTGTCCACCTGTCTCTGCAGCGTTTGGACCGGACAGCCTCGCCCTCCACCAGCAGCATCGATTCTGCCAGCGAGCCCAGAGAGAGAGGGGAGAGGGCTGATAAGGGAGTTCGGGGAGGCGGGGAAAGCCTCCTCCAGAGGGTACAGAGCTTGCCGGGCAATGAGCTATGCTGTGACTGCGGCCAAACAGCTCCCTGCTGGGCCTCCATCAACCTAGGAGTGCTGCTCTGCATCGAGTGCTCGGGGATCCACAGGTAACTGCACTTACAAGTACACAAGTACAAGAGTTTGTTGAGAGGCGGAGACAACAATTGATTTTGTCAGTGTGAAATAACAATCTATTGCATGGTGTTGCAGGAATTTAGCCAGCTCAAAATATCTTTCCAAGCCTTCATCTTCACTTGTCACAGTCAGCCTGAGTGACATTTCTCCTGTTTTTCTGCTTGCTTTATTCACATAACTCACCTGAACAAACATCTGCGCTAAAGGTAGAATATGTGATGAGTATTGGCCTACTGTGCGTAAACACAAAGTGTTCAAAGTTGGCCCCTCCTCCCCGGCTCAACGGCCAGAGAAAGAGAGTGCAGCAGCGGTCGAGCGAGCTCAAGAGTGAATGAAGATTGGGAGCACTGAACAAAGCAGTAAACAGAGGAATAAAAGTTATCTTGTCAGTGTCTCGCAGAGGTTATGTTCTAAAGCACAAATAAACACACACACACCTCTGCGGGAAGGTGCCACATTGTCCGATTATAAATGAATGCAGAGCTTCATCCTGTCGGTTTCTGTGTCAGTTAGACGTGTTTGTCGGTATGAGACGTGAAGGGCAGACAACAGTTGGAAATGACAATGCTGTTATTGGCTGGCCGGGGCCAAAAGGTGCTTTGTTGACGCCCAGAAGTATACCGACCATGGTCCCCAACTCTCCAAAAGAAAAAGACAGAGAAATACAGGCAGAGGGCAAGGTCTCTGCAGATATAGACACCTCCACGCACTTCTAGTGGGTCATAAGTCATGATTGAGAGGAATTTCTTTTGTTTTAGTCTATACTGTACGTGGTATTTTGAGAAAAGCGTTGCATATTATACCTTTAAAGCATTACAGATTCTATGCAGGTAACGTTGCAGTTGTCTCCTCTGATATGCTCGTGTTTGTCAAACACAGTTTCACTTTCCATTATATCAGCTCATCAATCAAAGCTCTATTGTGATAGAAAAGATACAGCGACAGTTATCCAGATATCCACTAGATGTAGTTAAAAAATATGGGTGTGTGAAACTGATATTTTATCGAAAAAACAAGGCAACAATCTGCAAACCGGATTTTAAGTCACCAGTGAGGATGTTCATGTAATTAGAGAAGGCTGTTTTTAGTTTGTCTCTTGAGACTTTAAGTCTTTGAAGTGTAGAGAGACAGAAAAAGTTTGCCTCTTCATGCAGTTGTGATAAAAGGGGAAAGAGTAAAAATGTGCTGAAATCTTGCGGTTAGATAGAAACTCTCATTACACTTTCTTAATATAATCTCTTTTTCTTCCTGTTACTTTCAGGAGTTTAGGCGTCCATTGCTCTAAAGTGCGTTCACTGACGTTAGACTCATGGGAGCCAGAATTACTTAAGGTGCGTATCCCCAACACATTTTCCCTACAGCTTCTTCTCTCTCACACTAGAGTTGCATTTATTATTCCTTTAGTACATTGCAAAACAATTTGAACTACTCTTTGTTTCTGTCTCTGTCTTCCATCTTTGTCCTCCTTCCTTATTCTCTCATGTTTAGCTGATGTGTGAATTGGGGAACACTGTGATCAACCATATTTATGAGGGAGCCTGCGAGGACCTGGGAGTGAAAAAACCTGGACCGTCCAATTCAAGGTCAGTCTTTTACTCCAGGTGGGGCATTTGGCAAGGGAAAGATCATTTAAGCAAAAAGGAAAGAAAAACATGTTCTACTGTAGCATTGCTAGATGTTGTTTGCTATTGGTTTAATGCCACTCTTAAGTCAGTTAGGTTAATCTTATCTGTATGGTGTCTGGTAATTTCCACCATCTTATTTTTACTACATGACTCAATCCAATCTACAACCTATTATCTGTATGTCATGTCTCCAATTATCTAAAATTTTTAGTTTGTGATCATCTGCCTTCAGACAGGAGAAAGAGGCCTGGATCAAGTCTAAGTACGTGGAGAAACGCTTCCTGAAGAAAATAAGTGGGAGCGAGGCATTGGTGGAGGGTGAAAGGAAGTCCCGGCCCTGGACGGTGAAGAAGTGCCGACGACACAACAGCTCTGTTCGGGTCCCCAACAAGGCCCGCAGGAAATACCATCGCTACGAGCCGGGCAGCGCTTCACCCGCAAACCTCTCAGCAGGTCAGTGCATAGAAATAACTTTTCTGTAGTAGCACAAGGCTCATGAAATCAAGATATTTGTACAACCCCAAATTAGAAAAGGAAGTAGTGATTTCTAAATGTACTTTGACTTGTATTGCATTGTAGACAATACAACAGCACATAATTTAATGTGTTCCTCATGATTTTTATTGTTGTTTTTTTTTTCAAAAAAACAAAATTCCTATTTTGGTTCTTGCAACACATTTCAAAAAAAGTTGGAACAGTAAAGCATTTACCACTTTGTAATGTTGCCATTCCTTTTCACAACACTTAAAAGACGTTTAGGGACTGAAGAGTCCAAGTGATGAAGTGTTTCAGGTGTAATTTTGTTCCATTCTTGCTGCAAACAAGTCTTAAGGTGGGCAACAGTACGGGGTCTTCTGTGTCGCATTTTGCGCTTCCAAATGCGCCACACATTCTCTATTGGAGACAGGTCAGGACTGCAGGCAGGCCAGTCAAGTACCCGTATCCTCTTCCTCCGCAGCCAGGACTTTGTAATGTGTGCAGAATGTGGTTTTGCATTATCTTATTGAAATATGCATGGACGTCCCTGGAAAAGATGTCTTCTTGAAGGCAGCATATTGTGCTCCAAAATCTCTATGTACTTTTCAGCATTAATGGTGCCATCACAGAAGTGCAAGTTACCTTTGCTAAGGGCACTGACACAACCCCATACCATGACAGACCCTGGCTTTTGGACTTGTTGCAGTCTGGATGATCCTTTTCTTCTTTGGTCCAAAGCACACGGCGTCCATTTCTCCCAAAAAATACCTGAAATACTGATCCATCTGACCACAGTACACGTTTCCACTGTGTGATGGTCCATCCCAGATGCCTCTTAGCCCAGAGAAGTCGACGGCGCTTCTGGACACTGTTAACATAGGGCTTCCTTTTGGCACAGTACAGTTTTAACTGGCATTTGTGGCTGTAACTACGTATTGTGGTACTTGACAAAGGTTTGCCAAAGTAGTCCTGAGCCCATGTGGTGATATTGCTTATAGATGAATGACGATTCTTGATGCAGTGCCGCCTGAGGGATCGGAGATCACGGTTGTTCAGCTTAGGCTTGCGCCCTTGTCCTTTACGCACTGAAATTCCTCCTCATTCCTTGAATCTTTTAATTATGTTATGCACTGTTGAAGGTGAAATAAGCAAATGTATTCCTATCTTTCTTTGAGGAACATTGTTTTTAAACATTTCAATAATTTTCTCACGTATTTGTTGGCAAACTGGCGATCCTCGGCCCATCTTTGCTCCTAAAGGACTAGACCTTTTTTGGATGCTGCTTTTGTACCAAATCATAATTACAATCACCTGTTGACATCACCTGTTTCAAATCACATCATTATTTAACCAATTTACCTGATTACTAGCCCTTAATTGCTCCTGTCCCAACCTTTTTTGGAATGTGTTGCAGGTCTGTGTTGCAGGTTTTGTGTTCACATTGTCTGCAATGAAATACAAGTCAAAGTACATTTAGAAATCACTACTTTCTTTTTTTATTTGTGTTTTCCATACTCTCCCAACTTTTTCTGATTTGGGGTTGTATATAGAGTCTACTAATACACTCTGCCCAGACTGAAATCTTGTTGCGATGTCTTTGTCCTTTTGGCAGCAGCTGCAGCAAAGTTTCGCCGGGACTCCCTGTTCTGTCCAGATGAGCTGGATTCACTATTTTCCTACTTTGACACTGGCTCTGGTCCTCGCAGTAAGTCTACTACACAGCCAGTACATACAGGCACACTGCACTTGGAAGATTACTATAGATTTTCAGTAAGATGCAGGTACGATTTCCTTAATGTGACAAAAGAACTCACAAACTGAGAAGGTTTTTAATTGCAATTTCTGACATGGTTTCAATCATTTGCGCAGTCCTACCAGTTGTGCTGTGTAACGATTAACGTGTCCGTGGCTTGGCGATGCTTGGCCCCGCAGGTCTTAGCAGCGACAGCGGTCTGGGAGGAAGTACTGATGGCAGCACAGACATCCTGGTTTTTGGCTCGGTGGTGGACAGTGTCACAGAAGAAGGTATGTGTGTTGTGTTTTATGGTAAGGGAGAAAATGGATGTCAATAACAGTTACAGTAAACTCATTTACGACTGGAGGAAAAGCTCCTATATCCTCACATCACTGTGCAATGTATGAATGTATCAGTAATGCAATTACATTGTGTTATGTTTGCTTGTATTATGTTTTACATTTCATGTATAGTTTGTCAAAACGTGAAACTAACTGCTGCCCTACCTAAATAAAGTTGGCTTAAAGAAGACATGGATGTGATGTCCAATCCAATCTATCCAAGAGATCCAAGAGAAGATCCATTCAAACAGCCTGAAATATTCTCTGGTTCACTGAAAGTGGACACAGATTCTTACCTTGGGGACAATATAATTAGGGTAAATCGTAAGAAACCGGAAATAATCAATCAATGTTAGTTGTTAGCAGATCTAGCAGATTTGTTTTTGACATTACATAAAATTGGCATTGTGTGTTGACAGGAATTGTGTAAAGGACATGAGCAGCCAGTTAACATAAAGAACACTGATCCTAAATTAAACAACTACATTCCTGTTAACATCATTCCTCTTTCTTACCATCATTGCCATCGTCCTGTTACATTACCCACCCTCAGAGGAGGAGTCAGAGGAGTCCTCCAGTGGTGAGGTGGAGATTGAACAGGAAGTGCCTTCGGACCCCGAAGACCCAAGGGAGCTCCACCCTGGGGCGCTCCTCCACCGATCCTCCCGTCTACACAACCTGCCACTCATGGCGGAGGCATTGGCACACGGTGCGGACGTACACGCTGCAAGTGAGGAGGAGGAGGGCAGAACACCACTCATTCAGGCCGTGGTCGGGGTGAGACTGTTTGTTCAGCCTGTTAGATCATCTAGATTTAGCTGGAAGTGTGAGGGGTGTGAACACAAAGTAGTTTAGACTGAACCTTTTATTTGATTTAATTGCCATATCTATTGTTAAGATACTACATCAGTATGACTGGGACTGGGTTAAATATTAAAAACGGATAATCTGATGAAGATGCCAGAGATGCATCAACACAGCCATAAACATCCACAGCCATAAGCGATTAAAAACAAGGTAAAAATCTGCTCCATAAACATAATGGCTGCTGCTATGAATTGTGTGACTCTCCCTCCCCTTGAGTAGGGGAAAACAAAACCTGTTAAATGCTAAACAAACTAAGAGTCACTAACTGGCTTCAGTAATGTTAAAATACCAATAACTAGACTTCTCATAGCAAATTAACTCATATAACAACTCTGTCTCTCTATCAGGGCTCTCTTATAGCTTGTGAGTTCCTGCTACAGAACGGAGCCGATGTGAACCAGAGGGACATGCGAGGCAGAGGCCCGCTGCACCATGCCACCTACCTGGGACACACTGGGTAAGGAATGCCTCAAAGTGGGAAGACGTTTTTACGAGTAGTCTGCTTGCCCTTATACTTCTTTTGTGACTCCTGATTCAAGTTCCAGCTTGAATGCAATGGAAATTCAAAAGTATATAGTGAAATGCCTCAGGTGTATGAGGTAACCATTTTTTCTCTGCAACACGTACTGAAACTACTACTAGCCACATTTTTTACAGGTCATAATTCTTGATGTCACATCACTCACACACGCTTACATTTTTGTAAAGTCTCGTCTTGCTGACAGAGTGGGCCCCACAAAATGTTGTTCCACAGCATCATTACATGGATCTTTTCTCCTATTAAAGAATATCTTTCACATTTCAGCTCTCAGGGCTTGATTTGTCAAGCCGTTTGCGCCTGTTTCCAGGCTCTAATTGGTCGCAAAGATGATTATATATTCCATGGTATTTACGAAGACTGCCAGTAAGAGCGTGCCTCTACTCTGCGGGGGAAATTCTCCACCTCTCGAAAAGCAGGTCTAAACCAGCCGCCATGGGGTTTCCTCGTAGGCATATATGCCGCTGGTGAAATGGCAGGAGTAATCCGAGCAAGACGAAGATATAGGCTGGGCTGAAAATATTTTTAACACAAGGATCACACTTTGTCAGTAGAGTGAACACGAAATCATGAAGCGTTACAGATTAAGCAGCCACGCAATATTAGAGTTACTGGAAGAAATCAAAGATGACATTGAATCTCCGACTCAGCGTAAACTGCGCTAGTGTTAGTAAATGAGGCCCTCACGGTGTATATGGTGATGTCTGTCACTCTGTATTCAACTCTTTTTTTCTGTCTGCGTCTGGTTTTGTACAGTCAAGTGTGTCTGTTCCTGAAGAGAGGAGCATCACAGACGGAGGTGGATGAGCAGGGTCATGACCCCCTAAGCATCGCTGTCCAGGCTGCCAACGCAGACATTGTCACCCTGTGAGTGATCCTAATTCTTTTTTATAACAAAGATGCTTATGAACAATACAACATTTATACATTGCTGGTTGAAATGACTCATTGGCTAATCATTGTTCCAACAAGTAACAAGCTGCCCCCAACACCACATAATATTCAGCAAACAATTTCATTTAATTAAGTCAAATGGGGCCCAAGTGACTTTTGTAGGAAATCTGATATTCTGGTTTTTCAAATATTAAAGTTAACATTCCATGGTAGCAATAACACACACTAAAGCATTAGACTGCTTGGAACGCACTACAAATGATAAAACAAACGAAATAATCTTCACTTGAAGTATTCTAACTGGAGGTTCCGACTGAGATGTGGTTGGAAGCCCTGGAAGTTAAAGAACGAACCTTCACATTTAAAGATCTAAAAGTTGTTAAATAGGATTGAATTATGTTTTAATTATGAAGGGTGATGGTTAATTGTCTAAATTGTATTCCTCAATGTTGTCTTTACTCTCTCTTTCCCTCCCTCCTTTCTTCCTCTTCTCTCCATTGGGGTTTATCTTTATCACCTCATCACATTTCCATTCTCACGGTCTCATCCCACCTTAACATCTTAATTTTTTCATTCCCTATTCCTTTCTCACCTGCCTTTCGTCCTCTTACTATCCCATTTCTCATTTCTACTTCCATGCTTCCCCTCTGTTCTATCACTTGTCTCCCTCTGCCTATGTCTTTTTCATCTCTCCTCCAGATTGCGTCTTGCTCGGATGAATGAGGAGATGCGAGAGGCGGAGGCTCCCTTGGGTCAACCAGGTCAATATCCCAGCAGCAGCCCCACTGAGCAGCAGTATAGGAAGTGCATCCAGGAATTCATCTGCCTCACCATAGAAGAGTGCTAGTGGTCACTTCTGTATCCAGGAGCAAAGCTTGTGCTCTCGGTCTCTCTCTCTCTATATATATATATTTATACAGTATATTCCTCCTGAATGGGAACCTAAATAATTGTGTAGACTAAGTTGCCCGTAGACACTGATCTCAAGTCTGTTACTTACGTAGATCTAGGCTTACGGGCAACTTCTTAGGGGTGTCTGAGGAGAGAGGAGTGTACCACTTGCGCAATATGGGGGTGCATTGTGTAATAGGGAGCCCCTGATGGACCTTTTTAACTCTACTGACAACACAATCACCACCTCCATTTTTCTGCATCACCACTATGTTTCTGCTTGCCATTACTCTGCATCACCCACACTATGCTAGCTACATGACACACAGTAAAAATGACATCTGCTTCTTGGTGTTTTGCTAACAGGGTTATCCTCTAACTTATCATAATGTGGTGTAACCTGTTGTGTGGGGGTGTGGGTTTACTGTTGCCTAACAGCTCTTACCTCTGAAGACTCTCGCTGCATTAACCCCCCTACACTTTAAATCTATCCAGACCATCTGTGTGACATTCAACTTACCCATCTCCTCTTAATTGGAGATGTAAATATACGTACTTAGAAGTTATATGGGTAATCTTTAAATATGTGCTGTGGCATGAGGTGAAAAAATGGTATTTGTTCCATTACGTAAAGAAAAAGAGTAACTGACAAGCTGCAGTAGAGGCAGGGTAGTTTACTGTGTATAGAGGGATCAGGAAGGGAAATATAATGTAAAACTGTGACAAAAATACTGAAGGGCTTGTGGAGAAAAGACCCTTGCCTGCTTTGTAAGATACTTTGTGAGCGAGTGAGGAAGCGAGTGAGTGAGTGAGTGAATGAGTGAGTGAGTGAGTGAGTGAGTGAGTGAGTGAGTGAGTGAGTGAGTGGACAGGAGAGTATATGAATGATGGTGTGTCAAAGAATACTGAGAGACAGAGTTAAATAATATGATATGATACATTATGTAAAGTTAAAAAAAACAAATTTTTCATTCAGTTAGTTTTTACATTGTTCTTGTCTTGTCAAGTTATTGTCTATCTATTTTCTATTTTATTTCTGTCTTTTTATTTATGTTTATATTCCCCAGAGGACCAGTGCAATGAATTCTTGGGTGCAGTTTAAATCTGCATTTCTGTTAATGATTGTCTTTTTAATCTGAAAGCATTACTTGGAATTCATGACAGGAAGTATTTAGATTACATTATGTATTAGCACTCATCAAAGACATTTTGCATTCACTTTCCCTTTGGAATGGCCTTACATTGCTATACTTATTTGCATTCAAACACACCACTGAAAGAGATTTTAGTAGCGTATCTGTGGAAGTTCTAGTTACAGTGTACCATTTTTTAAAATGAATTGCAGTCATTCATTGTTTACTATGTGAGGATGAGGACTTATTGTGATGTGCAGCCACAGAAGAGCAGCAAGAAGTGAGGGAGAATATAAAACTTGATTTACGTCTTACCCTTAAACAACTCGTCTGTTCACTTCCTTAAAAACAAAACAAATGTGAATCATGACTCCTTCATTTTGTTGTAAATACTAATCCATGTTACAGTATCTGTGGTGAGATAAAGGAGCACATTTCTTTAGAACAGTTAGATACTTCTGAGGTAAAAGGACTTGTATATCTGACTTCCCTCACTGGCCAATGCTTGCAATATTCTCTGCATGCTTTGCCAGAATTGATTTTGGGAGGTTCAACATTATTTGCATTCTGAGCATGATAAAATATGTTCCTATGGTTTGATCACACCGTGCAGTGCAGTCCTGTGAAATAAGCATGTACCACCATAACCCCTCTGGTGTCAGAAATGTTTTACTTTTTGCACCTCTGTGCCATTTTTCCATCCATGGACCAAACCTGTGGTGACTTCCTCATTCCTCTCTTTTTTTGGTTTCCACAAAAGCTTACAAATAGTGATTTTTTAAAAATGTTTTGATGTTGTGGTTTATTTTCTTTTGCCAAAGACTTTTAAAGGGAAAGTGTCTGACATTGTTTGTTTTTTCAACTGAAACTGTTCAGAGTAGATACAGCATAGTTTTGCCATGCTTTGTGAAGTGACAGAGTGGTAGAAACACTGTTGGTGAACTCACATGTTGATAGGAGGTTACAGAAATGTGACAGACATTTTGATATGGCAGGTGCTGATCTGCAATAGTTCAATGTACTGCAAGTAGAACCAGGTGATGTGAAGCTACTGTGACCAAACTGTTCAGAGCCCTTGCTCTAGAAGAAGTATTAAATGTTGTGTCTATTGTGTGTATTGACATAGGAGTGGTTAAAGGTGCTGTTCAAAGCAAACCTGCTGTAAATAGTACACTTGTGTATTTCAACTGAACGCCAACTTCCTGCCTCTCAGCATTCTATCACGGATCTTGACTGTCTGATCTGGTTTATGTTTGTCTTTTTATTCTCTTCCAAAAAACAACCTTGGAGGCGTTCTTCTGTTCACTGACGTTTGGATATCTTTGGAATACTTTCTTCCTTGTCTTTAGAAGCACTGAGGGGGGGAAAAAAGCAAACAAAATGCATACAATAAATCTGAGAAACTCTTGATGAACTAACCCTGCTTCCTGCTTGTTGCTATCATTCCTGTTTCTTGTCTCATCACTTATGCATAACATTCTCTCAACGTTGCAGCAATATGTTTGAAAAGGTCTACAGAAAATAGTTGCTCTAATGATCATTGATAAATCATTGATAAAACGCGTATTGTTTTAATTTGAAGAAATACAGTATAGCTATGTAGAAATGTTGTCAGATGTTGGGAGAATGGTATTGTTTTTGACAATCTGGTCTGGTATATCTTTTGGTCTATAACAAACTTTTACGTAGAACTTGGCTTATTCAAAGCAATGGTTTCCTTCATTATAACAAATACAGTATAAAGGAGGTATACACTTGGACATCTCCAGAGTGCCAGGTCAATGTCAACACATTTTTTAAAGATCACTTCAGTGATTAGGATCTTATGTGTTCCAAATAGTATCTCAGTGTCTGGCCTGCAGCAGCAACAACATGCCTTGAATAACTCAGTGTCAAAAAAGAAGAATGTCTAATTGCTCACTTTAGCCTTCAGGCAAACAGCCACTTGTCCACTTGAGGAAATAAACACTGACTGACATATCATTGCTTTTGTTACCACAGGGGTTGCCACGGGCAGCAGGAGAGTTAACCCCAAGGATGTTCGGGATAGAGTGAGTGAAGCATCCTGGGCCGTCTTACTAAGGGAGTAGTGTGATACTGTGATTCTCTGTGCTCTGGTGGCTGTGGGTTTTCTATTGCACACACACTCTCTGGGGAAATATTTGCAGCTTTCTTGATGTTGGCAACTTTTGTTAGTCTCTTGGGGAGCATTGAGCCATTCAGTACACAGAAATCTTCTGTGGAGGTGTATTGATTGTAGAACCCAGCTATAATGTATATATACAAAGACAATGGGTAAGTACAGTACACTTCATATTATGAAATGTGAATTAGGATATTAAGCACATAAACCCAGGTATAACTTGGTTGTGACTTGATTATGTATAAAAGGAAAAAGAATCCCAGGAGTATGTGGGAGTGAAATGGACAGGATGCTCACCGCTCTTTCCCTGCAAGTTCCTGATTTTCTGTTCTGCAAACTAACCGAGACTCCCATTTAGAAGGGGAAGCATTTACTTAGTTAAACAAAAGACGCTTTATAGAAGAAAGAGTAACTAATAGTACCTCAAGGAATGGCTGTCTAGGTACCACCTAGGTCAGGGCTGCTGTACTTGAGCCCGGACTCAAGAAACTTTTCTGTTATGTCAGCGAACACTTTGTACTATGAATTCTTCAGGACAAGTCATAAGTTCAAGAATGGGAACTTTTCCATTTTATATTTTAAGTAAATAATATGGCCTAATCTGATCCTATAGTGTGTTACTCTGCACTTGTTTTTTGATTATTACAAATAATAAAGCAAAATTATCATCTTAAAGGAACACGCCGACTTATTGGGACATTGTCTTATTCACTGTATCCCCCAGAGTTAGATAAGTCGATACATACCCTTCTCATCTCCGTGCGTGTCGTAACTGTCTGACGGCTCCACCGATAGCTTAGCCTCGCACATATCCTGGAGGTAACTGGGCCCAACTAGCCTACTGCTCCAAATAAGTGACAAAATAACGCCTACATGTTCCTATTTACATATTGTGATTGGTATAGTCACAGCGTGTACAAATAACAACGTCACATGCGACACAGCCGTCTTCTAATCGTATATAAACTGGGAACTATATTCTCAGAAAGGCGAAGCATTGCTCTCGGCTTCTCAGGTGCTGCAAGCATATCACTCCGCCCAAGTAGCAGAAGTAGCACTGCTTCGCCTTTCTGAGAATATAGTTCCCAGTTTATATACGGTTAGAAGATGGCTGTGTCTCATGTGACGTTGTTATTTGGGGGATACGGTGAATAAGACAATGTCCCAATAAGTCGGTGTGTTCCTTTAAAATAGAAGATTTACTGTCTCTCACATCACATAAATTATAAACAGGTAAGTAAATGGTCTTTTTTCTGTCTCGATATTGACTGTCTCTCATTTGGACTTTGTTGGACTCGGCCTTGACTTGGACTCAAACCTCTTTGGACTTGATCTTGACTCGGTTTCGACTAGTCCTGGTCTTGGACTCGACAAAGGTGGACTTGACTACAGCCTGACCTAGGTAGGACTGAGGAACTTCATTCCATCTTGAGGCCATGCTTTTGGGGGCTTTGCTCTTTCACGAAGAGGTTTATCTGCTCTATTTTTCTACATGAATGGTGAAAAGTGGTTATTGGAGATTGCCGTATTTGCTGGCTTATTGCCTTTATGTCATGTTGTCATTAAACAAGTGTGGGTGTGTTACCCGCTGGTGTTAAAGGTAGGCAAAAACCAGCAGATTGGTTACTGCAGTCTCCACACTGCCCTGCAGTGGGACAAAGCCCCCCCCCCCCCCCCCCATTTGACTTTAGTATTCCCTGTTGCAGGTGATATCTCCTGTGTTGGTGTCTTTCGCGAGTTTTCTCTCCTCGCATCTCTCCAGCCCGAGAAGTTGAGGAGAAGGAGCATACAGTTCAGTCGTTGCAAGAAGCCACAGTGACCAAGGAATCAAGAGGGAGGCAGCCACATGCCATTAAAAAGACGCTTTGATGCTGGGGAGTGAGTGCTGCAGGTGTAAGCAAATTATCAAAACCCTGCAGGCAGTTAAATAGGCTGTGCTCAATATTCAGAGCATTAATATAAAAGTAGACAAATATTTGCTCTGTAAAGACATAGTGGAGTAATGACGTCCTGAGCAAAGAATGAAGTCACACTTCCTCTGTGCGTTTTAATCCGAGCTTCTCTGTTCTTTGTTTTGATAGCCGGTCCGGCTGCGAGTTTCAGTATAGACCAGTACTGACGAGTTAGAAACAGTCTGTGAGATCCATGTGGAGGCAATTCCATACCACTCTTTTTTTGTCTGAATATGGAGTACAGCCCCTTTGAAGCTATTTTATACCAGGCTTGTAATTGTTCTCAATTGCGCTTGTAAATATGTTAGTCAAGGTCATGATAATAGACCTTGTCATGTCAAAATGTTTTATGGTTCAAACAGTTCCTTTCCACAGGTGTTGTAAATATTGTCTGATTTTGGATTTTGTAATATCGTAATATGACATAAATGTTGTCTTTTCCTGGTTTTAAAGGTTGATGTTTCTGCTGTGCTTATTTTCTGTACTGTGTTGCTTTGCTAGCATCTAAGATAAATCTTGATTCAATGATGTACAATTTAAGACATTAATAAATATAATATACACTTTTGTATCTCTCTTGTCTGTCTGATTTTAATTACCTGCTATATGCCATAATACTGAGTTCTGCATAAAAAATATTGCTTAATGTAGTAGCCTCAGTTCTTACTTATGAAGTTCAGGCAACATTTTAAAAATAAAATTATTTTCTGCAATAGCCTATAAATGCACAATTGAGATCATCTTCATGGTTAAATGCATGATTTGTTCTCGGAGCTATACTAATCTATAATATTTTTGTTTTGCTTTATTTTTTTTCATTCTAGACAGCTACACAGTTGTCTTATGCTCATTATGCCTACTTTGAATAAAACAGTATTGCTGTATTGGTAGAGAAATACAAGGAATATAAAGACAACACAATTGCCTCTTTTACAGAGGTTACAATTAAGCAAGCCCAGTTCTACGGCGAAATGTGTCCCTCCTTATTCTGCCTTAACATCCCTTTAAGTGTGAGCTTAAACTAGATATACACCAGATTTCAAAAACGGAATTTATCTTAGGGGGTTAGTAACTTCTTGAGCTGAAAAAATATGATTTCGCTACCACCCCTGCACTGCTATCATGATTTTTCTAGTACTAGGGGTGTATACCTTGCCAACAATCACTATGATACTTTGTCCCACCAGATGATACCGATGGCCCAAATTTGGGGCCTTGGCTCATGGACTAATACGACTTTGTAATGTGTCAGGCGTGTATTGATTATTAATAGACTACACATGTAAGTATGGATATTGTGACTATAAATACTTATCTCCCAGAGTAACAGTAGGCTATTACTTAAACATGATCGTACTGTTCGAAAGATTATAATTAGGCATTATATTTCAGATCAGTTGGTGACAGTGATGCACTTTTTATGTATTTTTTCAACCGCTATAGCACAAAGAAGAAGGAGAAAACCGGAAGCGTCATCTTTCCTCCTGCTGGCGATAGCTAAAGCTACGTTGGTGTCATCGTCTTATCGGTTTTGGGGTTGACAACAGAAACAGCAGCCTTATTTCGTGTACAACCACAAAGACCAATTTTAACTGGACTCTCTGGAGAGGTATGTCTTTTTTCCGTCTAGTTTGTAAATGTGTGGGTCAGCTCTCGGTTGTAACAAAACTGTTTGTGCTAGCCGCCGCTAACGCCAAGTAGCCAAACATAGTTCCGGCCTACGTTGGCTAACATTAGCTAGCCTTTAGTAGCCAACACAGTAACGTTACACACCATATAGCTAATAATAACGTACATACAGACAAGACTTTACACACCAGTTGTACATGCTAGCTTTATTTAGCCTGTCTGGGCGGACAGTGTTGATTCGCTGTGATTAATAAAAGTCGGCAGTCACATATGATGTCATTCTACAGTTTGAAGTAAATCAGCAGTTTGTTGTTTACAGTAACGTTAGCTAGCTAGGTGATTGTGTAAACGTCGAGCTAACGTATCGATCTGTTCGGTTAGCTAGCTAGAGATTTATCAGTAGTGTAGCTAGCTTGTCATGGAACGTTAGCTGATTAGCCTCTAACATAAACTGCGTTAACGATAGCTAGCTAAGTAGCTAACTTAGCCTGTTATTTATTAGGACGTGACGTCGCTGACATCATTTTAACGGTTACTGTACAACTAGTCTCCTTTGCCAGACCCTCATCCACAGCTACTGTACAACTCATTAGCGTTATATTGCCAGCTAGCCAAATGACACTGGGTCAGCAGACAGTGTGGTGCAGTTGGCTGATAGAGAAGCTATCTTGAGTTCAATGGGCTAAGAAGCAAGTAAAGTTAAAAGTAACGTTACATTTAAATCCACTTCGTGTTGCCCATACATCTAGCAGTATGGTTTGAAAATACTAGGACTTGCATATTTCCACATTACAGTTTTTTACGATTGTTTACACACTAAAATAAAAATTTCCACACAATTTGCAAAATTCTACTCCAATGACCAAAACACCTCCACAGATTTGCACAACATTACACACAATGTCTGCTTCACCCTTTTTGCAAAACATTACACACAGTGATTTGTAAAACTCTACACACATGTTCACACCTTAGACACAGATAAGGATTGTGAGGTTACTTTCTTGTCATTACAAAGCCCCGGATTGCCAATGACCACACCAATGAACGAATTGGATAAGCACATCCACCAGGTGTGGAAACACACATGTGCTAATTTGAAAACGCAGCACTCAGGTGTGTTATAAAAGGCAGCAGTTACAGTATTCAAAGTCAGAGTCAAAGTGTATGTACTTCATGTAGTAATTTTTATTTGTCTACAGATTTTATTTGTTTCATTGATTTCATTGTTGGTTGATTACTGTAACTGATTATGGTAAGAAATACTGTAAGTATTGAAATAAATACTTGAAATATTCAGTCTGCAGCATCAGTGTTGTGCAGTGCTTGGTAAGTTTATAGTAGGCCTATTTGTGTACATTCTCCCTATATCTCAAACTAATCATGAAGAATGTTGTGGGTTTGTCACTATTTTTTTGTCATCTAAATTATCCTTTACATAACAATGTCTGGCCAAAAATCTAGCACATGCTATTTCCTAAAATTACTTTTTTAACAAATGTGTTTTTCATTTATCACAGCAGTGTGAAACTGGCTGCAATAGTGTCTGATCATTGAGGACTGTGTTGGTTAAATGAAAACAAATAGCATTTTCACAAATATGTGTATATGTTTTGACTGAAGTGTGTATGTTTTGACTGAAGTGTGTCATTTTGCAAACAATCTAGGAATTATGCAAATTGAGTGTGGTGTTTGGATAATTGTGATTATATTTTGAAAAAAAGAACCCGGTTTTCAAAATTGCGTGTAAACAATTGAAAAAAACTGTAAATAATAATACTTTAACTCCACTATATTTTAAAATTAAATAATGCACTTTTTTTACTTGACAAGGCATGGCAAGTTCATATGTATACTCTGGGGATTTTACTATAATTAAAAACAATATAAGATATGGTTAAAATGGAATACAGTAGAGCAAAGGTCACAGTCAATTTTGTTTTATGAGGGATATGAACAAATAGCCATACATTTAAATTAGTTTGTGGCTTCCGAATAGCTGTATTAATTTGACAACTTCTTAGATTATTAGTCTACAATTTCAAGCAAAACACGGGTGATCAGCTCATTAAATGTAATTGATGCATTGCTGTAGTTTAAATTCCCCACCAGTAGCCTAGTTAAGAGCTACTTTCACCTGATTCTACAACCAGCTGAAACAATTGTTTGAAAAATTGTCAATAGCTAAGATTAATCAGTGACATTTGTGAAGAACAAGCATTTGCTGGATACAACTTCTTGAATATGAGTTGTTGCTGCTTGTCTATGTATCACGAGATACCCTTTGTATCATTGTAAATTGACTGCTTTGGGGACTTTTGATTTAAAGTCAAACTGAGCAACACTTCACAACTCTTTTGGCATTTTATAGATTATAGGTTTCAACATTAACAATTGCCCAGGCCCACAAAAACTTGTGTGGCCACCAAATATCCAAACCGTACTTGTCAGCGGCTAATTTCCTTTGTCGGGCTTACTGAAGTAAGCATATTTGTATTGGTAATGCAGTCCTTACAAACAAACCAGAAATGCAGAAGGTGGACTATGAAAAAAACAAAAAGCAACGAAAATTTGTGAGTGAATGCAAGCAGGAGTTTAAGTGGCTAGAATGTGCCGCCCGCTAGTGTGTGCCAACAGTTGTTCAGTCTAGCTCGATTTTCATTGTTTTTTTAACCCTAGATTAAAAAAATTGATTGGTCAGTTAATGGGCAATCCATATGTCAGTCATTAGTTGCAGTCAAAGATTAAAAGAAATAAAAATATTTCACTACTGAAGGGACTAGTCTTCATCAGTTTCATCAGTTTCATTTTATTTGAACAGGGACAGTGCACAAATTAACATTAACCTTGCAAAAAAACAAGGAGAGATGCATTGAGCCAGGTTATAGCACAAGTGCTATTTTTCCACCTGTAGTCCCATTGACTGACTAGGTAATTGATCACTTTTAAATAGGAAGTAGGTCTGGGACGGTTACATTACAGCAATACTGTGCTAAAGTGACCCCTAATTAGTTACCATCATTAGGGTTTTTAACCCCAATCTCTACCAAGCGCCCACTAATCAACCATCATGCTCCACTTGAAGCTGTAGTAACGTTTTCTTCAGTTGAAGCTTTCCACTGGCCAATATGATTTATCACAATATGTTATACACAATCCTCGTTGCTGGCAATGCTACCAATGATTCATCATGATATCTGTGTAACTGTAGAGGAAATTATTTCTGAAATAAAAAAGATTATTTTTCAGATATCAGTAGTCAGTCCTGTATTTATACTATGTATTTTCAAGTGTCACCAAATTTCATCAGTAACTGAGACAAAGCAGTGTTTAAACAGTCTGAGCCTATTGAAGACCCACATGAACACTATACCATCAGTCAAATGCAAAACAGACGTAAACTGCTAAAGCGCTAAATTCCCAGAAAGCAGAACAGTTCTGGAGTTGAAGTATCTGCAGTAAAAAGAGGCTACACTTTGACCTAGTATTGCAAGGGAATAGAACCTGATAGTGGTGCCTCTCTCTATCAGTAACACTTTTTAAGATACCAACTCAAGATACATTTCAGTAAGTGTTTTTTGCATGTCCTCTAATTCCTCAGATGAACAGCAACGGGAATAAGAGAGCTCCAACCACAGCCACGCAGCGACTTAAGCAGGATTACCTCAGGATAAAAAAAGACCCTGTGCCTTACATCTGTGCAGAACCTCTACCCTCCAACATCCTAGAATGGTAAGGTCTTAATCCTGGCAAGGCCCACAGTCAGGAATCATCATCACCAATACAGGCAATACATTGCATTTCAGTGCTCTAAGGCTGTGTTCACACTTGCCGTCTCTTTTGACAAGAAAACGTTAACTACTGCTACAGTATCCTAGCTAGAGTGCTATGTGGACCGGTGCTAAAAAAGATAAAGATAAAACAAAGCGGTGGAGCGAGCTAGAGAAAGTACAGAGAGAGAGAGAGCGGTGCTGCTAACGTTACATAAAACAAAGTGAGTCACAGTGAGAACAACAGGTCTGGCTACTCCGCTTGTCATTAGTCGGCTGTCAAAAAAAGCGCTTGACATAGGGCATTTTTCTTTTTTTCAGAAAAATGTAACCCTTTTCAACTTTAAAAAGACGCTGTGAGCTCCCTTGCTGCAATGCAAGGCGCTGGCAACTTGGGGTTCAGTTTGCGGACATGCAGGAGCCAGAGATCGAACCGCCGACCTTGTGTTTATTCTTGTGTGCTGGTGCGTGCGTCAAGCCGGCGTGTGTGTGTGGAGAGTGGGTGGTAGAGCGAGGGAGAAGTGAGAGAGTGACGGCGATTAGCTTCGGAGCGAGTACCGACTCTAGAGTCATAGTGAGAGAGACAGAGCGTCTCCCCTGTGCTTTCTGACCACGGTGGGAAATCAGTAGCAGGAAAAGTTACACCTCTCCTTGATTTCATGTTGTTTATGGAGAAGGAGAACCAGGAAATGAGTCGGGGGGGGGGGGGGGAATGCAACGCTACCAAGCCACGGCCGAGCGACGTGTAGTTACATTTTTTGAGAGGTGTACGTACGTCAGGCTACGGCGTAGGGTCCGGCGTAGACGCAGAGGGGTCTGCTGAGGTACGCCATCGATTTGACACAGTACCATCAAAAGGATTTTAGTGCTGACATCGTACTATTAACTATGTGATACAAACTATTCCTTCAGTAGAAAGTAGCTCAACGGTTGGGTGTGTTCTTTCAAAACATCCAGAGAAAATCTAACCTATAATAAAACCTCCAGCAGAGCATGTTAACCGCAAGTCTTTATGTGTCACTACCACCATTAATCCTTTGGCTTTCTTCCCGGTTTCCTGGTGTCATTCCTGTCAAACAGCTATTCATTTATATGCAAATGCTAGCTACACCTTAATAATACCTAAACCTTCACAACTTGTGAGTTTATTAAGTTGAAGGTATTTTTTCCTACAGATGACAGCGCACTTAAGTCATGGCAGTGGTTTTTGGGGAAGAGAACATGACCCAGTATCTGTTTTGATATGTAAATAAATACACTCCAAGCATCCTATTTTTTAACCTTCATATTTTACCTTGCTGTTAAGGTCCTTGCACACTGAGTCCGATTTTTTTGTATGCATTTTTTTGTATGTCTTCCTAAAAATGAGTTGCACACAGAAACCTTGCACACTGCATATTAATTAATCGTTGCGAACAATTTTGCAAAAACAATACAAAATGTGACGCTGCTTTCGCTCTGCCTCTCTCTCCTCCCTCCTTTTATCCCTCACTTCTCTCCGTTGACAGTTGCTTCTCTCTTTTTGTTGCTCTCCTTTTTCTGTCTGCGTTTCATATTCCCCTCTTCCATTCTCATCATCATCCTCCTCCTACTGGATATTACCATCTGACCTGTAGACAGAAATGATGACATCTGAGTTATGAAATGATACGTTGCACTCTGCCAGCATGTCTGTATAGGCTCATGCCTTCTCCTTGTCAAAATGCATCAAAATGTTGCTACAGATGCGAAAAAATGCAGAAAATTTAACCCGTCCTGAATTTGTTTTATGACTGACGATATTTTCGGAGGTACATTTTGGACTCAGTGTGATAGGACCTTTAGTCACATTTCTATTCAACAATTTGAAAACCTGCTCTGGATTATTGGCATTTCTTTAAACTGATCCCAATCGCAACGGTGCCTGCCTCTGCAAAATAGCTTCGTAAAAAGGAACTTGTTTTGGTGGAACGTTTACGTTCAACAGTTGTTTTAATCGTGCAAGAGAAAACTCCGATTGGACAGATAGTCTAGCTAGCTGTCTCAGTTTACCCTGCAGAGATCTGAGGCGCAGTCAACCAAAGTCCTCATAAATCCACTGGAGTTAAAAATGGCAACACAAAGAAAGCAGAAGGAAACGGACATCTGGCCGAAATGAGGGACATCGGCAGAATTTCTGGCGGCACCTGAACAATCCCGGAAATTACTATTACTATACTATAAGTATAAACTATGTTTATACTCATAAATAGATAACCAGATAGGTCCGGTTGAGGTCAGAAACCTCTTTTACAAGGTAAACCTTGTATAAAACGATACTAAAACCGATAACAATACTTAAATGGCTGAAATGAGTTTAAACAGATACAATTAACAATCATCATAGAATTTACATCTGTCTTAAATTTGGCCAGATATTTCACATTAATAAAATGAATAATGGCCTTGCAATGCTACCAAGCCACGGCCGAGAGGTGTACGTACGTCAGGCTACGGCGTAGGGTCCGGCGTAGACGCAGAGGGGTCTGCTGAGGTACGCCATCGATTTGACACAGTACCATCAAAAGGATTTTAGTGCGGACATCGTACTATTAACTGTTTGATACAAACTATTCCTTCAGTAGAAAGTAGCTCAACGGTTGGGTGTGTTCTTTCAAAACATCCAGAGAAAATCTAACCTATAATAAAACCTCCAGCAGAGCATGTTAACAGCAAGTCTTTATGTGTCACTACCACCATTAATCCTTTGGCTTTCTTCCCGGTTTCCCGGTGTCATTCCTGTCAAACAGCTATTCATTTATATGGAAATGCTAGCTATACCTTAATTATACATGACTAATTAGGGTAATAGGCTAATTGGGTAATTTATAATAAACTTGTCCTATATATAGGCAAGACTAAAAGTATTTTATTTGGAACTAAATGTTCACTAAAAACAAGGCCCAGGTTGGATTTGGTACTAAATCATGTTGCTGTTGAGCAGGTACATGAAATAAAGCTTCTTGGGGTAACATTAGACTGTACTTTGTCGTGGTCAAGACATATAGATGAAGTGGTGAAAAAAATGGGAAGAAATATATCTGTAGTTAAAAGGTGTTATTCGTTTTTAAATTCATATTTAATTAAACCTGTTTTGCAGACACTAGTGTTATCACACTTAGATTACTGCTCTGTGGTTTTGGATTTAGGGAAACTACAGAGGGTTCAGAATAGAGCTGCTCGTTTAGCCCTTTGTTGTACGATAAGGGCTAATGGTAACAAAATGCACAGCAAACTATACTGGTTACCGGTTGATGAGAGGTTAAAAGCATCGCTCATTGGCTTTATAAATAAAATTAATTTATGGAAAACTCCAGATTGTCTGTATAGGCAACTTACTCTGAGCTCTAATGTACATACATATCTCACGAGGCAAAATATTATGAGTTTTAAAAAACAAATAAAAGAATTTTTTATGTTAACTTATATTGGTAGATAGAGTATATTGTATGTGTATGTAGAGGTGTGTGTGTGTATATGTATATGTGCATATGTGAGTATGTATATTTGTATTTTATGAGAATTTGCTGTTTCGGTGTAGGATTGTTTGTTTATTCATGTTATGTGTTATGTGTAGACCCCAGGAAGAGTAGCGGATGCATTTGTTGCATCAGCAAATGGGGATCATAATAAATAAATAAATAAATAAATAATACCTAAACCTTCACAACTTGTGAGTTTATTAAGTTGAAGGTATTTCTTCCTACAGATAACAGCGCACTTAAGTCATGGCAGTGGTTTTTGGGGCAGAGAACATGACCCAGTATCTGTTTTGATATGTATGTAAATAAATAAATATAAACAACCTTTATATTTTACCTTGCTGTTAAGGTCCTTGCACACTGAGTCGGAATTTTTTGTATGCGTTTTTTCGTATGTCTTCCTAAAAATGAGTCACACACAGAAACCTTGCACACTGCGTATTAATTAATTTTTAATTTTTGCAAAATATAAAAAATAAAATGTCAAAAAATATATATCAAGGTCCTTGGGACATTGCAGCTGTATGATATGCATCTTAACAACCAGGAAACTCCTGGAAATGATTGTTTGACAATGGGGAAAAGTAGCAAAAAAGAACTTAAAGAGGAGACACTAAAGTGAAGTAGGGTCAGTAGAGTTTAATTTTAGGCCATTTTTAATTAATTAATTCATTAATTAATGCGGGTCTAGAGGATGGGTATTTTAACAAAAAAGTCTTTGTTTGAAATATACTGTTATTTTTGTTAAAATTTGGAAAATGTAGCACTAACAAAAGTCTTTCCTGTCTTCTTAGGCACTATGTAGTCAGAGGTCCTGAGAAAACTCCATATGAAGGTAAAACTGAAAGTTGACACTGCTCCTACTCTAGTAGCTTCTGTTAATGGGCACATTGTTGGCAAGTTGATTACTGCTGATCTTTTTGGTTTGTGGGTTGTTTTTTATCTTCATACGTCATGTGATGTCATATCTCTTTATCCTAGGAGGCTATTACCACGGAAAACTCATATTTCCTCGGGAATTTCCTTTTAAACCACCAAGTATCTATATGATAACACCAAATGGGAGATTTAAGTGTAATACAAGGTAAGAATGTGGTTTTATAATTTATAAATTGAATGGGAGTTGAAGCTTTAGTGTGTAACTTTTTGATATTAATGAACGTCTTGGTTGGTAATGTTTTTTAGAACGTGTTTGCTATTTGCTTTTTTTAATGTAACTTTACTTGTTTTCTCCACAGGTTATGTTTGTCCATCACAGACTTCCATCCAGACACGTGGAACCCTGCGTGGTCCGTCTCCACCATCCTCACAGGTCTGCTCAGCTTCATGGTGGAGAAAGGCCCCACCCTCGGCAGCATTGAGACTTCTGACTACACAGTGAGTGTAAACAAAATGACCAGTGTACAGCACATAGTGATAAATCACCTGTGATGTCTCAAATATTTGATGTGCTTTTTATTCCCCCCCCTTCAAGAAAAGACAGCTGTCAGCCCAAAGCCTGGCCTTCAACCTCAAGGATAAAGTCTTCTGTGAGCTGTTTCCTGATGTAGTCGATGTATGTACGAAAGGGTTCTCTAACTTCTTGTAATTGTCCCTCCTCCTCCTCTCTTCCTTTTTGTTGGCCTAATAATCTCCCATTTCTTTCCTTCCTCCACAGGAGATGAAGCAGAAACAGAAGGCCCAGGAGGAGTTAAGTGCCCGCACTCAGCCCCTGCCCTTACCCGATGTGGTACCCGACGGTGACCCTCAGCACGCCCACTATGGCCTCCCCGCCCTCAATGGAGGCCCTGCCCCCATTGGGGGTGCAAACCACGCCCCCGGCCTGCAGCAGGCCAATCGCAACCATGGACTTCTAGGTGGGGCTCTTGCCAACCTCTTTGTGATTGTAGGCTTTGCGGCATTTGCCTATACAGTCAAGTACGTGCTGAGGAGCATAGCCCAGGAGTGAGAGGACCCGGTGTTGTAGGGCGACGCTCCCCCCTGCAGGTGAGCCAGCTAATGGACTCCACATTCTACAAACACTATGTGGGGGAGGGATGTTCAGTCCTGGGTTAAACCCCTCCACAACCACCACCACCACCACTACCACTACCATGGACTTTGGAAGACAGAAACTCAAAGCCCACCCACCCAGGAAGGATTGAGAGGAGGAGGTGGGGGAGTGGATGGGAGTGGCATTAGGGCCGGGGGATTGGAGGGGCTTATTAAAACGGTTGCGATTCACTCTGTGTTTCAGTGGTTTATGTCAGCAGTAGGAATAAACTTGGCTCATGGGTTGTGGAAGAGTGTAGAAGTGAGGACATGGTTTGTTGCACTGTGCTGGAGCCAGGTCCCAACAACAGAAATATCATATCATATATAAAACATTACTGATAAAAGCTTGTTTCTTAAACATTTAAGTAGGTGGTTCTCAAACAAGGTGTTCCCCTGCCCATCACTGCTACAAGAAGTCGTAGAGACTCCTCAGGGTATGACTTGATGCTGCTGCCTTTCTAAAATCTAGATAAAGAGTACCATAAAGACCAGTTTTGTGGTTCTCCTAATTAATGTTGTCTTCAACCTAATTTGAACCACAGTTTCGGGAATAACAGTCATGGCATTCAGTCAGTTTTCTTTTATATGCCTTTCCATGTAATAGCATTAAAGGCATCAGGTTTCTATAACCTGTGCTGCAGCTCAAGAACTGGTTTCTCTACCAACAAGTATCTGCCTTCACTGCGTCACACGTATCTGAGTAAAGGTGGAATATTGTTGATTTCCAGATAAAATAGAACATTCAATCATACAGACACTCATGATATTACACACTTCCCCTTACACACATCCCTGTCCATTACTACCCCTGTCAAAGGTTGACATGCCTAAAATATTTGAGGATTTATGTGCCAAGAATATGTCTGCGTATTGTTAGCACAAATAGAAGCTCATAGGAACCGCCTCGTGTTTATAACCTGATATATGACCCGTGAAAGGTCAAAGCTCATTAGCATTCACTGACAAAGACGGTGTACAACTGCTAAACTAAATCTAAACACAGCAAAAAGTGCACAACAATGTGATAAAAGTGGAACCTTACCTTATGCACTTGTCCTTTTTATGTGTATTTTATCGATGGGATCCATTTTCTGCAGTAAAGCTCAACATCTGATGAGGCATCACAGGCCGAGCAAACAGTGCAGAAAGTCATCCTACAAAGTCATCAACAGTATTGACAAGTGTATATCTGTATCTCAACAACAACAACAAACAAACTTGGCATGTCAATCTGTGAAAGAGCTACTGATGCGTGGTCAGTCTGATGTGAGTCCAGGCGTGCTCTCCTGTCAACCCATGAGCCAAGCAGTGAGCCCAGTGTCTGCACAGAAGTAAATAGAGACCACCTGCCTACCTTCCTTAAATTGGCTTAGCTGACCAGTAATAGCAGCAGTCTATATAGGTCCAAGTGAAGAGACACATGAAGAGAACCAACATTTTTGTTTCTCTATATTATTTTCTATTTGATCATTTTTCCTTTCAGTTTTTGTTCTCTTATTTATAGAAACAGCCTCTGCTTAGCTGTAATCATTCTAAGGAAACGTCTAGTGTTTGTTGAGCACAGACACAAGCACAGACGTGCCTCGGCCCAGGCTCCCGTAACTGCTGATAATTTACTGTTGTGCATTGCATTTAGTAAAGATGGTTCTACTGTGTATCTGTTTCAACAGGAAAATTGTCTGAAAGCAGAAGATTTGCCTCGCTATAGCTCTTTTTATGGCACCATCTTAAAAAAAAAGACGAACTGATGATGATGATGATGATGGGAGTGCGTTTGTGTGATCATACAGCAAATGCCCAAATTTCCATGCTTCAGTTAATCTTGTGTGACATTGTATGTTTTCATAGTAAATGCAAATAAATGACCCTGCTTGGCAGGGAATTTTAGGAAACCTTCCTTTTAATCTGCTTCTGTGACAAATCGTACTTTTAAATATGTCCATAAACATTTTAGCGAGGTGTTGTATAATGAGGTCAGAGTTTTATTTTCTTAAAATAAAAACATTTTAATCAAATCGAGATTGCTCTCAAAGGCTACACTCTTGATTTGTATAACAAAACAGGTTATGGAAGTTATGTGCATGTGACATTCAGAGTGGAGTTCCACTGAACTTGTTTACCTGCGGGTTCTTCTTTGGAAATGCTCAACGTCATCTTCTACAGGAATGTTTATAAGAGCTCCCAACCTCAGTCGGCCCTGCAGACACTTTACCTTCAGCAGTGAAGCAGTCAGTCCTAACAATCCTGAAAGTAAGTATTTTTCTGAAAGGGCTGCTAGATGTGCTTGTATTGTTGTATTCTATTGTAAACATGTATTATCAGGAAAATAATTATATAATTAATTATTTATTTGTACTGATTTTTTAAATTTATTTTTGTCATGTGCTTCAGGTTGTCTGGCGACGAGAGACACTCTTCTTCCAGTCTGTGCTGCGTCCTCTCTACGCCACCATGTTCATAAACGAAGAGCTCGAGTGTGTTGTGTGCTGCTACGAGTACTCACGCAGCGACCGGGTCCCGCGGGTCCTCCACTGCAGCCACACCTTCTGCGCCCCCTGCCTGGAGAAAATGTCCAAACTGAGTGGTTCCATCCGCTGTGTCTCCTGCCCTCTGTGCCGCTGGATTACCTGCACCCCAGTCAGCCTGACCCTGCCCGGGGCCCTGTGGGTCAACACGGACATCTGGGACCAGATTCCAGAGGAGGAGCAGTGGAGGGAGCAAGATGCTGTGGAGGATTTAAACATCACAAAGACCCAACTCGTTGAGACAAGACTGTAAGTGTACGTTTAGTTACGAAAAATTCTTTCTGGTTAAATCCTTTCCTGTAACAAGCAGAGAATTGAATTATGTAATGAAAGCTCTTCTTAACGGGTTTAATCTGTCGAATGAAAAATCACCTGCTGCCCCAAAATGCACTGAGGTTAGAATCTCATTTGATGATACATGGTGTTAATATTTTGAATGTTAAATGCAACAATAAGCATATATGTAATGCATTTCATTAAAGACGGGAAATGACTCCCAGAGGAAAAGCTTTTTGGAATAACATTTTTAGTGGCACTGATTGGCAAAGGGCATAGCTATTACCGTTTCATTTCTGTATTATCGATAAGATAAAAGAGCATGTCAACATTTTACACAATATATATCCTACAAAACCATATCTTTCTAAATTCTTAAATATTGAAAACAAATGCAGTTTTTGCAATTATGAACCAGAATCTATAACATGTTTATTTTACCATTGTATACATTCAATTACTTTTTGGACTCGAATTATGCATTATATTTTGTGTAAAACCAATCAGAATATCAAAATTGAATGTAGAAAATATTTTATTTTTATTTTGAACATGAGAATTTGAACATTGGATTAATTGTCAACTTACTGGTTTTAAATTGAACTTACATAAAGGCAAAACAACAATGACAACAATATGAATTCAAGGAATATATTAAGTCTCTCAAACATATAGACACTAAAAAGAAGTAACACAACTGGCAGACTGTATGGTGAACTTTGGTATGGCGAAAGAGTAATGTAAATTCTTTTTGTCTCATTGTAATTTTATATTGTTTGATCATCCCCCCTCTACATATTTTTTAGTTATTAACACTTTTTATTTGTTTAAAGTCATATTGTTTCTGATGACTATCTTGAGTACGTGTCTGAAATGTTGTATATTTGAATTTATTTTTTTAAAGTAAAGTTGTGAGAAAAAAAGCACTCAGTGTATATTCCGTTGTTATTCTACTAGATAATGTCTGTAAGAGAAACTTGTAGCTGCAGTGTCATTTTATGCAAGGCTTATATCTAAACAAATCGCGCTCTCCATCCCTCTTTAGCCCTGGTTCAAGACGCTCTGGTTTCATGTCTAAAGTCCAAAAACTGTTCAGCTGTGGGCTGCTGCAAGGAAGAGAGATGGACACCTGCTGACAGTTTTAAAGGCAGAAGAAATGGCAGCGGCGTTTCCCTTTCGCATCCTGTTTGACTTGACAGACCAGTGTATCAGTGCGTCTGCAGCGCAGGACGCCATGATGCAGTTTGCAGGACCGCAGTTAACTTACTAACGGACAGACATCTCAGGCGGCCTGCATCTCGGTCACTGCTTGACACTCGCGAGGAGCGAAGGACTTGAACAGTGTGAGGTTTTTGATGTATTTTTTTATTTATTTTTTTGAGGAAAAGGTTTAAAACAATCATCTCAAGGTTCTTTATCATAATTGACGAGAGCGTCATGCTGAACTCTGAAGTGGTTTTAAAACTGGAAGTTGTGATCTGTGAATTTGTTGTCAAGTTAAGAGTAAATGTGAAATATCAACAAATCAATATTCAATCAATCCTGATTTTGTTTCCCAAAGCTAACGTGTGTTTCAACTGTGAAAAGCCTATTCTGATTCAAAGGATATTTATATGTAGGATTTATAGTGGCTAGCTAAGCTAACTTCAGTGATGCTTACGAACGTCGTGCCATTAATGACGTTAAATCAAACCCTGTCGACCCTTATTTATGTTCAATTTATATTACTCTAAACCACCATCTGTAAACTAACTGTATACTGCTGTCTACACTTGTCCTGTCTATACTTGTATATATTGCACTTTTCTGCTGTTTTTGCGCTTCTGGTTGGACGCAAACTGCATTTCGTTGTATTTGTACTGCACAATGACATAAAGTTGAATCTAATTTAAAAATGTTGCTTTGGTTACAAAGCTCTGACTTTATTTCAAAGGTCATAAAAGCTTCTATTCTTTAAAAAGAGATTATGACCTTTCTAGCTATATACTGTCATAAAGACAAACCTTCCCACGCTGTGTCCTCTGCACGTGCTCGTTGTTTTGTAGGCAGATACGTGACCTGTTAGGTTTATGTACCCTGGAAAAGGCCCGAATAGCTTCTATCTTAAGTTTTATTGTCTATGCTCATGCTCATGCCAACCAATAAAGAGGGAAATTAAATCATCAATTCAGAGTTTAATGTTGGAACAGGGGGCAAGGAATAATGAAACAAACCATTATGAATTTGTGGTTATTGTTTTTATTGAAAACAGTGACAGTGGATTATTTGAGCTGAAACCTTTTTCCCTGAATTAGTTCTACCAAATAGCCTCTTAACTATACTACGTTAAGATGAAATAGTTAAATATTCAGACATTACAACACAAAACTGATGCAAACACAACGGGGAAGGATTTACTGAAAAACTTTCATAACCCACAGAAACCACCTCGAGATTCACCTCCTCCAACAAGATGGTGGCAGGAAAAGCCACAAATCAGCTGTATCCAGACACTCGAGTAATCTATATGTGAAAAACAATGATATTATATTCAGACAAGACTGAAGCCAAAGTGGCCACTTCTGCAACATTTTCTGAGGGGAAATACACTGTATGTTTAGTGGACAGCACCACCTTTGACTGTTAAAAGTGGCTTCTCATCAGACGTTGTGTAACTGAGCAGGCCTGTTGCAGATCGCATGATCTTATTTCATCAGTCAGCGTACAGCGGTGTGGGTAGTTTGTACAACTTACTAGCGAGCATTTCTGAAGTGTCATGGGGAGAAAACAGAACAACATTCTGCCCCCCCCCCCCCAAAAAAAAAAATAAAAGCTAAAACTGGCCATGAAATTAATCCTTTTAATAAATGAGCAGGTCCTAAATAATTGGAATTCACAGATATAGCATATTTGCCAGTCCATGTGAAACTGGATATTTTTATATTTCAAGAAGAGAAAAGTAGGGAAGTTTTTTTTTTTTTAAGCAATTTGAAACAAAAGCTTTTCACGTCATTCCTCAGGATGGTGATCCCACTCCTCTTTCTTCACTTCATAAATACATTCAGCACGCAGTTGATGCAAGTTAAAAAAAAGTTTATATTGCATAAGGACATGATTAATCCTGCCTAAACACTGTCACTACATTAACAGACTATCATATGTGCACTTAAATTAACATGTATCCATCACAGTTTTCCCCATATCTTTTTTTTCTTAACCGACATCATGAACCTTCCTCTTCCTTTCTCACACTGACAAAAAACATAATTTAAAACATGGTAAAGACATATTTGTGAGTAAACAGTCATTATTACAGTATGGTAGCTAAAAACACAGGGCATCACTGGATTAGTGTGAAAACTTCATAACAAGGGTCTTGAGTAACTAATGACTTGTAACTTTGTCAGCCAGCGGGCGCCCTGGTAGTTCAACTGGTAGAACGTGCGCGCCTTATATCAACGCTGAGTCCTTACCGCAGCGGTCCGGGTTAAATTCCTGCCCATCATCCGCTCTCTCTCCCCTGCCTTTCCCATTTCTCTCCAAGCTATCACTATCCAATAAAGCAGAAATGCCACACAAAAAAAAAACTTTTGTCAGCTAGCCCTTCACTAGCCTTGTGAGTCAGGCGTCTCAAAAGCTCGCCTAAAGTGTCGTTGCAACTTGTGACAGGAGGATAATCTCTCTTCACACAAAACCTCAAGATAAACAGGAGTAAAATACATTAACCACAATGCCTTAATTATACATCTGGACAAGATGGGGATAAAATACAGGCTATAAACAATATTGTTAAGGGGGGAAAAAAACAAACAATATATCAAAGAACATTTTTAAAAACACAAAAACGACCCTAAAGAGTATTAAATGAGTTTGGGTGATATGTCGCTTTAGAGTCAAAAGCAGCAAACAAATAAGTGACCAACAGTTATTCTACCTAGAAATACAGTTTAAATGTTCCTTTGTGATAGTATGTGGGGAAGTACATTTTTCTTTTTCTTTGTTCCAAGTGTGTGTGAGACTCCCTATAGGTATGGGTACTGTGTGAGGCGCCTGGGGCTGAGCTGGTAGGCACTGTAAGCCTCGGCCCGGGGCGTCACGCTAATGTAGGGAGAACCAGTGGCAAACTGATGCTGGTAGGCTGCGGGGAGGCCGTGCAGCAGACTACTGACAGAATCCTTCCGACTGGCCGAGTCTCTCCTGGAGGCCGATGACGAGGTGTACGTTGCTGCATAGGCGGAGGGGGAGTGTCCGTGGCTGGCGAGACCACGGCCTAGCAGCTGCTCCATGGCCTGAGAAGCTGAAGAGAGGGCGGTGGAGGCCGGGTAGGCGTACAGGCTGGGGCCAGGGGCCGAGGCGGAGGCCAGGGCTGACACCTCGGGGAAGTTGTAGTGAGAAGAGACGGCCGGAGGGAATGTTGGCTGGCGACGCAAAGAGGAGTCACTGTGGGAACGCTCCTGAGATGAAGAAACCACAGGCTGGACCTAAAAAGGAAACAACACTCAGTATACATGCAACTGCATATGCAACAAGAAGGCAGAACATCACTTGTGCAGCATGTTGGTCAGTTTCTTCGATATTGAAAAAATTTGATATTGCGATAATAAATACTGCGATATCAATATTCATTTCGATATTTTTAAACATATGTAAAATTACCAAAGTTATAGGAAAACGCATCAAAATAGATTCTTAACAAATAAAACAAGTTTTCTTACAACACAAGGTTTACTTCAACCTGCAGTCATATTGGACTGGTGCAACGTGTCAACAGAACAGGACATGTTGTTCTGGTTGTACAGTATTAAATAAATAAATAAATAAATAAATATGTGTATGGCCGAGCGAGGGAGAAGTGAGAGCGTGACGGTGAGTGACGGGGGGGAAATGCAACGCTACCAAGTGATGTGTATTTTTCGAGAGGTGCATCAAAGAGTATAGACGTAACAAGAGGCAAACCTCAATAGAACGTTGTGCTGCAGCTTGCAATGGAACATTCTATTGAGTGCAACACAACGTTCTATTGAGTTTCGCCTCTTGTTACTTCTATATTCTTTGGGTGCATGTTGGGCGGGATGCAACGCTTCACAAATGAAAAAAAAAAAAAAAAAAAAAAGAAATTGCATAATAAATATTGCATAATTATCGCGAGACTTTCGGTATAATATAGCGCAACGTGATATCGCGATAACGATATTGAGTCGAGATATATAAATGTTAGACTGTTATGGCTGCATTAGTCCTTCAAATGGAAACATTCAAAAATGTATCATGCATCATTTTAGACATTTCACATAATTCTGCCCGATATCGATGGTATCTATGGAAACATTCTAAATAAAGCTTTGTGGGTTTAGGCAAAGTTTGACTGCACAGCATGAATTTGTAACGACCCACTGGTGGGTTGGTAGGGTATCGTTTGGGTTTTTTCCGATACCGGTGCTAAATCGGTAATTTTAAAAACGGTGCCGGTGCCTAACGGTGCCTGAACCGATACTTTAAGAAAGTTTTTTTTAAAAAAAACAGAAGAAGAAACAAGAAGGATAGGCCTACTAAACAACAGTCGGTGACATTTAAGAACACATTGTTAATTACTAAGGCCATATGGTCAAAATTAAATGATTTAATAGTAATGTAATAACTATAACTTATAATACACAATAACTTATTTCACCAGTAAATTGCTGTTGAACGACAAAAAAACAACAACCAGATAGGAAAAGGGTATTTTACAATAACTTTGAATGCACCGCGAAGCTGTAGGTTACCAGTTTCAGTGAATGCACCGTCTGTGTTTTTCCGACGTCGGCAGCTGCTGCAGAGCAGACTGTTGATATACAGTCACACTTTACACTGTTTAACGTTACCTGTCAGCATTTTAACCGTGTTTAATCCAGCTGCTAGCTAAAGGTAGGCTAACGTTACCTGCTGTCGAGTGTAGTGTAAAGTCAGGCACCGAAATAAGGCACCGAAATTTTCATTCTTATTCGGTCTCGTTACTACCGTTTATGTCAGAACCGGGGACCTATTGGCACCGGGTTTCGGTACCCAACACTATGGGTTGGTGACATTTAAAAAGATGAAGCAGCTACACATTAAAACCTATTGTCACACATTAAAACCTATTGTCACTATTGCATATGTTTAAGAGCTGCAAGCGGGTCAACATAAAAAAATAAAAAAACTGCTCAGATTGCCTCTGTCCTAAAGTGGTAAAACTCTCCACTATTTCACAAGAAAAAAAGCTAAGAAAAAGTCAGGAAAAAATATGAAGCAGAAATGCTTATTTTTTTCTCTTTCCTATTCTGCTCATCATCGTGCGGCCCCTTAGATTTATTGGCCCATGTGTAAAAACTTGTTTACAACCTCTCATCTGCCATTGCATTGCATGTCCAGCAGAGAGCACTTCGGACGCTTGTTTTTCAACTCCAAACACTTTGTAACTCTTTAATAACCAGATCATCAGAAGCATTGCACCAGCCTTCACCTTTGTTACGTTGCTTCTTTTGTTAACACTGACAACATGCATCTCACATTGTTGGTTGCATTCATACACCCCTATCCACCAGTGATCCCATTGTCTTTATGTTAGCAGTTTCATTAAATGAATACGAGTTTGTCAATGTTAAGTTTGCCTTGCATCTCCCTCCTTTGTTCATAACAGTGTATCATATGATTTTGACATTCTTTGGGAGATGTCTTTTGCAACTTATGACAGAAGTTCCTCTGTGTCTGCATATGTTGACATAACTCTTCCGGTCTTTTTCCCTTGACATACTGAAAAATTGCTCAAGACAGTACCATTCTCCGCTCTCCATTGACTTGTAATGTGAGTTTTTCAGGTCGGCAGCTTGTAAAAACTTAAGTTATGGGTTCTTTACATGGTTGGTAGTGAATATCACCACACAGCAGGTTTTAGACATTTTTGTCTAGTTTGCTAGCAGACGAAATTGACGAGGAGTCACCTTCACGCAATACAAATCAACGGAGAGCAAAGAGTCCGTGGGGGTGGGACTTAAATGCGCTCTGTCTCTATAGCACTGTAATTAAGATACTGAAGAATGCACACGCTTTCCCATAAGTGTTTACTGTCTCTTTGTAATAAATTCAATGCTTCCTCAATCTGTCACTACAGTTTAATTAAATCAAATACAAGTTAGAACAGAGACATCTAAGCCTGTGAAACACGAAAGAAGCATCACCTGGCTGAGGTTTAAGGGGTGTGACTGGCTTGGCACCAGTCCGTGACGCTCCATGCTCACCCCTGAGCTGCAGGGCTGTCGGTTGGATGATCTCTTAGGCTTCATGTAGTTCACTGAATTGTAAAGGAAGTTAAGTATTAAATTATACTGCGTTCACACCCAAAATAAAAATAATTCCTGATAAAACACAGACAGCAGGTAGACGAGTGACTCTCACCGGTCTCCAGGCGTCCACGTGGAACGGCTCCTCTCTCAGAGCCCTGCGGTTTCATTGAAGGTGCCACCACTGCCAGAGACTTGGCCTGGCGTGATGACATGGTGCTAGCTGGGTTAAGTGTGCGGGGCAGAGGAGTCAGGGGACTGGCTGTAGAGGAGTCCGAGTCGTGCACCGTCACACAGCTGATGACGTTAGTGCGCTGGCTCAGACCAACGCTATGTAATGAGACAAACCGTGTTATTTCACAAGGAAATGAGAAACGGTCAAATGAATTCAGTCTAAATGAATAAAGCACAAGTCTGATCTTATTGAGTCAAAAAAAAGCCCTGTTTTCCCATTAATCCTCTAGTAAAATTGTCATG
This sequence comes from Gymnocephalus cernua, assembly GCA_023631565.1. Lineage (NCBI taxonomy): Eukaryota > Metazoa > Chordata > Actinopteri > Perciformes > Percidae > Gymnocephalus > Gymnocephalus cernua. Next base: position 30,118,431 of record CM042428.1, read on the forward strand.
GAAATATATAGGTTTTTGAACTACAAGTATTGGACTTGCGCAATTGAATCAAAGATGGACGAAGTATGACACCAATGGGACTTTTAGAAATCACAGATCTGTTAAAGAGTGCAGTGGAGTATCTCGTCCTCACCTGGAGGGATGGAATTTGCGCTCATCCTCTGTGTCTGTGTCACTATGAATAGTGATGATGCTGACCGCCGGGCTGGGTGTGTCGGAGATGACGATTGGCTGAGACAACGTGGCGCTGGGTGGGGTCACGCCGCTGCTGCCGAGTAGTGATGCAGTGGATACACCCCTAGACAGAGAAACAATAGCAAATGTTGAGATTTCCCACCCAAAGCACATGTGATTTCAGCTGTGATAACAGACTGAAACCACAACATAAAGAAATGTGCAAAAGTCTTGCTCCATTCTAGAAAAAAATAAAACCACAACCTACCATCAGAAATTGTTCAGTTGTTTTGAGAGTTGTTTTAACCGTTCACATTTCATTCTATCAATCTTTATATGCATTTATAAATGTGTTACAAAGTGATAAACTAACTAGTCCTAAGCAATAAATATCTAAATTTACATGTACATTTGTGAACATTCTAGATATGGCTTTAAGTCATGCACATTACTGGGTGTGTTTTTGGTGTAACATCAGTTCTTTTTCGGCATCTGTCATGTTGGTGTGACATCTTAAACCCTGCAGGACACTACCAACCTGTTTCTGTTGTCTCCACGTCTGGCTTTCACCTTCTTCCTCTCCTGCTGAGTCCTGGCTTGAGTTGTGCTCCTATAAAGGGCCAAAGATCAAACTAGTCAGAGGTCGACACCACTGGCAAAATCAGAACACGAAACATAACCACAAAGAAAGCTCATTTTTCTGGCATTGTGCCAGAAAAATATCATAAAACTACAGCACGTTTACCGCGGAGGTCAACACTCACGCTCCTCTGTTATTCAAGAATACATTTGCCGTGCATGATGTACTTATCCCTAATAAGTCAATGTAAGATTGAGATGATCATTTCATGTGAATGATCATGATCAGTCATATGAGCCAAAAAAGATGATGGGTATTAAGTGCTGTAAAAATTAGTACTTTTAACCAAGATACTTAGGAAAAATGCAGCTTTTAAAATAAATACACATCTGCATTTAATGTATGTGACACTGTATTGTCAATGACAGAAATCTCTCAAATGTTAAATTTTAGGATGCCAGTTCACATTTGTGAAACTATTATCAAATTACTTGGACTTAACAGTCGTTGGTTGACCCACCTCCAGCCGTGTCCCTGCTGCGTGGAAGCATTGGCGTGAAGCATTTCCAGGGGCGACTCCGTAACATTTGACTGGTGAGCAGAGCTGTGGATGGCCACACCTGGGACCTGCTGCCATGACGATGGTATGAGGATCTGTTGGGTGCCAGTGGGCCAGGCCTGCTGAGAGAAACAACAGACACTCACACTTCAGTACATGTAATATCAAGGATCAGATATTAAACGAGTCAACACAGTTTATATGATTTCTGGAATGGGCCAGACAAACTGAGCCATGCTGAGAAATAAATCCAAGGACCAAAGACAAAGAGACAAACCAATTGGCCAATCTCTTCTACAGGCAAAAGCACAAAAAGTTAAGCCATTCCCTTATTATAGCATTGCCCTGCAACAAATGCTGATGATATCATGCAAAGCACGAACAATGAAGCACTGTAAACAGTTAAATCAAGTTTAAAGTATACACAGGACCATGGTGCCTGTTAAGAGGAAATACTGAAGAAAGATTAGTTTAGTTCACTGATGCCAAACAGTCTGCTGATAAGCTGTCTTGGGAAAAGGCATGCCACATTTTCTGGGGCTGAAACAAAAGATGTGTGTCAGAGTCAGGCTGTTGAGTAGGGATTTTAGTGGACTTTGTATCTGCAACCTCGTTTGCTGAAACCAAGGAAAGACGGGACAAGAGAAGCTGCAAGCAAAGCGCAGACAAACCCAGCAATACATGCGCTCCATGCCCTCAGAACACCTATGGGGAAAGAATGTGGGGGAGGGAATGAAAGAGGGTGTGAACGGTGTGGGGAGGGGGTGTCCTTTGGAGTGGAAAGAGATTGTACATTGTCAATTCTGATTTAATGTCAAAGGGGAATAAAAAAAAGAAAGAAATCAATATCAAGATGGAACATGGTGATTCCAGACCAAAAAAAGGTGAAAAATAAGCAAATGAGCCATGACTCTGACAAGTCTGCATGTGAAAAGGCCAAATAAAGGAACATGATGGATAAAATGAAGACTAGCCCCATACAGGTAGAGGGGAAATTGCAAACACATGAAAAGAAAAAGGGGAGTGGCACGGGAGAGAGATGGCATTGTTAGTGGTAGGAGTAATGTGCATGTGAATATTTTTCTTCAGGGATGTCCTTGTTGCTTTACCAGCACTGTGGCTGTGTGCTCCAGGAGGGTGGGCCGACCCACCCCGGCGCCCAGCCCGAGGGGCAGAGAATACTGGGGGGCTATGCCTGCTGAGGGAGGGTGCAGGGTGGCCACCATCAGGGGTGTGCAGGAACCCTGGAGGAGGGAGGGAGGATAGGGGAGGGCAGTGTTAGGGCATGATGAAAAGTAATGTCCTTCAAAAGGCTGTATCTGAAGAGATGCACATTGGCACCATTGGCCATCTGGACACCTGACCTCTGCAGTGTGCAGCAATTATTCCTACTTTTAGCAAACGGCAATTAAGTAGCTTTTCGAGCCAGATTAGTCTCCCACATTAAACATCTGGCATTCATCCCAGATAGGAGACTGGGAATAAGAAAGGTCTGGCCCAGAGTGGCAGCCCAATCAGTCCTGGGAAAAAAATCTAAGGCGAGAATCAGTAGAAACACAAACAACAACAACAACAACATGGACTATGCTGCTGAAGTCAAATCTTTTGTCATTTTAAAAAGCAGAGGCCTAAAAACATTTTAACAAACATATCCACTGAGAGAAAAGCTATTTATTGGAGAAAATGTCTTAAAAGGTGCTCTAAGCCATGTCACGCGTTTTTTAGGCTACAATTTTTTTTGTCACATACAGCAAACATCTCCTTACTATCTGCCTGTCTCCTGAACACACTGTAAAAAAAAAAAAAAAAAAAAAAAAACATGGTCTCTGTAGACAGCCCAGGCTCCATAAACGGCAACAAAAACAAACTGGCCAACCTGCACCACAAAACATAACAGAGTTCCAGCGTTCCAGCCAATAACCGACAAGAAGGATTTTGGGGTGGGGGTTGGGGGGTTAGTGCGCGGAAGCATGGAAGGGAGGATTTAAGCGTCAGTTATACTAGCGCTTCCAAAAGTGCGTGCGGAAATCGTGACGTCACGGGACTGCCGTGAGTATTTATACTCGCGTGTGGTGGTCGCGACACTAGTTGCAGTCTTCTCCTGAACAGCGGTGGCGCTAAGGAGCAAAGGCTACTGATGTTTTTCTTTCTAAGGACTAGAAGAAGAAGAAAAAGATAAACAATGGCAGAACAGGCAGCAACAGTGCCGTCAATGCTTCGATTTGATTCAATGAGTTACTTGGTCAGATCAAGCCTTTCATTCACAAAAAAAGAACTAATCTTAACCCAGTAAGTTTACAGGAGAGACTTGCAGTCAGTCGGCGAGTCCTGGCATCCGGTATCCCAGGAGCTCGTTCAGGCTTCCTGTTTCCGGTTTGTCAAGCGGCGCTGAAAAAAATAGACTGGTGCGCGCCCTCCGCTCGCGCGCTGAAAATCGAACGCGCCAGCCGGAAATTACGTCATTTTGATGTCACGAATGCGTGCGCCACCTCCAACGCGTCAAGCATAAATCAGCTGTTAAGGGACAGGATGAGGAGGAGGGAGGGGCAAGCTAGCCTCGTTTTGTTTGACAATACTTTGAACGTCAACAAGACATAACGTCACCCAACATCGCTAAGAGCACTTCCAACTTCCAACTTGCTCTGCTGGCAGCAAAAATAAGAAGGGGACATAAAGGAAAATATTTTTTGGATGCACTCAGTGTTTCAATGAATAAGCAGAACTGGGCACCGTTGCTCTCAGCTTGGCGCTAATGACATGATATCATTCATGGATGTTGCCAGATTTATGTAACCCAGAGTTTAGGTTTCAAAATGCCAGATTATAAAAACATGTGCTCATGTGCACTGCATCAATGAAATGGCATTGCTGAAATTAAAGTTTAAACCTCAGTATTCACAAAAGGTAAATCCCTTTCTCTGAGTCAACCTCCTGGAAGTATAATGCTGCAAATCTACAAACCCCTTTCCCACATGCAAATTAACCTCTGATACCCCTTATCCTACAGGAGATGTATATACAGTATGACGCAGGTCTATTTGGTGCATTCTCGACCCACTTTAGCCCCATTCAGTTGGAACAGCAGTCACTCTGCTTCTCATTGTTAGAGGCTTTGGTCTAAAGTTCTATACACTACATTGAACCAGAGCGGAATAATGCTGAAAAATGTGTTATGTATCCATTTTTTTAATCTGCCCATTCCCTCTGTCATACATGCACACTTTCTTTGTCCATCAAATAATATTCAGAAGGTTAGCACCTCACAGACATCCTGACATTTGATGAAACACCCACATACCTAACAAACTCTTACCTGTGTGAGCATACTTGGCTGGATCTGCAGTGACTGAGCAGACTGGTTCTGAGGTACTATGGGTACAGAGTTCTCCATCCTCACAGGGAAACTGGAACTCTTACTGGATGGCTGTAGCCCTGGAAAACAATTCCACACAAGCATATCAATGAGTAACACCAAAATACTGACGAAAAATATCTCCCCGCTTAAAGATCAGATTTAGTTGTTTTTTTTATCCCTGTTCCAGAAACAGAAAAGGTGGAATATTGTACCATATAAGCATCTAATTCAGGTTTATGATTGCTGTCTACAGAGACATGCCTGTAACTAAAGTGATGTGGAAATTATAAATAATCAACATCTTGGTAGAGACCTTTCACACTGGTGCAACCCCTTGTGTTGTTTTTGCCTTTTATTCATTCATTAGTTTATTTATAAAAAGGGGACAAATACAGAATACCATTGACAGTTGTGTCTGATGTACTGTACATGTGTAAATAGCCAAAGCTAATTTCCAACACCAGTCTTTTTTCAGTCTGATTGCAACCTTTTCCTTTACCTTGAATAGTAGAGGGTGGGCAGACGATGAGAGTTTGCTGGAAGGGTTCTGTCTGGCTACACAGCCCAGCAGGACGTGTTGGAATCGGGACACTCTGTTGAGCAAGCCCGGGAATGTTAATGGTCGCCTGCTGGTACAGAGCTGGCTGGTAGTTCAGCAAAGGCATTGTTCCCCCCGCAGAAGGCACCTGTTAAGAGAAATTACCGGATTAATACTAGAGTTACAGATCTTTAAACGTGTAAGAACTAGTGGTGAAAATATGGGTCATACCTGGTTATGCTGGTTGAGTTGGCTACTGAAGGTAACAGTGAGGTTGCCCGCTGCAGCGCTGGGGACCGCATTGGTGGAGTACAGGGATTTGCCACTATCATAGGAGCTCCGACGCTTACAGATCTCCATGTTCTGGAAGCAGGACTTTACACTGGAGAGGATGGAGTTCATCAGTGTTTTAGTGATTACATTTAAACAGAGACTCAGCCAAACCCACATTTACATGCAGCAGTGCCTAAAGCACACACTTACTGTGAGCTGTGGGGATAATCCATGAGGTGGCTCATTGTGACAAAGGGGTGACCTAGAGTTTTTGTAGGCGTGATCCTTTTGTCGGCATCCAGACGGAGCATCCGCTTCAGGAGGTCTATAAACTCTCGTCTATCAGCTTTCTCAGCCAGCATGTCCGTCCCTTCCAAATGAGAGGACAGGTTGACCTGGAATACAAAATAATAACACTCAAATGAGTCAAACCATATGAGGTACAGGTGATGTGATTTATTGGGTTTGTGTGCACAAACCATGCGTGTGAAGCGCAAAAACCTAATTAGATGTTCTGAGAGAAAGCCATCTACCTGCATCATGTCATCCAGACAGTTGAAGATATACTTTCTGGCCTCCTTGGACTTGATACCCATCTCCATTTCATGCTCTGCTGGGGTCTAGAAGATGGAAACCATTTCTGTTTATCATTAAACTATCACTATAAACGTTTAGTGATCCGGATGCAATTCAATATAAAATTAATCAAATCAGAAGGATCATCAAGTATTGCCATTTTCTGATCTTCCTGATAATAATCATTTCAATAAACAGATACTGAGTAGGATTAATACGAGGTTGTATTAACCTTTAGCCTCCAGAGTGGGTAGCTAGAGTCAGGTCCTCGATTGAAGAAGCGACTGGTTTTAGTGCCGGCGCTCAGCAAGTACTCCGCAGGCAGGCCTTGAGTCTGAGAAATGTAACGGATCTGGAAACAGAAAAAAAAACATTTAAGTTTAGGAATCAAAGTGAGACAAAACAGTGAGGGCCATGGACATGACTAAAATCTGACTGCCTGCAATACCCACATAGTTTGTAGGTATGCTTGTTTTTCTGCAGCACTTTGGCATCTCTTGGCTTATTGCAACACTAGCAGCTCCCAATACAAGTTCTACAGCGCACCTACAGTACGTTCATGACCTGCTTTCAACTAACAACATAGGGTTAGCCTTTCCCATGCATTTGAGCATTTTTCTATAAGACCTGGGAAACACTAATGTCAATACTGACCTGGTCGTACTCAGAGGCTCCAGGGTAGAGAGGCCAACCCAGAAACAACTCTGCAATCACACAGCCTAAAGACCACATGTCAATGGCCTCACAGAATGGCAAACCCAAAATGATCTCTGGAGCCCTAGACAGCAAAGAGAAGGTTAAAGGACTAGTGCCAGAACTGAGTTACAAAGTTGTGTCATAGTAACATAGCACATTTGTCACCACTCATCCTCATAAGATTACAAGAAAAGATGTATATAGATCAACAAATTGCAGCTGGATTTCTTGCCACTAACCTGTAGTATCGAGACTGTAAGTAGGTTGAGCAGACAGCTTTGGACACATGACTTGCTGAGCCAAAGTCAATGACCTTCACCTTGTAGGGCTGTCTGAGAGGGTCGACCAGCATGATGTTCTCTGGCTTCAGGTCTGCATGAATCAGACCAAGGCTTTTCAGTTTCATCAGCGCTGTAGCCACCTAAAGATAGACAAATATGAATCAGGCTGCGATACCAAGAATGAAAGGTTTATAGCAGCAATTTTTTCAAACCTTGAAAAAGGTTTTATGAATGCCAAAACATTTGCCAACCTGCTGTAGGATGGGTCTGATGTGCCGTAGGGGGAGTGGGCTGAACTTGCTGTGCTTAAGAAAGTCATACAGGTTCTGCTCCAGCATCTCAAACACAAGGCAGGTGTGACCCTTGTGTTGGAAGCATTCGTATGAACGCACAAAGTTGTACTCATCTGCGTTCTCTGCGCTCAGCCGGTTCAGGATACCCACCTATTAAAGAGAAACAAATAACGCCATGTAACTTGTCAGTTAAAGCTGGTTCACTTACGTTGCATAACAAGAAAATGCCAAGTACAAGGAAGTGCACAATAATGCTATTGTATGTAGGTCAGTTACAGTGGCTGCAGGTTTCATTTAACTAGTTAGCTCAAAAATTACTGATAATGCTGCATGTCAGAAGTACAACAGGCAGGGAGTCACTTCACATCAGTTACATTTCAATTTTAAGGCCCTAATCGACAGCAACCTGACAGCATCTGCAGGTAAAGTGGACCCCATGTGAACACAATGCTATGATCCTAGTTTTATAGTGTAACTGACCATTTCTAACACAAAAGAAGCCTCTGACACAAGGGAAACACAGTGTTAATAAATTAGCTTTGATGTTAAGCTGCCATTAGGCTTCTTAAGTGCTTGTTGGATTGTCGTATAAATTCGGAAGCATCGACTCTGTTCAACATTTCTTGAGCTAGATCGGCCGGGCCTACACAGATCTCACATACAGCCACACACATTGCTAGCATTGCAGTATTAATGCTGCGGGACAAGAAGCTCTCTGACAACCTTGTCGGGTTATCAAAGCAGGACACACAAATCTTTTATCAACAAAAAGATGTTTTATTACCTCGATTTGGCCCTGACGAGCATAAGAAGGATGGTTTTTTAGGATCTTGATGGCCACAATCTCATTGGTGCCCCTCTTCCAGCACTTGGCCACCTGTCCAAACGTGCCTCTTCCTAAAAACTCCAGCACTTCATAGCTGCAGGACACGGAGCAGAGGATCTCGTGCTGCACTAGCTGATAATCCCCTTCACCATTGGAGCTGCTGCTCTTGGTGGTTGGAGCTGAGTGGGGTATGGACTGGCCTGTGCCTCCTCCACCACCACCCGTACGTGTGGAGTAAGTTGCTGCAGGGGCTGAGAGCTCCTCCAATATTTGGACACTGCCACATCCACTCCCACTGCTTTCATTGGTCTCCTCAATCTTTCTTTTCTGGCCGTGCCTGTGCCCCCTTGTTTCAGAGGACATCTCAGTATGAGCATAAGATGAAGACGTCGCCTGCTCTGGCACACGCCGGCTGGATCCACGGGGGAGGCTGCCAGTGCTATCAGCTGCCCGCACCACCACTTGACCTCTGGAGCCAGGTGCTACAGGGGGGAAGACCAGGGATGGCGCAAAGGGTGCCACAGCCATGGCCGGGGTAAAGGTGTATGCCGACTGGCCTGCTATGGAGCTGTAAGCTTCAGTGGTGGACACATCCCAAACATTGCTCTCCACCTTCAGCTTCTTAACGCGGCAAAAGGCACTGGAGGAGATGGAGGGAGGAGAGAAGACCTGCAGCTGAGAGCTCATAGCTGAAAAGAGATTAATGAGAATGAGACAGAGAAACAAAACACTAAACCTAAAATCACGTTAATAACTTCCTAAATGTATGAATAAACGTTACAAACAGTGTAGTTTCGCATTGCCAGACCTATTTCCCCAGCGCTGTGGAGGAAGGTCTGGCTACACCACAGGTGCATTCTGGGATAGGAGGGAGAAAAACGATTTGGGTTGTTTGCATTTCTTTGAACCAATTACAACTGTCTTGGGTGGCTCTAAGTTCCGGACGCAGTGACTGTGCCTCTACAAAATAGTCTCGAAAGAAACTTGTTTGGTGGAACATTCCGCAAAAAAAGCCACATAAAATATTAAAGTTAACTGTTCACACCATACAGTAACGTGAGCTATTTAAATTACTATTTAATTACGTGTAACGCCATAGCAATCCCCAACAATCGGTCCCAAAACGTCCCAGTTAGATAGTAAATGCCGTAAACATATTCTTTGTGAGTCTTTACAAACATTCACCGAAAGAACCAAGCAGGCCTGCCTTGTTGCACGATCCACGTTTTCTTCAAAACTTGCCATTTTCAGCAAGTAGCTTGAAGTTTGTTGTTGTTGTTTCCCGTAGCTAAGCGATTTTGAGTATGGCAACACACAGAGAGCAGAAGTGGAGGGGCAAAGCCTGACATCTGTCAGGCTGCCTTTATCCGGGTAGTGTACTTCTGTTGATCCAGACTACAATCAGTGTTGACATACTGCACTGCTACATATGCTCCATTTATTTAGTACACCAGAGGCTTACAAAAGTATTCATACTAGCGATGGCCAAATTAAGCTTTGTGAAGCATGGTCTTTATTTTCTGAGCCCACTAGATGGCACGCTCTGCTCAACAAAGGGTTGAGAATACACTTAATTGCAATACCATCTAGTGGGCTCAGAAAATAAAGAAAATAGTTCACTAAGCTTCATCTGGCCATCAATAATTCATACCCCTTGACCTTTTCTACATTTTGTCACGTTGTGTCACCACAACCGTAAATGTATTTTATTGGGATTTTATGTGATAGACCACAAAGTGGCGCATAATTGTGAAGTGGAAGGGATATCATACATTGTTTTCAAAAGAAATGTTTACAAATAAAAAACTGAAAAGTTTGGCGTGCAAAAGTATTCAGCCCCCCTGAGTCAATACTTTGTAGAACCACCTTTCGCTGCAATTACAGCTGCAAGTCTTTTGGGGTATGTCCTTACCAACTTTGCACATCTAGAGTGAAATGTTTGCCCATTCTTATTTGCAAAATAGCTCAAGCTCAGTCAGATTGGATGGAAAGCGTCTGAACAGCACTTTTCAAGTCTTACCAGAGATTCTCAATTGGATTTAGGTCTGGTCGTTGACTGGGCCACTCTAACACATGAACATGCTTTGATCTAAACCATTCCATTGTAGCTCTGGCTGTATGTTTAGGGTCGTTGTCCTGCTGGAAGGTGAACCTCCACCCCAGTCTCAAGTCTTTTGCAGACTAACAGGTTTTCTTCTAAGATTGCCCTGTATTTGGCTCCATCCCTCTTCCCATCAACTCTGACCAGCTTCCCTGTCCCTGCTGAAGAAAAGCATCCCCACAGTATGATGCCGCCACGTTTCCCGGTGGGGATGGTGTGTTCAGGGTGATGTTAGTTTTCCGCCACACACAGCGTTTCACAGGTCTCATCTGACCAGAACACCTTCCTCCACGTGTTTGCTGTGTCCCCCACATGGCTTGTGGCAAACTGCAAACAGGACTTCTTATGGCTTTGTTTCAACAACTTCTTGCCACTCTTCCATAAAGGCCCGATTTGTGGAGTGCACGACAAATAGTTGTCCTGTCAAGATTCTCCCACCTGAGCTGTGGATCTCTGCAGCTCCTCCAGAGTTACCATGGGCCTCTTGGCTGCTTCTCTGATCAATGCTCTCCTTGCCCGGCCTGTCAGTTTAGGCGGACGGCCGTGTCTTGGTAGGTTTGCAGTTGTGCCATACTCTTTCCATTTTCGAATGATGGATTGAACAGTGCTCCGTGAGATGTTCAAAGCTTGGGATATTTTTTATATCCTAATCCTGCTTTAAACATCTCCACAACTTTATCCCTGACCTGTCTGGTATGCTCCTTGGGCTCCATGATGCTGTTTGTTCACCAACGTTCACTCTAACAAACCTCCGAGGCCTTAACAGAACAGCTGTATTTATACTGAGATAAGATTACACAAAGGTGGACTCTATTTACTAATTAGGTGACTTCTGAAGGCAAATTGTTGAATACTTTTGCACGCCATACTTTAATCTTTACACTTCAATTATGCGCCGCTTTGAGTTGGTCTATCACATAAAATCCCAATGAAATACATTTACATTTGTGGTTGTAATGTGACAAAATGTGGAAAAGTTCAAGGGGTATGAATACTTTTGCAAGCCTCTGTAGCTCATATTAGCCTATATCAATGACGATTCATTTAGGGGATTGCTCCGTTGCCGCTGGATGTCCCTCACCTTCCGCTTTCTTTGTGTTGGCATTCTAAATTTCGGTCGATTTGGAAGATGCTCCTCAGATCTCTGCAGGGTAATTCGAGACAGCTACCTAGACTATCTGTCGAATCTGAGTTTTCTGTTGCACGACCAAAACAACGTTTGAACGAGCACATATTCCACCAAAACAAGTTCTTCCCAAGCCTATTTTGCAGAGGTACCGTTACTGCGTCTGGTGCTTTGTGCCGCTCAATACAATTGTGATTGGTTTAAAGCCATGCCAATAAACCAGAGCACGTTTTTCTCCAATCCCGGCTGCAGTGTGAACTAGTCAGACCCTCCTCCGCAGCGCTGGGAAGGAAGGTCTGGCAATGCGAGACTAAGCTCAAATTAATGCAGTATAATACAACAGTCCACCCCTTTTATATCAGTTACTAGATATTACAAACATATTCAATATAAGGCAATACACCTTAACAGCACCATCAAAGTACATAATCCAAAATGGCCGTGAACACCTCTGTAAAACAATTCAACAAAAACTTTGTTTCTGCTCAGTTGTGAGGATTTACTACTGTTCCTTGTCATATTTGATCGTAAAATGAATATCGATGGGTAGCTGACTGTTGGTTGGACAAAACAAGTCAGCTCTGAGAAATCTCTGACATCTCTCTCTCTCTGAGAAATTGTTACAGGTACCATTTTTCAAAAACCTTAAACTGAACATTAATAACCTTCATGAAGGTAGGGTTAATTGGAGGGTTGTTGTATTAGACTGCAATAGGTTTAGTTAGCTGTCCTAATAAACTGGCAACTGAGTAAAATCCAATAATCAACAAACCACAAACATGGAAACGCTCCACAAACCATCACATTAGAGCTGCAAAGTTGAATCGATTACCGTAGTTGTCAACTCTTAAATTAATCGCCATCTATTTTGATAATTGATTAGTCGGTTTGAGTATTTTTTTATGACAAAAGTAAAAATCATTTGATTCCAGCTTCTTAAATGTGAATATTTTCTAGTTTCTTCTGTCCTCTGTGACAGTACACTGAATATCTTTGAGTTGTGAACAAAACAAGACATTTGAGGACGTCATCTTGGGCTTTTGGGAAACACTGATCCACATTTTTCAGCATTGTTAGACATTTTACAGACCAAACAACTAATAAAGAAAATAATCAACAGATTAATCGACTATGAAAATAATCGTTAGTTGCAGCCCTACATCAAATCTGAGAAAAAGATATACCCTTAAAGTATATTGTGAATGCCACAAGCACAGAGTTTTTATTCTGTCAAAAATTGTAATTTTAAAGACTAATATTCAACATTGGAACAAATGTCTGTATGTTTTAATCACTTGAACTTCAATGTATAGCTAGAACTCTTGTCTCGTTTGTGGATTTAATGTATGTTATACTGATATGGACCTGTGTGTCTGAAATAAAGTTGAATTGAATTTTAACGTATTATCTGAAGGGTGCAGACCGTACATTGTTATAAGAAAATATAATTATACTTGAGAGCTGTGTTTCTAGGATTGGGCGACAGAGTTAGAAAAGGTAGCTGCATACAGAACAGTGTCATATATGATGTGTAGTAGGACAGAAAAAAATAATTTTAAATGTACAGTCTACTTTCTTTTATTATGATATTGTTTCTATATTGCTTCTCATTATTTTAAGAAAGCCCTATTTTGGTTGACACCTCTTGTTTCTATAGAAATAGGCAGCGGATGTTATATTTCAAAGTAAATTATGCAAGCCACAGAAAACAAAAACCTTACAAAATAAGCGGGTACGCCATTACTTAACTCTATAATAAAACATAAATTAAACCACTGCTGGGACAGCTAAGGCAATGTTACTATGCAATGATAACCTGGGATGATCTGAATACAAGGTGGACCTGTTTCTGATGGGTCCGATTCCCGGTAGAGCTAAACTTACAGTTGGGAGAAAAGAAAGATAAAATAGGTTTTGACGCAACCGAAAATGCAAATGTGCTGCAAGAGAAAGGTCCTAGCAGGCTGACTGAACTGTGATGGACCGTAGTGGAAGTTAAGCCACTGATTTCAAACAAAACCACATCTGACAGAAATAGAAACCTAAACAGAAATCCACTAGCTAGCTACCACCCCTGACACAGACCGACTTTAGGATCAAATCAACACCACTTAACTTGATAATGCTAACACGCTAACTTCGTGAAAATGTGGCTTGTCTCACACAATTAAAGTTAAGTTAAATGACATAGACTGCAAGAAAAGAAACATTTAATAAAGAAACAGTTGTTATATACCGGATTGGATGTTATTAACGTTACAGCGTCGAAAAACGGCTTCGTCCAGGGTTTAAATCCCACTGCAGTCTGCTGGACCAGCGTTATCCGATTAGCTTCCGCCAGCTAACGTTAGAAGCTAGCTAGGCCTGCATTGTTTCTTCAGTCGATGCAGAGCTGGGCAGCAGGAGAAGGCGTTACAGTGCCGAGTTTACAGAAGAAAAATACGTAGGTTTCATTGTATTATGAAGTTAAAACATCTAGGCCTAAAAAAATATGTACAGTTGTTGATTAAAACATAATAAATTCTACTCTAAATCCGCCTATCTTTAAGCAGCAAATCCACTTTTCACCGGAACAACCACGTCCTTATATCAGCTGCGATTGTTACGGAATTTCCGGTTACTACCGTAATTACCATGGATGTTGGGATTTTGCGTACGATGCACGCAATTTGAGCTTAATTTCTTACAAGATGAACAACTAAGGCAGACTCAGTGGACATAAATGTAATTCGCAACTGTTTAAACATGACCCCATTGTCGAAGGATTTGGTCGAGTGACATTTTGGATCGTTTTACACATCAAGGAAAAATGAAAACAAAATATTTACGGTAAAACGAAATTGACGTGACGTAATGTAGTATTCCAGTAATTTTCCGGTAGGACTATCAGATGTTCCAGCACTCGTAGCAGAGCAAAGGGGCAGGTTTGGAATTTATATTAGGCTAATTCAAAAATGGGCAAAACAATATCAAACTTTTATGATCCTTGTAAAAGGTTTTGACTGTAAATATTGGATGAACTTGCATAACAGTCTATGGTTAACGCACAGCGTGTATTATAGGGTGACTGTAATGATGTGAATGGAAAGGTGATTGAACTGATGCAGATTTAAAAAAAGTAGTATGCCTAAATCATGGAAGTCAGTGGCACACAAAATAATATTAGGAATTGTACAGAACCGGCAATCAATCTTACTTTAGTGTCAGAGAGACAGAAATGGAAATTCTAAATTGACTGGCACAAACATTTGTTAAAGTTCAAAGCTCAGATTACATTAGTGAGTAGGGACGAAGACGGAGAGAAGCTACAATAACCGAGAATGAGCAAAAAATATTACAAAATGAAAATTCCACTTACAAAGACAGAACTGAATCATGCTCTTAGGAAATCAAGGATGTCTCCACCAAGCAACCACCAAATTTGCTATATGATGATAAATCATCTTAGTGAGACATCTAAATATATCTTACTTGAATTATATAATAAAGTATGGGACAAGGAAAGGTTTCCACAAAACTGGAAAGATGCTGTTGTAATAGGCCTGCCACTCCGCAAACTAGTACAATAATGCAGTATTATCGACCAATTGCTTTAAAATCCCATGCAAGTCTGTAAATGATTAGAGAAAATAATAAATGAAAGGTTAACATATTATAAAGGACTTGTTTCAAAATTTCAGAGTAGATTCAGAAGGGGTAGAAATACAAATGACCCAGTGTTATGTTCAGAAGATGAAATAAGAAAAGCACGAGTAAACAGAGACTTAGAACTTTCTCTTTAAGAACCATGGGGGAAATAAATATCAGGCAACAAAATGAATTAAAGTGCAAATTTTCTTTTTATTCTGATTTCATTTTACAGCAGAAATTATGTAAAGCATTCAGAAGACATTTTCCACATATAAGGGCAATATTCAAAACACTTTGCATGGCCTCAGCAACAAAATATTCTTTTAAAAACATCAACAATTTAGTGATGCTTGTGCATGCACGTTTGTAAAACAAACAAAGTAAAAACTAGGCTACAAAAAAAGAAAAGAAAAGAGGTATGAAAGACTGAGATAGGCATGGAGAACATAACAGCAGGCAAGGTGGGAATACAGCAGGAAATGAGAGAGAGAGAGAGAGAGAGAGAGAGAGAGACAGAGAGAGAGAGAGAGAGGGGGGGGGGGAAGACGGGGTGAAAGAAGAGGAAGGCAAGGAGAGGTCTAGCCATAGATTATCTATTATAAGGGTCTACCATTCTAGCATGCAATGTGGTGCTTGGCCACGCCCTCTCAAAACAAGGCCTGAAAGGTTATACCATTCATTTCTAGGCGGACTTATGAAAACAGAGGCCATCTCTGCGCATGTCTACCAACTGTCTACTATGGCAAGATTTCTTAATTGTATTTTTTACTTTTTCTACTCTACATACTCTTTTTACAGTCACAGTCCTCTCCAAAAAACAAGAACATATTGATGGATTATCTGCAATCTGTGTCTAGTTTCATGTGTATGAGTGTGTATGCTGTATGTGTGTGTGTGTGTGTGTGTGTGTATGTGTTGATAAGCACTAGAATTTGGATGTTGGAGTGTGTGTATATTTGTCTGTGTGTGCATATATATAATATATGAAGGAGTCTAAAGCAGTGTTCTTTGTGACTTGAGTTGTGCTGACGTGAGAGAAGGGGCAGTTTAACAGGATGCTCAAGCGAACATGAATCTCCTGACAGTGCCATCGTAACCATGGCTGTCTCTCAGTGTGATAAAAATTGAGGAAACATGTGAAACACACATTATAGAGATAGTCCAATTGTAAATCTTTAAATATACTATCTCTTACAACTTTTTTTAATTAAGAAAATTGAGGTGATACATGGCCGTTACCTATTTTTATTTCAGAATTACTTGTATCAAGAATCTTGTGCGTTTTAAAACAAGAGCAAGTATAGAAATAGAAATATCACTCATTACTTGCTTTAAATTTAGTTTATAATCAAACAGAATCCTATAAAATATGGGATTTGGAGTTTTTTTTTTCTTGTAGAAAAAGTGATGCAAACACACCTTTGATGAAACAAACATCACATTTGCTGCTTCACAAAATGAGACTCAGAAGGAGTGCGTCAATCAAGAACATTATTTTAAAATTTGTAGATACTGTACTATATTAGTGAATGAACAACTGGAGTATCCCTAACCTACACAAATATGTACACATACATATATGCATACAATATACACAGTCACCAGTAGCGGTACAACTCTGTGTCGGCGAGCATCACACTCCACATACCATCTCCCTGTTCTTTAACCCTGAGTAAAATCTAAGGGAGAGATTTAATTGTTCCCAAAGACATAAGCACAGAGAGTGTGGCATTTTTCTGTGTCTGTGTACATTTGTGTACTGTATGTATGTATTGGCGTGTGTGTGTGTGTGTGTGTGTGTGTGTGTGTGTGTGTGTGTGTGTGTGTGTGTGTGTGTGTGTGTGTGTGTGTGTGTGTGTGTGTGTGTGTGTGTGTGTGTGTGTGTGTGTGTGTGTGTGTGTGTGTGTGTGTGTGTGTGTGTGTGTGTGTGTGTGTGTGTGTGTGTGTGTGTGTGTGAGAGAGAGAGAGAACGTAAGTGAAAGAGAAAGACAAAGAAAGAAAGTGACAGCTATTTCGTCCTCTGGAAAACTGTTGGGTTATGCTTTCATTTAAATGCTGCAAGAACATTTTTTTAAGGAAAGACAGACAAAGTGAGTCTCTGCTAGAGAACACATCTTTCTCCCAACAGCAACACTGGGACCTTGAATAGACTTGTGACAGTGCCTTTCGTACACAGAGGCTGAACTCTATGGTTTTCTTGTTCTTATATTGCACAACTGACACACAAGTGGGGCATGAAGTGAAACTGTAATTACTGGTTTGTCTCATAAAGCAACACATAGCATCAATCAGGCCATGAGCATTCATTCATACCACTGACAAATACGAGCTTCTAACTTAGACTCGGATCAAGTTTAACACTGTCAAGTTCATTTTTAACACACAATTTAGGAAAATAAACAAGTAACTGGCAACCTTTTGGAGGACATACAATAGATATTTCCTGATATTAGCTTGCACTTTTCTGTTATTGAGCAGGCACTTTCTAAACAGAGCTTTCCAGAAGTCTAAAGTAGACGTCGTATCATAATGGCAGTGACAATGAGGAGAAAATAAAAATTAATCAAATGATATGTAAAAAGCAGGGGGGAGGAGACATTCTGTTCGAAGATGGAAAGCTTTGACTGGAGGCCAGGCTGGATCCGCTGTAGGTGTGAATAATGGTCTTAATAAAAGCTAGTATGTTGCTGAAGCACAACCATAAGAATGTAGCACCCTGTTCTGTTTTGGGTCACCATTCATTGCATTCATATTAAAACGGCCATCATCATCTTTATCACCATTATTATCATTTTCATACTTGCATCATCGTCGTCTACACTTAAGTCTGCCTTAGGCAAACCTCAGAACTTGTCTATGGTTGAGCTAGTACTAAATCTCTTCTACTGTTTGTCTGTGTGTGTGTGTGTTGCCTCTGTGGATTTTACTGCTATCTTTTGGGTGTTGGTTTCCCCAACGTAACATATTGTTAGGAAAAATAGCATTCATAATAATTGGCACTACTGGCAAAAAGGGTTTCATTTTTGCTAGCCAAGAAACAAAAGCACAAAGTGTAAATGTTTTGTCTGAAAGATCATTGTTTCAGCTAACTTTGTTTTCCCACTTATAATTCTAACATTAGATTTTTCAGTTGCATGCTTTAACAAAATGTTCTTTTCAGTAACACTTATACTGGATACTCTTAAAGTGAAGCAGTTAAAATCCTCTCACAGTCCATAGCCACTAACATGTTCTTTTTTCTTTTTCTTTGTCTTAAATCTCATGCACATTACTCCGTTTGCAATATCTACATTATTTACAAGCAATACAGCCATCCTGTGTACCCAGGTCTCTGTCTTAAGTTCTCATTATGGGAGTAAAATAATTTATAATCTTAAATACAGTCCTCTTATGAAAAAGTTTCAGGGTCCTCGTATCCCCTTACCTCGTCAGTTTATATACAGGAATATGCAATAGTCCAAAATATGGATTTGATCGCCCATGTGGGCTAATATGGGGACCAATGCCCCGTATAGGGGCAGGTATATGACCCATGTCCTTTACAGAGCAAGCATAGAGACCTCTCAGAGTCAAGAAGAAGTCAAGGCAATGGTATGTGACTCTCTCCTCAAAACCACAGTTAGGATTTAGAGGTTCACGCAAAGAACAAACTAACAGAGACATTTAACCATTGGAACATGTCATATTTTACCACACAAGGGGGGGAAACCAGTCTCAAGCTGAACCACTCTTGAGCCAATTAAATAAATTATTAGACCCTTAAATAAATAAAGTAAAAAAAGCACCCAAAATAAGTAATTTTTCCTTACACAGTTCACATTACACAGGGCAAGGATAAGTTGATGAGGACGTAAGTGAGACACAACTTCACATAGAAATACAAAAGAAACAACACTAAAGCAGTTTGGCAAGCATGCAGGAGCTTGTAGCTCAAATACATGCATTGAATTGAACAAACACGGACACACCACGTCAGGCGAGCAAAGTGCTGCCTCTGAGAACGACTCCATACAAAGTCCATGTAACAAATTAAGACATCGTTATTCAGACCCTAACCCTTATCTAACAATGCCCCTCTTACATTCAAGTGCAGTTCCTCCCCTTTTAATCGGGTGACTGATTAATAGGTTTGTAAGCCTGTGAGTCAGAGTGGTTGGTTGTGAAATACTGAATCAGCAGAATGATTTGCCACTATAGATCTTCAGGATGATGGAGAGGAGGAATAAGCGGAAAAACCTTGCATGCAAATGCAACATAGAAGAGAGTTTTTTGGTTTATGTTTTCTTATTCTTTCATGGATTACTGTTTAGATACAAAACACAAAATGTTTTGTATATTTTCTGCATGTCAAAGTAGCCTTTATCTTGAGCCAGCTGTTCACCGAAGCACGTCCAGACGCTGCCATTAATGCCAGGACGTCATCTTCAGGCGCTTCCTCGTGTTTTTCCGTCTCACTTGTCGACTTGCTCTTGCAAAGAAACATACCCATGAAGAGTGCAAAGAATGCCATGAGGTTAATGTGATGGCCTCCCAGTGAAACTGTGGAGGAGGATCAGTGCTGTGGGCAGAGCCAGGTCCCTGGGCTCTACCCAGCAGTCTGTCTGTCTGAGCTGCCATGATGGACACCTATCCTGTCCTCAGTCTGTCTGGGAAGAGTTTTTTTTTTCCTCTTGAGAGAAGAGGGGAGAAAGGGTGAGACAGAAGGAGGGAGGAGAGGAATGGAAAGGGCAGGAGAAGGGTTTGGGGAATGGAAAAGATAGGGAGTTTTCGGGAGGATGGAAGAAAGGAAAAAGGAGAAGATGGAGGACGGGGAGGGTTTATAGATTGCTCACAGGCTGAGGGGGCTGTGTGTGGGGTCTGGCGGTGGGCTCTCAGGACCCCTGGCCTTTCTCTGCTCTCTGGCCCTGGGGAAAAACAAACACACATTAGAGACATGCTCAAAGAGAGATTTGTGTGTGTGTGTGTTTGTAATTGTGCATGTGTTTTTCTTTCCACTTTTATATCCAAAGGCCATACTCACACTCTCACACACACACACACGCACGCACGCACACACACACACACACACACACACACACACACACACACACACACACACACACACACACACACACACACACACACACACACACACACACACACACACACACACACACACACACACACACACACACACACACACACACACACACACACACACACACACACACACACACACACACACACACACACACACACACACACACACACACACACACACACACACACACATTCCATCATATAACCTTCCCACCCAAAAAGGCACAGAAAAAAGACTGGCAGGCCAAGCAAGACACTTAAAGTCCCCTAGTCATTTTAGTAAGAACATGCCCCATGAAGACCCTATGCAAGAATCACTCTATCTATCTTTCAATCATGCAGAAGTACCAACATCATTCAGCAGACCTCGGAGAGAGACAGAGAGAGAGAAAGGGAGAGACAGGAAGATAGGGAGGGAAGAAGAGAGAGTGAGAGGGAAGTATGATAATCCAGGATCTCCTCTCCCCCTTCCTCCGCTGACATGCAAACAGGCATCAGCCACCAGGAGAGAGGGGAAGAGAGAAGAGAGAGAGAGAAGACTCACCCGTTTCAGAGGCCTATGGTCCATCAAGGGGCTTCACAGGAACAGTAAAACAACACCAACTATTAGCACCAATGTAGAGAGCGCATGTGTGGCAGTGGGCTGTAAGTGTGTGTAGGTAATGTGTTTGGATGTGTGTACAGTGGTGTTGGAGGGTGTGTGAGGAGTTTTATGCCTCACCTGTGGCGGCATCGGAGCAGGAATCTCAGGATCTTGCGAGCAGCCTGGTTCTGTTTTTTCGTGAGGAGGCTGCTGTAGGCGAAGACACAGGAGTAAGACGAATCTTTCTGCATAATTATGCCCTTTGTGTGTGTGTGTGAGAGAGAGAGAGAGAGTGAAGTACCCAAGGGAGTGTCTATAGGAGCGGTAGTATTGCTGGATGAGGACCGCTGCTCTACGACTCTGTTGGAACTTCCTCTGCTCATGGAAACTCCGGAAACGACTCTGGATCAGGATGGCTGCCAGGGTCATCCTCTTATAAAGTGCATACTGAAAGAGAAGACAGAAGCAGCGTGTTTTGTGGCTATATATGTTTCCCTCTGCAAACTCAAATCACAACCCACAGACTGATCACAGCTTGCATACTTAATAGTTTTATTAATACATGTCCATTATAGATCACGTCTAGCTGTCTCGAGCAAAAACAAAAACATGTGATAAAACTGACTCAAGTGTGAATAAAACCTACAATAAACACAGTTCATAATGTGAACTTTGGTGCTGTGTTAAACTTCAATATAAAAGCACATAGTGAATGACATGACTAAGCTGCATGTCTTCATTCATTCATTCATTCACATTTCATTTTAGCCCAAATTTATGAAGGGAACACATCTGTTAATGCTATTATTTCTGTATATCCAATTCAGTACTTAACTCTCAGTCAGCTTGACATAAAAGCAAGTAGTGGGTTGATGCTAGGTGTTAACTCTTACCTGCTTGTATCTTTTATAGCAGCGCTGAATCACTGCTGCAATCTCTTTGCGTTGTTCCTGAATGGGACCCTTGGACATTAAGAGTTTGTATAAACATCATATATGTTAAATGGCTCATGGTCATCTCAAGTTATTGTGATTCATGAAAGATAGAAATAGAGAGGAAAATAAGTTGAACAAATGCCAGAACAAGGATTTCAAAAACAACATAGTGACAAAATTCAGATTATTTCACAATCTCAGGGGTAAACGTGATTTTCCAAAGGTATACCATGTATACCTTGTGTTTTCTGAGGGAGTGCAGAGCATGCCTGATGGTCTCATAGAGCTCCCCATGCTCTGCCTCAGTCATGGATAGACAGGAGTCAGTTTTCAACCTCTCCTCTTTCATAGCTGCACAGAGGAAGGAGGTCCAGTCAAAGGGGGAGGAAAAGGCTTGCTTAGCCTGAGGACTCTGCTGATCCTCAGGCCCTGAGAGAGAGTTTGGTTTGGGGCTAGGAGTCTGGGACCTGGAGTTTAGAAACCTGGAGAAAAGCAGAGAACAGAGCAAAATGTTCACAGTAAAAAATACTTTTACGCTATTTGATGATGAGTTATATCATGTAAATATGATGACAGGAATTCTTTGACTTACCTCTCCACCTCACCAAGGTAACCAGACAGTAACCTGACATCACTGCTAATCCCCGCCTTCCCAGAGTCTGTTTCAGTCTCCATAGCCTCCTGCTTAAGCCTACCAGTTGAAGCCTCCATGATGTGATCAGCTAGCATCGTAATGTCCATCTGCAAGACAAGCAGAGAAGTCGTTACTTACATATGTCTAACGCCTGCTGCCCTTAAAATTTAAAATTATCTTTACTTTTGGCATTTATTTTCATGCCTATATGGATGACAACTATATGACTGAATATGTGATACTGATGAAACTCTGTGTACATAATGGTTTAAGGTCGCACCTGATTTTTATACTTACAGGTGGGCAAGTGAAAAATGTATGTTTCTCTTAAATTCCTGAACAGAACCTAAAAGTCTGTGCATTATCGTCACTTGATTTTTGAAGCTTTCTGTTCTGTGGTTTACCCTGTAAGCATATGCTGTATACATTAAATGTGTTTAGCTCCTAGAGACTCTGGTAAAACAGTCATATGTTTTGGACTGACCAGAGTCTTGACTAAACCAACAAGGTTTAATCATGTAATACATCTTCTATCCTCACTTTGTGAGCCCCCCTTGTCATGCTAGATGTGACATCAGGGTACCTCGAACAGTTGGATGGGCTTGCACTGTCCTTTTTTTTATCAGATTTCATTGCATCATAGAATATACATCCACACGTCTTCCACTGGTGGCTAATTATCTTAGTGGTGGAAACAACTGAAGGCATCAGAGATTTATTATTGCAATCCCTTTCTTTGAAGCAGATTTCTAGTTGTGATTAGATAGACAAGCACTACAAATGGCTGAATCCAAACTAAAAACCTTTTTGTTATCTTTATTTGGTCACGCTCAGTGTTGTACACATACTAAAATGATTTATTTTAATGTAAGGTTTAACCAGTTAGTACTAGGTTCTTGTTCTTACCAGTGAAAATGCAATATGCCCTTTTTGACTTTCTTGTAAGTGCACTTCATTTGTAGTAGTGTGTGTCTGCTTTTGTGGGAGTAACTGAGTAGTGAAGATCGCACAAATTCCCCTGCACCAGGTGGCCTTCTTATAATGACAAATTCAATGCAGACAAAGAGTACAGTAGATGTCATGTAAAATCCCAATTGTCACTCATTATCCGTGTATCCTGTCTATGTTCAAGTTTGTTGTCAGTGTTTTCCCTTATTCACATGGAGGGTCAAAGTTTGGGGAGAGTTGTTTTCATAGATTTTTTAATGTATTGTTTCATGTATTTGATCACAAACATGGCAAACATGCAAGCAAGCAGTATACATTGTCCATCACATACAGTACAAAAAGTTCAGTTTTGGTTAAGGAACGAGATCAAAACTGCGCCTCACAATCCGCTGCCCCTACCTGCAAGTCCTCTGTGTTATCCTGATAGGTCAGCAGCTCTGTCTCCTCTCCCCTGTCAGATAGCACTCTTTGGCGCAGGTGAATGGCCAGTCGTTCTTTTCCTAGAATCCTCCTGGCTAGGCCACGCTGCCCCAGAGTCTGTCTCAGACTCCACCTGGTGCCCCCTCCAGACCCCCCTATCCTGGCCTGCAGGTGGGAGAATGGAGTGCTGGGGAGCTGAGGGCGGTTCGGGCTGGAGCTGGCAGGAGGTGCGTTCTGACAGCTGAGGTTGGAGGGTTGAGTTTGAAGGGTGTTTGGGAGGAGAGAGTGTTGGGGGTTAGGACTGGGGGACGAGTTGAGGAGGGAGGTAAGGGTGTTGGGGCCAGTGGTTGAGTTAGCTAACTGTTGCTGGGTGTCAGGGCTGGGTTTGAGTCTCTTGGCTGGGGGTGGGCCTCCCTGTTCTCCCTGGGTTCCCTGTTGGGCTCGGTGTCCTGTTTGGCTCCAGTTCGGGTTATGGTTGTCTGGCTGGTTCTCTGTCCTGGCTCTCCTAAGCTCTGGGGAAAAAGATGATAAAAAATAAGAGCAAGTGGCAACATAGATTCCTACCATGCTGGATATGCTTACTTATTATAGGTCAGTTCACCCCGAACACATACAATCTTGCTAATATGTAGCAAAACCCAGCAGCCGCTTAGCTTAGCACAAAAACTGGAAACAGGCAACCAGCTGAGACACCAGGAAGTTACCGCTCCCAGCCGAGAAAATCATCTGGCACATAACCCCAGTAAAATGTCAAATTGTTGTTGTTACACGTCAGTTTAAACAAACAATATATAGTGTATTAATTAGTGAGCTTTAGAGGTCCTGGTAGGCGGATTTTGTTACCTTTGTACAGTCAGGCTAGCTGTTTCCAGTCTTTATGCTAAGATAAGCTAATCCGTTGTATACCAAGTCTCAGTGGCAGATATTTTAAAACCTCTGCAAATAAAACTAACCACCAGTCTGGTTACATATCATTAGTGTTTTGTGGTTTGGGTGAACTGACAATAAACCACAAAATAGCGGGCTTTCCCACCTGAATTAGGGTTTGGGGTAGGGCTGTTGCTTATTCTGCTGGTCTGTGACTCTCCTCTCCATCTGTCCATCCAAGTGTCAGCAGGCTGGCCCTGAGACTGAGGAGTCTGTTGCAGCTGCTCTAAGAGCTCAGCCAATCGAGTGTGGCCCCGAGATCGTGCGATGTTGAGCGGCAAGCGCCCCAGCGAATCAGGAATAACCAGTGCTCTTGGGTCCCACTGGTAAAGCACCAATGCGGCCTCAGTGTGGCCCAGAGCACATGCCCACATCTGAGGAGTCCAAAGGAAAACACACATCACACACAGACACGGAACTAATGACACACTCAGAACACCATTCAGAAATAGTGATCACTCACCAATGGAGTACAGGAGAAGTGATCTACGTTGAGAGGATCCACCTCGAGCTCAAGGTCAATACTGTCGGCATGCTTTGTGCTGCAGACAACAAAAGACAACAAAAGGGGAATTAACTGACTGTCTTTGCGTTCACAATGATGTGTCATGTTTGTGTGTTACTCACCGCCAGCGAATGAGTGTTTGAATGAGCCCTGCATAGCCCTGAGCTGCAGCCAGATGCAGTAAGGTCATTCCTCTGGAGTTTTTACTGTGAACGAGCTGATTGGATGAAGCCCAGCATGGCTGAGACATCATCTTCTCACACACCACTACAACACGACCCTCGAACGAACCCTGATCGGTAGAAATCTGGAAGATTGAAGACAAAAAGGTTTTCCAGGACTTTTATGTACAACATTTTTGTCAATTTTTTAAAATGTTTTTCAAGCTGTCACAAAGGTCAGGTTTTACTAAGAAAGATACTTATGTTTAACAAATCGCAGAGCCTCTGACTCCTTGAGAGCTAGCGGATAGCGTACATAACATGCTTAGGCTGTTATGAAGTCATAGAATTAATACTTTCAGGGGGGTGACCTAAAAAAGCACCTTTGCAATGTAATGATATACAGTAAAATAGCCCTGAATCAAATGCCAGATTGTTGAGGCTTTTTTATATGTATGCAAAGTTTTTATAAAAATGATGTCAGAAAATACCACAGAGTGGATTTAACACCTCTCTGAATCTGAAGCTGGTGGTGCTTTTGTACTTGATTGCATCATGTTGTATATGTTTTGCTATTATTGAATAAACTGATGTAACTGATGTATGCTTTAGAGTATTTCTCTTCCAAAGTTCCAAAAATGGAAAGGCCTGATCTTCTGTAAACACGTAAACCATTAGACCATCATCATGCAGTCATCAAATTTAATCTTGGTGACTCAAACACACTTTTAAAGACTTGCTTTAATTAAACATTTATGACTAAAACAAATTGTGTTTTGTTTTGTGTTTTTTACCTGTCCTGCACACTTGATACAGTTTCAGATTATATAGCTATAGAATTTCTGGAATTGTTGGGTCTATGTAAAATATAGAGTGTGGTCTAGACCTACTCTATCTGTAAAGTGTCTTGAGATAACTCTTGTTATGATTTGATACTATAAATAAAATGGAATTGAATTCAACTGAATAGCTGAAAAGGAAGATTTCACCCAAGCTAAATCCCATATTTTCTGCCTTACTTGCTGATCAGTGGCTCCTCCTCCCTCCACTCCTCCACCCTTGGTTGCCATGGTTTCTGAGCTGGAGTTCTGATTGGTTATCTCAGCCATTCTCTGTTCCATCTGCTCCAGACGCTCCAGGATGGACATCCTAAACTGCGTATCTACAGGAGTGAAGGTGGGACACATAGAGCTGTAAGCATTGGCTACTTGTTTGTTGCATTTAAGCAAATCAATAATATGTTTTAGTAAATCCTACGTAGAGCATCTTAAGGAGAGGGGCTCTTTTTTGAGGGGGCTCAGTACTGCAGAATAAATCAGAACTGCAGTGCAATAAATCCCCTTACCAACAATGGGAAGTTGGGAACCAAAAAAAACTGTGTGTGTGTGTGTGTGTGTGTGTGTGTGTGTGTGTGTGTGTGTGTGTGTGTGTGTGTGTGTGTGTGTGTGTGTGTGTGTGTGTGTGTGTGTGTGTGTGCGCGTGTGTGTGTGTGTGTGTGTACGTGTGTGAAACAGTGTACATCTAACATTAATTGTATTTTTTGGCTGTGTGTGAGTGTGACCCTTTGTTTCAGCGCTGCTGCAGTTTTGCTGCAGTGCACATTATCTCATCCCACCTGCTGCTGTCTCACTCAGTCTCTCTATTTTTCTCTCCTCTCATTTCACTTCTATTTTCTTTCTTTCTGTCTGCATTACACAAACTGAGCTGAAAGGGTGGAGCCAAGAGTGACACGGAGGCTAAGGCTCCACCCTTTCCACTCCACTGCCAATCAGAAGAAGAGCAGAGTTTTCTGCAAAAACAGCTTTTTTTTCTTCTTTTTAATACAAAGCAAAACACTCCACTATTTCAGCTGCCAAACACATAACAAGCAGCTGTCTTCGCCCATCATAACTGAAAACACACACACATACAAATACAGAAGCATAAAAAACACACCACAAAAAGGAAAAGTACAGTAGATTTCTGGTCACATAAATGCTTGCAGACATGCATTTCAAAACAGAAAAGAATGATTGAGAAGATTACAGAAATTGGCATCTGCTATGAGGATGTTCTTGTGGTTAATTATAATAACTTAATTAATGGACAAATATTCATTGAAATTAGCCAATTAAATAGTCATTCTATAACCCTCATTAATTGAGAAGTGAATTGTTGAATCTTAAATATGTTTGGAAAATGTCTTTCAAACTGGCTTTCATTTTGTTTAGTATTTTTAATTTAACTTAAATTTAACTTAAATGACTCCATGTTATAATTCACTTATCTACTTGCCAATCATGCTACTTGAGTCTAGCTGCTGCACGGCTAATGTTATGAACGATAAAGAGGCATAAAAGTAAAAAGTAATTTAGGATTTAATTTTAAAAGAATCATGAATTTATTTATAATGTCAGTGGCATGCATTTCTTTATCTTAACTAATAGTCTTTTAACCACATCATTTAAATGCAAATTTAATACATTATTTTATTAACTGTTTTTAATTGACCAGTAAAACCGGCATAAGTAAGTAACTATAAAGGATTACAGATCACTTTTATTCCTGTTCTTGAATACAAATTAAGTGGCTTTTCAAAGTTTGTGTAATGATTACTTGTAGTTGTAGTGGGTACCTGTGGATTTACTGACCAGCTTTGGACACCTTTCTGTTCTGTTAAAGCAGAATTCAAACAAATGCTGTTCTTTAGTTGAAGTTAATGGAAAAAAAAGTATTAATCAAACACACGTTTTGGCACAGGATCCATACAGAGAGACTTCCAGTAGTAAACATGAACATCTACAACAGAGAGTATAACATTTAAACTTTGTGTGACCAACAACATTCCTATATGTCTGTTCCTATAGCAGGCCTGTTATTATCTGGGCCTCTACATGAGCCACATTAGCATCCCTTCATTTGTTGTTAGAGTTCAGTGGAGCTGTCCACTTCTGATGGTGCTGAAAGGGAACAGGTCAGCATGTAAGGCTAAGCAAGCTTCTAATGCAACACAAAACAAGCAGGATCTCACGTGCCTTTCAGTTCAAACATCTAGCTTGCAAACAACGTAAAGACTTTCTTCCGTCCCTTTGTCTGAATTGACAGAAGCTGGGCACCACATGTACTACAAATATTTTGACTGAAACGTAGTTAAAGGCTTTACAGCTATGAAGACGAAATTTAGACAACAGGCACATTTACGTACATCTACAGCATCATAACAAAAAACCTAACCCAGCTATAAAACATCACATACGCCAATAAAAGGGCGCGTTTTTTAAGTTAACATCAGTTTAAAATCAAACAAGTTACGAACCCAAACAGCGAGCCTCTCTCTATCTGCTGCTCTCTTTGTTCCCGCTTCTGCTCAACCCCGTTAGTTTGAAGTGTGCGACAAAACACATTGCTACTCCGATCGAGCAAAACACAACCAAGAGTAGAGAGAGAGAGATAGGGAGAGAGAGAGATGGGGGGAGAGAGAGAGAGAGAGAGAGAGAGAAAGAGAGAGAGAGATAGGGAGAGAGAGAGAGAGGGGGAGAGAGAGAGAGAGAGAAAGGGAGAGAGAGAGAGAGAGATAGGGAGTTAGAGAGAGATAAGGAGAGAGAGAGAGAGAGAGAAAGGGAGAGAGAGAGAGAGAGAGAGAGAGAGAGAGAGAGAGAGAGAGAGAGAGAGAGAGAGAGAGAGAGAGAGAGCAGTCTCCACGTTGTGTTAGTAGCAGACACGCTTCAAATCCGCCCGCCAGACTCTGAGCTGCAGGAGGCTCGTTCGTCATCGGTACAACAATAGACTGCACACAAACTAAACTGGAGCAATGACATGTGACAAAGTCTTGCGCTGACGCATATTTGCTTAAAATGATTTATCTCTGTCTATTTTTTTCGAGGCAGTGAGCCTTTGATGTAGGCTACATTTGATTTGACGCCACACCAAGGACTGGAGCGCACGTTCAGGTCTTGTTATCATCGTTGAAAGTTAAAGGCAGCGCCTATATATAGCGTGTATGAGGCTGCACAGCACATTGCCAGTGGTGCCCAACCTTTTGACTGTCAAGGGGACCGCGATTGTGCCATGATGTCCTTGCCCTTCACTCCAGCAAACAGTCAGCCTGCTGTGACTGTAGAGCCGCATTGCCGCATTGCGCAACGCAGAGACGGGGGCGATGAACACAGAGTTACCCAGGACATGCCTCGCTGAGGAGACCCGTGTGTTTCAAAGCCGCAATTGCATCAAGAGATATATTTGCACACAAAAGCAAACCCCCCCGGGTGCTGTGCAGATATATGCAACCAATCCCCCAGAGCTGACTCAAAGAACATTTAATTGTCCTCTAACATTTTACAGAATGTTTTAATTTAGTATTTTAGTATTTAGTTTAAAAAGTATAAATACGTATAATTTAAATCTCACTAGAACAACATACAGCTCTTACAAAATAATTCAACATGCAAACACTCAAACTGGACTCCATAATCAGTTATTTTGACCTAAACAAGTCTACAAGACAAAGCCTAAAGGCTTTATGAATTGGTTACTGTGAAGATAAAAGGTGCAGCACACGTGCGCACACACACACACGCGTGCGCGCACACACACACACACGCGTGCGCGCGCACGCACACACACACACACACACACACACACACATGAATTAAGAAAGAATAAGAGAAGGATGTATTTTGTATGCTAATTTAGGGTTTAAACTTTCTGGGTAAAAACAATACAGTCAGTCAAGTACATGACCTTAAACATACAGTATGCTAGAAATAAAACGCAAGCATGCACTCCAGGCACATAATGAAGCAGTCTCATTTTGTTTATGGTTTATGCTCTTCATTGAGTAAAATATAAGACAATACGTGTGTAACTGTGCATCCCTGTGTGGTTAAAAAAGGAATACATGCTCTCACCATCAAGGGACAACCAGTCATGCTGAGAAGATGGCAGGGCAGGAAGGTCACGCGCCTTGTATTCAAACACCACAGAGGAAGAGATGACCTCACCACCCATAGCTACCTGCAGCATCACCAGTCCTGTGTCATGGGCTGGAAATATCAGGTAAGGAATTAATAGGAGTGACCGTATGCTGAGACCAATCTCTTGTCAAAGAATAATTTCAGGACAGTATGTTAACCATTATACACTGTGGACATCTTTTCTTTGCCCATGTGTGCCTGCAACAAACTGTTTGCCTTGCAGTTTTTCCCCTGATCACACTCAATGTAGCAGGATGTGACTCATGTATCTTTTACTCTACCATCCCAAAAAAAAACATTTCCAAGCAGTGCTACGTTTATTGCGTTCCTGCCAGACAGTGTGCCTCCCTATGGTCCCTTCTCAAAATGTTCCTTTTTGTACTATTCTCATCTTTTTGTATAAAAGGGACTGCATCATCCGATAAGGGTGTGCTGTCGAGAATGTTAGACTCTTTCTTTGTATGCTGTAGAAAAACGTTTTTGCTAGAAACTGCTTAGTGGGGTGACGGGTGGGGTTAGATTCACATTTAAAAATAAAGGAAAGTGTTGTTCTGTGCTGAAGGAGTATGTTTGTGTAAAAGTGTGTGCATACACAGGTGTGTTACCTGGGCAGTAGCAGCGCAGCACCCCGGGCTGGATGAGGGCAGCAGGGACACTGATGTGGTCAAAGAGACAGCTGTACTCACTGCCTGACTCCAACCACGGACCTGTGATCAGCACCTTCACTCCACCCTGCCGCACACAAACAGTCCTCAGTCTAATATCACACAGTCTGTGTGAGAATAGGACATATCATTGCATGCATACTATACTAAGATAATAATAATAATAATAATAATAAAAAAATAAAATAATGTCCTATTGTCATAATGTATGCATAGTGTAGCATGTGTATGCAAATGTGTGTGTGTGTGTGTGTGTGTGTGTGTGTACACAGAATACCTTTCTGTGTTTCTATCAAATATCCTGATTCCATCTGTTGCAAAAACATACCTCAGAGACACAGTGGCCTACATTTTAGTTTTCTATTATATGATTTTAAACTGATAAATATTATAAATGGCCCCCAAGTTGTTATACTTTTGCTAATTTATGGGTTATTTTTTTGACAAATGTATGAGTCTTAACGACATGGTGGCAGCCCCTAGAGGCTGTGCTGCTCCTTACAGCCAAGTTGTTTGAACCATCTGAACAACACTGCCAAATGTTTTCTCAAGTGTAGCTAAAAATAAAACATAAACAACATATTGTGCCCCAAAAATGTTCAGTCATGAAGTGAATATACAAAAAAAATGTTGTTTTTTAAAGCCATTAACCACATTTGCTAGTTTCTTTTGTGGCATTTTAGTTGTTTCCAAAAAGAATATGCCCTTTGTGCCATTGGAGTGAAACTGTGTTGCTTTTTCAAGAAACTCAAAACTGTGGAATAATGAGAATGATGTAACACTGATGATCCTGGAAGAAAGTTGCAAAAAAGAAAAAAGAAAATGAGATCTACATGTGCACATGCTGGAGATACTGTTAGTTAATAAAGTTATTTTCGAAAAATTGTTTTTTTTTTTAAATGATGGTGGTAAGATGCCACACAAGTTTCATCATGATTCAATGACAGAACTGCTGTCAGAGATATTATAAGTGGTACATGGGTAAATTAATGAAGCCACCCAGGGTAATCAGTGTAATATTGAAATTTCATCAAAATCCAATCAGCTGAGTCTGAGATATTCTGACTCCTTAATGACCACACAGCCAGGCTGGCAGTCTTAGTACAAATTGTGCTGAGCGTGATTTTAGCGTTTAACATCAGTACAAGCCCACCCTCAATCATGTGTAGGAGGGACTGATTTTCCTGTAGGGAACAGTGATTAATAAATAATGAATGATTATCATGTAGGGTTTACCAACCTCTGGATAAGACCACTCTGGGGAGTAGTCTGTCACACCAAACAGCCTCCCAGTCTCCTGCAGCAGTCCCAGAGCTCCCTGATCCACCTCTGAGCCCTGCAGGTGGCCTGCTCCTGTGCCCTGCTCCTCTCCAGCTGCCCCCTCCTGGGGCATCAGAACCCCAGTCACAGCCGCCCCCACCCCACCTCCAGACCCCTCAACTGAGATGAAATCATTGATGAGATCAGAGAACTGGCTTCCAAAGGAAGCCTCAAAGCCTTCTAGACTGATGGCCCCAGTTGTTGTAGCTGACACCCCCCCACCCTGTTGAGGTAGAGGAGAGCTGTAAAGTGCCCCCTCAATGCTTGCACCAGCAGCTATTGACTGCGGACTGGCCACCACTGAACTGCTGGCCCCTGGCAAGCTTACACCATTACAGAGAATCGCATTTTCCCCTCTTCCCCCTGCTCCACCACCTCCCCCGCCCTCCTCTCCTCCATTGTCATCTGTGGGTTGCAGGTAGTGCTCGGTGTCAACACTCGTGTAGGCCTCGTGAGGATCCCCAGGCTTGAGTAGCAACTCCCCTCCATTCTCAGAAGTCTTGTCTAAGACTTCTCGATGTCCCCTGCTGCCTGACTGGTCGG
>CM042428.1:30156110-30381110 GCA_023631565.1 Gymnocephalus cernua
ACCAACTCCCCCTCCTCCCCCACAGAGCACAACACTCCCCCTACAGCCCACACACGACTGAACACCAGCAAATTGTCCGTCATCTGGTAGTAAGAATGTTCCACCCTCAATCGGGCCTTGACCAGTCCTGCCAGAACCGGCACTGGCTCTACACTACCGGCTCCCTGAGCCCGGTTCCTGCGTGTTAGCCAGATGGCCAGCTTTGCCGTTGCAAACAAAAAGTTCAGTAGAATGTGAACAGTCTTTTTTTGCTTTGTGTATTTTGGACCAAAAATGAACAATTCCAAAGAAAAAACCTCTCCAAAACCCTGAACCCACTTTTTAAGAATCTCTAGCAGATCTGTCAGCCGAGGACATTGAATAAACAAATGTTCTAGTGTTTCCACCTGAAGGCAAAAATTACATCCCTCCCCTAGCTCGGGATCAAGGTGCGCTCTGTATCTGTTTGTAGCTATAGCCCCATGCACAATCCTCCATTGAAGGTCTGCTGCCCGCTTTTCAACGGGCAGCTTGTACAGGGAACGCCAACTGCCTTTCGGGGAAACGTCTGGACCAAAAAACTCAGTCCACCTCGACTCCTTCAGCTCAGCCAAAGACCGCAGGTTCAGGACCTTTATGCAGGTATAATAAAGTGCTTTCTTCCCTGCATCTTGAAACTTGTCCAGGTGAGGGGTTGAAAAAGACAGTAGCTGGCCTGCTTCCTCCCGCCATTCCCCCACAGATGGGGTGATGGTCAGAGAGGGGAAACTGTACTCCCACCCCTCACTCCACTGATCACGCAGGGTCTGATTCTCTACCAGAGTTTGTTGATGTTGCTCTAGGGTAGCACAAACCTCATTCACCACCCTGTTGATCAGCCTAATGGAGGTGATGTTGCTACTCACTCTTAGGACGTCAACAGATGTGGCAGTCATCTTCATCAGGTGTCCCAGTTTAGTACACCCAGCCCCTCTTAGACTGGATCGCAGGCTGGCAGACTGTAGAGTTTGAGTCCTTAAAAAGTTGTTGAAAAACAAAGGTTCTTCAAACAGCCACATTCCCGGAATTTCATTTGCATCACGAGAAAATTGTAGTATCTGCCACGCCTGCAGCACAGAACTGTAGAATGATGTCAGCCCAGTGAGGTCCATATCCTCAGTTTTTAGAAGGAAAAGCTGCTTGTCGTATCCCAATCGCCCAGCTCTCCTCAGCAGCAGTCGGGCTGTATCCAGCCAGCTGGGGCCACAGTTGTACAATAGTCTTTGTGCAGTCTGGATTCTAAAGGAGGCAATTTTAGACTGGATATCCACCAGCCCCTGGCCCCCTTCAGCTACAGGCAGGTAGAGCACTGCTGCCCGAACCCAGTGCCGCCCCGACCAGAAGAAATCAACGATGGTCCTCTGAACGTCCTCCATCAGGCCTCTTGGTGGCACAATAGCAATGAGCTTATGCCAAAGGGTCGAGGCAACCAAATTATTGGCAACCAGAACTCTTCCCCTATACGACAGCTGGGGTAGCAACCATTGCCATTTAGACAACCGAGCGCACACCTTCTCCTTCACTCCCTCCCAGTTCTTCTTGACAAAACCCTCAGAACCCAAAAACACTCCCAAAACTTTTAACCCTTCTTTTCCCCACTCAAGTCCCCCTGGCAGACTGGGCACCGCTTTATCTCTCCACTGACCTACTAACAAGGCTTCACTTTTGGCCCAGTTCACCCTTGCGGATGTGGCCCTCTCATACAGAGACAGAGCATCCTGCAGACTCTGAACATCCTCCTGGCTGCAGACAAAAATATTGACATCATCTGCATAGGCTGAAACCGCAAGCGGACGCTCAATGCTCGAGGACCCAGGCAGGACAAGACCGCTGAGTCGAGCCCTCATCCTGCACAGTAAAGGCTCGATTGCTAAGGTGTATAGCTGTCCCGAGATAGGGCAACCCTGTCTTATCCCCCTATTCACAGGAATGGGCCGGCTCAGCCCTGCACCTGTCTTCACCAAACACTGTGCCCCATTGTACAGCAAACCAACCCAAGACAGAAAACCATCACCAAAACCAAAAGCTTTAAGTGCAGAAAACAAGTAAGAGTGATCCACCTTATCAAAAGCTTTTTCCTGGTCCAAAGACACAATGCCAACATCAACGTCATACATTTTACACACATCAAGAATGTCCCGAACACCAAAAATATTGTCCATGATCGACCTATCTGGAACACAGTATGTTTGGTCCGAGTGTATAATTAATTCCAGGACATTCTTCAGTCTGTTGGATAATGCTCTGGAGAGTACCTTATAATCTGTACAGAGGAGGGAAACTGGGCGCCAGTTCTTAAGCAAAGCCAGATCTCCTTTTTTTGGCAGCAGTGATAACACCGCTCGCTGACAAGAAACCGGAAGAAAACCTGTTCTAAACCCCTCCAGCATAACCTCATGAAGGTCTGGTCCAATAGTCTTCCAGAATTGTTTATAGAAATCTGCGGAGAGACCATCTATCCCCGGCGCCTTTCCTGTGGCCATCTGGTTGACCGCAGCTGTCAGCTCCTCCAGCGTTAGCTCGCAGTCCAAAGCAGCTCTCTCGTCCAGACTGAGCTGAGGAAGATCCTCCAGGAGCTCCTCACGACACTCCATGCTGCACTGTTGAGCCCCAAAGAGGTCTGCATAGAACTCCCTCGCATGGCTCCTCATCTCACCCGGACTGGTGGTTACTCTTCCCCCTGGGATCTGAAGGCATGTCATTTGTTTCCTCTGTGCCACCGATCTCTCCAGACCAAAGAAAAAGGAGCTTGGGGCATCCATGTCCTTTAACTGGAGGAAACGACACCTGACCAGAGCTCCCTTCACCCTCTCGTTCAGGAAAGAGCTCAATTCCATTTTTGTCTTTTTCAACAACTGCCCTAAAGAAGGGTCAGAGTCTCTATTTAAAACCTCCTCAATACCTCTAATGTTGGCTTCAAGTTCCATTACAACTGCATTGATCTTAGCAGTGGAATGGGAGGTGTACTGTTGACACAAAACCCGAACTTGCGCCTTGCCAACGTCCCACCACTGCGTCAAAGACTTAAAATCTGCTTTTTTATTTTTCCAGCACTTCCAAAAGTGCTCAAATGTGTGACAGAACGTGCTGTCTTGTAAAAGTTTGTTATTAAAATGCCAGTAGGACGTAATCCTCTTACCTGGCGAGATGATCAAATCTATAAAAACAAAGTGATGATCCGTGAAGCCAACAGGAGTTATCCTACTGTGGACTAGTCTAGAGTTAAGATTTTTTGAAATATAAATCCTGTCGAGTCTGGCTGCACTCACCCTATTATTAATGACCCTCACCCAAGTGTACTGTCGCGATTGTGGATGTTTAACCCTCCATGTATCTACCAAATCCAGCTGCTTAATGATGCTGTTCAAGCTCTGAGCTGAAAGTGGGTGAGGTTCCTCGCCTATCCTGTCCACAGTGAAATCAGGAGTACAGTTAAAATCCCCACCAACAATCAACTGATCCTGATGGTACTTACTTAATTCGTTTTTTAACTGAGTGAAAAAAGTCACTCGTTCTGATCCCTGATTAGGGGCATATACATTAACAAAACAAAACACAGAACTCTCTATCTCTGCCCTGACAACCAGCAGGCGTCCCTTCACTACTTCGGTGGATGATATAATGTTTGCATTAGCAGCTGCCTTAAACAGAACAGCAACCCCTGCGCTAACATTAGTGCCATGGCTAAGAGCATGGGGACCCTCCCACCATATACCCCATTCTGTCTCAACTGCTGGATCAGAATGTGTTTCCTGCAAAAACAACACATCGATCCTTTTCTGACTAGAGACCTCAGAGATTAAAGCCCTCTTGTGCCCATCTCTCCCACCATTGATATTAAGAGATCCTATTTTAAGGCTCCTCATAGAAAAGTCAGAAAAGAGAAACAGACAAGTTAAAACAAGCAGAGAACAATATAAAGAGGAAAACAAATTAAGTGTCATGATCATTGGAAGTTCTTAGTCTTTTTGAAGTTCTACATCCTTTTTCCTTTCTTATAGTTGTAATGTGCTTTTTTAGGCGATAGCGTTTCTTTTTATCTAACAGGTCAAAACCAACCAGTCTTTTCAGTACAGCAACAGATTTGATAAATTTTTCTGTGTCTTTGAAATAATCAGTCACTTTCACAGATCTTTTAAATGTTTCATTCAGAAAACGATCTATTTCCTCTAATGAATACAGATCTGTGCTCAGATTAACTTCTCCAATAGATACTGTATCAGACTCTGAATCATACTCCATGTCTTCACTAGCACATGATGCCTGACTGCTGAGTTGCCCTGCACCCTGTTCATCAGCGGTGATCACAGTGTGACCTCTCGGGATACTTGTGGAGGCTACTTCCACCGTAATTCCTGACTGTAATTGCACTTTAGCACCAACAAACTCAGTATTACTCTCTTGTGGCACCGGAACCTGCTGCTGCTCAGACTGGCTCTGCTTCTCTACATTACTTTTGTTGCATTTCGCAACCGCTTCGCCGCTGGCCGCATCTGCATCGCCGTGATCTGCCGCCACACCCCCATCAGCTGCTGCTCCAGCTACATTGGACCCGGCACCGGGTGCGATATCGGCCGACCCCGGGCCGCCAGCCCCAGCCGCGGCCGCCTCGCCATCAGGCGGCGCAGCCTCGCTATCAGACGGCGCAGCCTCGCTATCAGACGGCGCCTGCTGTCTGTGGGGACAAGCAACACGCTTGTGTCCCACATCTCCACACTCAAAACATTTCAACTGTCCAGAGCTTGCATACACCATATAAGAACCATTACCATGCTTCACTCTGAAAGACACATCCAGCGTCTGTGTGGCCGAGTCCAGGAACATGAACACCTGCCGCCTCAGAGACTGCACATGTCGCAGTTTGGGATCCT
Organism: Gymnocephalus cernua; assembly: GCA_023631565.1. NCBI lineage: Eukaryota > Metazoa > Chordata > Actinopteri > Perciformes > Percidae > Gymnocephalus > Gymnocephalus cernua. The sequence goes on from CM042428.1 coordinate 30,161,000, forward strand.
TACATCCCAAAGTCACAGTTTTAAACCCACTGGCAAACTTTCCAAACCTCCGAAGCTCATTCTCCAACAACTCGTTGGATATAAACGGCGGAACACCGGATACGGTGATTCGCGTAGATGGAGTTGATAAGGGGGAAACCTGCACAAAACTTTCTCTGATAAACACACCGCTCTCAATTAACTGATGAACTAGCTGCTCATCCTTCATAAACACAACTACTGCTTTGTTCATTCTGGATGCAAAAGATAGCTTGTCATAGCCTACCTGTTCACCAACCGCCAACAGAACCTCCTCCACAGTAACATTATTCTCCGGGGGTACTATTCTTATTCCCTGCCGGAGAGTCGGAGGTGGCGTCTCAAAGGACGCCATTCCTCCCGGAAAAGACGCTCGACCGTAAACCCGATTCCTCAGCAGACACTCCAATACAAAAGTAAGAAACTTACCTGATCATGCACAAAAAGACAGATTGAAAATGCAGTCGGAAAACTCCGAAAAACAGGGACAGAAACAGTTTGAATCTCCGCGCCACTCGCACTTCCACCACCACCACTCACGCTCACACTCACGCTCACACTCACCGGAAACGGAAAGGAGAGGAGAGGAGAGGAGAGGAGAGGAGAGGGGCAAACGAGAAAAGGAAAAGGGAGGGAGTAAGACAAAAAAGTGAAAAAGGAGGAGAGGACAGTAAATGAGAGAACAGGAGAGGAGAACTTAGGTTATACCCACTTAGGCTGTATTGATTGCGGTGTTAAAACTAAATTGCAAACATGCTGTATGCGTGTCTTTTCTAAAATGCCATAAATCTGATGTTGACAATTACAGCACAAGAGATTGTGAAATTTACTGCCTCAGCAAGACTAGACATAACCCACATGGAATTCACAAAAAGGCCCACTGTCATCAGCTCACAGACACTGCAAGAGAGATCAGTAACAGTGAATAGGACAAAGAAGAGTAGGAGAAAGCGAGGAAAGCACAGTGTCAAGGTGGACAATATGAAGATGAAGTTCAGTATGGACTCCATCCAGCAGAGGATGCTTATATGCATACAAAATAGTGTATGTCTGTGTGTGAGTGTGAAAATAGACCAAATGTATGATTTCAGAGGTTGATTTACAGATTTAAACGACTTCACAGTGTCAATATTATAATATGTGTGTTTGATGCGGTATGAAATGTTTCGATACTGGTGCCAATACAGTACCCGAGTTTCTGAACCAGTGGTATTGAGGTTCAATACCCGGTCCTAACGTTGTTATGCCTGTGTGCGTGGGGTGTTTGACAGAGGAAGGATGAAATGATGAAAGCCTCCTATCAAGGTCATCACTGCCCCCTTTTTTTACATGCATTAAAATCAAGGATGACAAACACACACACACACACACACACACGCGCACACACACACACACACACACACACACACACGCGCACACACACACACACACGCACACACACACACACACACACACATACATACACTCACACTAACGTATAGATTGGTTGTGTTTAACAACAAAATTGCACACACAAACACAAATTCTCAGCAATCAGGCTGCACATAATCAACACTTACAACTTCTCCTGTTTTCTGTCTCATGAACACTCGTGCACACATATTTTCTCGCCATTTTGCCTCTTCTCAGAAGTAGCCCGCCCTCTATCTAAAGTGTGTTTTGCCAAAGGCAGAGTGCATTTCCATATATTTCCATTCGATATGAGGAGGCTCTTCATCCAGGGTTATGTTTTTCTCTCCTGCTTCCTGCCTCTCCCCATCCTCCTTCCCTCCCCCTGCTCCCCTGCTCATTCCCGTCCCCTGCTCAACACACTGTGCTTGCTTTGGGGGGTCCTGGGAAGACGTGACACAAACAATTACTGAGCAACTACCAGGGAGGGAAACACTTTGTATATATGTGTGTTTGTGTGTGTGTGTGTGTGTGTGTGTGTGTGAGAGAGAGAGAGAGAGTCTGTGTATTCATGCACGATTGCAGAAAATTGCATGTGAGATGAATGTCAATGTGAGTGTGGGGTTGTGAATAATAGAGGTGCAGATGGGAATACTTGATCTCAATTATTCCCTTTACCTCTGTGTCTCTTTCGCCTGTCTCCTGCTCACCCTTAATGCAAAACTATTGAACCCTCTGCAAACATCCATGTGCCTCTTCCCTGTCTCTCCTTCGCTCTCCCTTCTCCCTCATTCTTTCTGTTTCTGACACATGCATGCTCACTCCTCTCACCTCTTGGTATATTCCTGCTGAATAATCAATTTTTGAGCTGGCTGATGTGACTCGAACACGCACGCATGCACGCACGCACACACGCACACGCACACACACAGACGCTGCCTTGAGACTGGATCGATACCCCCTCTCTGTTCTGCTGAAGGAGGCATTGACATCATTCCTGGCCTCAGGCCAAACACTCTTATCCTTCAGAGAGAGAGGGAGAGAGAGAGAGAGAGAGAGAGAGAGAGAGAGAGAGAGAGAGAGAGAGAGGAAAGGGAGAAAGGGGCACAAGCAGGGAGGGAGTCGTAGAAAGAGGGGCATCACTCACTCTCAGGTAACATGTTGGCCTGCAGCCTCAGCATGTGTGTTTGTGTGTACATTTGTACTACACGCATGTGTCTCCTCGGAGTGAAATAGAGTAATTTAGTATGTAAGACTGGCTGTGAAACCATACTCGGCGCCATTTCAGCCTCTCACCTCCACTCCCTGGACTTTGAGCTTCATGTGATCCTCTCTGGTGGTCTTCCCATCTTTCCTTTTCTTCCAGCAGTAGCCATCCTTCCTGTACTTCACCTTCTTACGGTTGTAGAGGATCATAGAGCCATTTTGAGGCCTGACAGAGGACAGGATAAAGAGTTAGCAGCACACAAAGACACACAGAGATGACTGTACAGAATCGGTTTGTGTACAGTGGAGGCTTCTTTAAAACTGAAACAATTCAACTCCATGAAAACTGACCAGGAATAACGGCCAAATGTTTTTAAATTCTTCATCATTTCTGATTCACAAATACCGACTGAAACAGGCAAAAACAGTGACGCCAATGCTATTCTCCCACAGTCAAGTTAGCTGGTTCCATGCCGCCCCTCCCCTCGTACGTAGACTCACACTCCTACGTGTTAATATTTTAGTAGGGTGATTTATCAGCACAACAGGAACATTGGCCTCTAAGCTCCCATTCTATACACACCTGGTGGGATGAACATGTGCACACACACACACACACACACACACACACACACACACACACACACACACACACACACACACACACACACACACACACACACACACACACACACACACACACACACACACACACACACACACAAACACCAGGAACCATACATGTAGAGAGACAGAGATGCTATAGTGATATCAGAGATGGCAGGACTTACTGCTGTGTGTTCTTTGAGCTCAATGTCAAACCTGCTGCTCAGCAATCAATCATTACACTTCTGAAACGTTAAGGACAGGTGTGTGTGTGCGTGTTTCTGTTTGTGTGTGTGTGTGGGTGGTGAAAAAATGCTTCTCTGCCTTATCTCATGACAACAGAAAGAGAACAGGCACGTTGACAATCAATAAACTCACACATACTCAAAAGTGGGCTCACAACCGCACACACATTTACACACCTCCTCTCTCTTTTCCCTGCCCTCCTCTTCTCCATCAACTTCCAGTCTTATCATAGTATCTCTTCATTTTCTCTTTACTGCTTCCACAGTCCTTCCATTCTCCACTCCTTCCCACTTATTCACATCTTCTCATCTTGTCTATTCTTTCTACTATCCTAACCTTTCTTTTATTGTCTGTGTGTCTCTCCTCTCCTCTCTTCTCTTCTCCTCTCCTCTCCTCTCCTCTCCTCTCCTCTCCTCTCCTCTCCTCTCCTCTCCTCTCCTCTCTGCTAGAATTTGATGTAGACACATCTATATGGACTGAGATGATTGCAATTTGCTCAGAACACTGTGTGTAGTGAAATTGAATTTACTTTGAGCTGATTTTCTTTGACACCTTAAATCTGTTTTGTTTTGGGGTGAGCCTGCCAGTTTCTTAGCGGAGTGGAGACCCCCACCCTCCGATCAAAGCCGAGTTTAGTCTCTGTTTCAAGCAGTGTGAGTCATCTCAGAGCTGCTGATTCTAATTATGTTATGGAGAAGATGGATGAGATCAGATGTGTGTGTGTGTGGGTGTGTGTGTGTGTGTGTGTGTGTGTGGGTGGGTGGAAAATATGTGCATGTTCATATGTATGTGTGTGTGTGTGTGTGTGCGTGGAGGTATGCGCACATGCCTGTGTTCCTCACAAACCTTCTGATTCAAGCAGACATAAATGCTATTGATTGTAACTGGGCTGTGATGTGTGGGATATAAAAAGCTTTTCCACCGTTCCACAGTGTAGCAGAGCGAAAACAGAGAAGGCAAGGGGAGGAGAGTGGGGGGAAAAAAGACAGCAAGATAAAGAGACAGAGTGGGCGAGTGAGTGAGTCCGGTAAAGGGAGGGGAGAAGGAGAAGTAGATGAGAAAAGTGAGAGGGGAGAGAGAGAGAGAGAGAGAGCGAGAGAGAGAGAGAGCGAGAGAGAGAGAGAGAGAGAGAGAGAGAGAGAGAGAGAGAGAGAGAGGAGGTAACTGGCATTACTTTAAACTGATGAGGTATTTTAGTAAAGGGAGAAATGAAGGTCATTGATTGTTATCTTAATATTGCCCCCCACAAGTGTGCAAACGCATGCGCACATATGCATAAAAACACATACACACACACACACACACACACACACACAACCAGGCACACACATAAATGTCACTGGCTCTGTTTGCTGAGCTCCTTTCCATTTGATGGGATTAGGTGTAATCTGTTCTAATCGTGCCTCGTGTCATGTGTAAATGGGATTATATCTAACTGCTGCTCAATAACACCAATATGACTGCTGCTGCTGTTGCTGCTGGGAGGGTTAGGCTATACGGCAGCACAACCAATCAATGAGAAATCCATCCACAACATAAACTGTGCTGCTGGCCTCAGGCTGCTCCTGAGAAGAGTCCTTCAGCTCGCACAATGGGAGCGCAGAGGCATCACCTCGGGCTTTCAGCAGTTTCAGTAATCAGAAATGAAGCCATGAGGTGACCTCTTCACTTACTTTACTTTTTTTCTTTCTTCTTTTCTTTTATTTCTCTCTTCTTGTCTTTTTCTTTTTTATTATACCTACATCATAACTAAAGTAAATGTCAATAAGGGGATGTATCAATAATTCAAAAACCCTTTTCTTCTGTATTTCTTTTTTTTCCTTCCTGATTATAACCTCTCCCCATTCTAGCAAAAGAGCTACCGATTGTTCATTGGGATCGATGAATATTCAGTTCTGGCATGTGAATCCCTGTTCACACCCCATCTTATATACACATACTCCCCCTCCCTTTAAGTCCTCCTCACTCTCCTATGTCTGAATTATACATCACATATCCTAATACATTTACATTCATTAAAACTCAATTTACAGCTGACTAAGTGCTTTACAGTCCAGCCATGTTATAGAGCGTTCTCTACATGGAGAGTAAGCAGTCAGCAGGACCCCTTGAAAACAGTCAACGTACATCACTAATATTTTAATCAAACATAGGCACTCAGTCATTGGGATTAAACGTGAGTCACTGGCTGATTGAGCAACACTGTGTTTGTACATATGTGCGTCTGTGTGTGTGTGTGTGTGTGTGTGTGTGTGTGTGTATGTGTGTGTGTTTGTGGAAACCACTGCCTGCACTCTAGTCACCTGGTTTTTGGCGATGTCGTCAGCCACTCATCATGCTTCTCAAAAGTGATGAGATATGCAGCAATCTCCTAGAAAGACAAAGACAAGACAAAATGGTTATATTGGTGTGTGTGTGTGTGTGTGTGTGTGTGTGTGTGTGTGTGTGTGTCACAGGGAGATAAAACATAACAGGCATTTCCAGATGACCTGCCGATGCCCACAGAGAGTGTGTCACTATCTGATTGCCATGGTGAGGTCTGGGCGCCTGATTGGTCACAGAGCAGCCAGTCAGAAGACAGATATAGAGGACAGACCCTCAGGGCCAACAACCAATCACGCTCACCGACACACCGATGTCTCCCTCCACTGGGGAGGAAAAGCTATCTCCTAAACACACACACACACACACACACACACACACACACACACACACACACACACACACACACACACACACACACACACACACACACACACACACACACACACACACACACACACACAGAAGGTGCAGACCCATACACTAGCTGAAAGAGTGCACTGATAGGAAAAGTTTTCTTGTACTTTGCAGTTTCACAGTTTCCCCTCAGATAAAGCCTGCTCCTTGATTCTTAATTCCTCAGGCTCTCTATTCATCTCTTCAGCTTTCCATTCCTCTGTCCACACTATTTCTATTCTTCTTACACATTCACATGAATCCAATAAGGAAAAAAGAAAGTTCAAATCATACAAGTGCATTCTACCGAGAGTAAGTCAAAACAAAATGTCCATACACACAGACAGAGACTCAGAGACAAGAGATGCAGCCAAAAAAAAAAGTTGTTTGTATCTCCTGCTTTTTAGTTGCTCACGCAATGCTAGGCGAACTCTCTCACCCCTGGCTTCCTCCTTGGAACATCATTCTCTCTCGCCCTATCTCTGACTCCCATCTCACCCACTTGTTGTAAAAGACTATGAAATGTAAATTGTCCTCTTAAGGCAATCAGTGTTTGAAATGTGGCAAAAAGCAATAGCGAAGAAGACATCAACACTCCAGCTCTCCTTCATCTGCCCCCTCAGATCAACAGTCTTCTCTCAAGACCTCCTCTCCCTCTCTTCCTCTTTTTGTATGTGTGTTTTTAGGTATTTGTCCCAGTTTGGCAGGAAAGCACTCCAGCTCCACACTGATCACAAGAGATGGAGGGAAATGGAGATGGAGAGAGGAAGAAAGGCAGGGAGAGACGAAAAGAGAGAGCAGCTGGAAGGATGCTGGCACTTAACTGGATTGTTTTTTTAGTATCCCCCATTTGATTGTCACGTCCCAACCCCCCACTGCCTCATCCTCCATTTATATGTGTGTTTGTATACATATGTGTACGTGTGTGGAAGGAACTGTCATCACACCTTATTAATTATCACTATCAAGTACAACTGCACACACACACACACACACACACACACACACACACACACACACACACACACACACACACACACACACACACACACACACACACACACACACACACACACACACACACACACACACACACACACACAGGGAGTGCCTCATTCATTTATGCATCTATTCATTAGCTGTGACAGGCAGCCACCTCTCCTCCTCCCAAACCACTCGGCAGCAAGTCAATATCCTATACGGCCTCCACAGCCCCAGCCAGGCACTCGGGCTCCTCTAGTGACTTTCAGCCAGTGGGAGGCGGGAGGAGAGAGGAGAAGAAAAGAGGAGACGAGGGGCTGGGAGAGACAGAAGGATGGGAGGATTAAGAAGGAGGGAGAGAGACTTGCAATTAAAGGCCTGCCCCCTAAGAGCCATTAAAAAGCCAGAAACAGAAGAGTCAGCTGAAATGGCAGACACACACACACACACACACACACACACACACACACACACACACACACACACACACACACACACACACACACACACACACACACACACACACAAACACACACACACACACACTCACTGCAGACACACACTGCTGTTCTCTCCCTCGCCAGCACACACACGCCCATGTGAAGAGTGACAGAAGTGAGATGGTGAAGGTCGATCCGCAGGAAGTCACAGTTATTGTCCCGGTGGAAACCAGTGATAGAGCGCTTTGAGCATGCCTAGCGACACAATGACCCTTCAGGAATACTGTGAGTGTGTGTGTGTGTGTGTGTGTGTGTGTGTGTGTGTGTGTGTGTGTGTTAGCTGTTCCAGACACAGGGACAGGGACAAGTACCTTTCTCCAGGGATCTACTCTAGAAACCCAGACGTTCTGCATGTCTGTGTGAGTCTACGTAATAATACGTTACGACAGGCCCATCTGAATGCACACACACACACACACACACACACACACACACACACACACACACACACACACACACACACACACACACTTTCACACACCTATGCCCGTCTGTGTTTGTGTGAGAGAAAGAGAGAGAGTTACTTAAGAAATATCTAACAAAGCAGAGAGCATGAGTGGGAAGTTAGATTGGAGCGAGCGATGCAGTTGGGGAAATCAGCCTCCCACTCACGCATCACTGAGACCATCTCCCTCCATGAAACTGGTGGCATGTACAGAAAAGTAGACAGACAGACACACACACACACATACACACACACACACACACACACACACACACACACACACACACACACACACACACACACACACACACACACACACACATATACACGCACACGCACACACACGTACACGTACACTCACATGCCTCAGGGAGATTTCCAGGGGAGGGAGGGGAGGAGAGGGGGGGTCGCCTACACTGCAACAGACTTATCCAGGAGCTTTCCCCAGGGAGGTTCCGTTATAGGGTCTTGCCACAGGCTAGTGTGTGTGTCTGTGTGTGTTTGTGTGTGTGTGTGCGTACGTGCACGTTTGAAGTCTAATGATGAGCATCACCCAGACATAGATCTGGGGAAAACACAGTTGTCTGTAAACTGGAACTGTCACAGCCATTCAAAGTGCCTCAAATGAAGGCTGTCGCTGGTTCTCACCACAGAAATCATTTGGCATCGAACAGTTTATTTTGGCAGTACGGAGAGGTAGCAAACTGAAGTGTCCTTTTCAACTACAGTATCTGTTTCTGCATGCCTTTCTCCTTGAGCGTGGTAAGTCTTGTATACATATATGGGGGAAAGAACTGCATTAGCATTACCAGGGGAAGTCTGCTGATGCTGTAATTTGTTCCTGAGCACCTCCACCGGTTGTCTCCTTCCCAGAACAATTCTGTCAGTGTCTGACGTTGATGGACACTCTATCCAAAATTGCCTCCAGTTTTTTTTTTTTATTATTAGTTGATTTGTTTTGCAGACTATTGGCTTTTCTGTGGTTTTTATTTTAATCCGGAGCCCTTTCTCAGCCATTTGTTCAACCCACGTTTTATTGATTATGGTCTATTTTTAAACATGTCTCCTTAAAAGGCTCATCATGTAAATTTAGCACAACAATGACTTGCTGTGCTTAATTGTATGCTAAACCTCTATACAATTTGATTTGAACTGTAATCAATCAATAATAAATTAGAAATTAGAGGTGCCTGTAGGCATGTCATTATCCACAGTTGTTGACAAAATGTGACCAATCTCTCAGAATCACGGCTTGTAATATCTGAACAGTCCTGAGTGGCCTCTAAGATCACCAATGTCATGGCGCAATCACTGTTTTTCGGAAGAGGCCAAACTTTAGATTGAGTTGCAAAGAGAAAGCTGGATAAAGAGGTAGTTGTGTTCAGCTTTAAGCTGACGTAAATGATGTGACGCCTGTTGTAAACCACACTAATAATGTCTTGTTTGCACTATGTTCCTCTAACCTGGCTAATTAAAATGTGTAGCTTTCAACAGAAAGACAGCCAAACAATGAGTTACGACAAGGATAATTTTGTTCTGTTCAAGCCACACAATACAATTTCATCAAGTCTATTGTAAACCAGAGCAATAATGTGTAGTTTGTATTACATTCCCAAACTGCCTCGCTCCCCACTGTGTGTTACTTTCAACAGCCTTTATATTACCTCCACTGGCTAATACAACTGCTTAATGCTGTTTCCATAACAACTGTTGCAAAGCCCCTGATCAGAATTCCTCTCAAGCATGCCTTGTGTTTATCATATAAATACCTCATCACACACTGGGCAACACACACATGCACGTCCGTGGACATAAAAGACTTGTACACACATGCATACAAATGGGCCGTCTATTAATACACAAAGTCGCTTGTGTGGGAAAAAAAAGAAGAAATATAAAACTGACCTGGCTTTCTCTGTCTCTCCTCTTGTTCTTTAAGTGACACACGCTTCATGGACAACAGATTGGTGCACACACACGAACGCACGCACGCACGCACACACACACGCACACACACACACACACACACGCACACACACACACACACACACACACACACACACACACACACACACACACACACACACACACACACACACACACACACGCAGTGCTGGCCTATCATCGGAGGACAAGGTCTGACCTTCAGAGGAGACCCGCCCCTGTCACCTGGCTGGGAGAGAGACATGTGTGTTACATCCATCTCTGTCACACTGCAACACACACACACACACACACACACACACACACACACACACACACACACACACACACACACACACACACACACACACACACACACACCTCCCATGTCAAAACTACTGCAAGGTAGGATGCATAAACATAAATGAGTGTATATACACACATACACACACAGACCCGGAGAGGGTTGGTTTCAGAAGAGTCTATGTGGTGGCTGCTGCTGCCCATGTGAGTGACGGCTTTATAATGAAATAGTCACTCTCCCCTTTCCTTCACTCCCTCACTCCCTCTCTTTTTGGTTTGACCTCTTTACTTTTCCACCCTCTCGCCTCCCTCTAGCTCACCCACTTTCCTTTCCCCTTTTTCTCTCTCATTTCCCTCTCATCTCCTTCACGCCAATATAAAAGTAAGGCCAAACGGTGAAGGTGGCATGCCCGCATGCACGCACGCACGCACGCACGCACGCACACACACACACACACACACACGCTACAGTATGGAAAGTAGCACAATCTTTTTAGCAGACCTGAGAATAAGGAAGAGTCAGACCCAATCCACTGAGGGAATATCAATCATATTTTTCTAAGACTTCCTCTCTCTTGCGCACCGTACCTGTCCTTTTCCTCCTGTCTTGTGTTTGCATTTGAGGAGACGGCCCCCTCTCTCTCAGCAGGGGGGTGAACACATCAAAGACAGCAACAGGTGTGTGATGTCAAACACAATGCCAGGACCCCTGTTGCGCTAGGGCGTCTTGGATAAAGCCTGTCAGAGTCCTCAAAAACTATTACAAAGTTAAAGTTAACCAAGAAAGGGTGCATATACATACTCAAACACACACGGAGGTATATTTTAAATCTCTAATCACAAGTGTGTGTTTGCCAGCGGGAGGTGGAAGAAGACAGAGAGAGTGTGAGGGTGAGGGTGAGGGAGGGTGCCTCAGTGAAGGAGTCACCAATGGTTGTGTTAACCCCTGATGCCTCATCTCACTGTGAGTCATTCTGCCCTCCGAGGCTCATCTCTGCTCTGCTATTGTTGATGTTATTGTTTTTGAGGAGGTTTGGTATGCTAAGGAGAGAGAGAGAGACGGAGAGAGACACAGAAAGAGAGAGAGGTAGTGAGAGAGAGAGAGAGAGAAAATAAATAGTGTGTGCCACCTCTCATTGGCATAAATACTTGTTTACAACAAGACATAAATTGGCACCCTGTCAGTCAGTCTCTTTATTTCTCTCTCCTTTAACTTCCTTACTCTATTTCCCTCTCTCTCCGTCTCCTTCTCTCCCTCTGTGCTGCTAAGCGTATTACAACACTCCCTGGTTCAGCCCTCTCTCATTACCATATTCTAATTACATTCGTTAAGGGGAGCATTTGGGAGTTTAATGAATAAATTTGAAAGATGGGTCTCCGTGGCGATCTTTAGGTTTGTCTCCTCCTCAACCAACTAAAGATGGGAGCACACGCGTGTGTGTGTGTATGCGCGCATGTTTGTGTATAGGCACCTGTTCGGTAAGTGTGTGTGCTCTCAGTAAATATAGCTGCAGCTCCATTTCAGAAAAAACAAACAAATCTCGTTAACTGCTGGAGCTCACGTGGAGTCCTCTTTCTAAAAAAATCAATTCAGAATTCTGTTTGTCTCCGCCAAATAAAGATTTCATGTCATTTGTTTGTTGTTTTGGAAAAGACTTGGAGCCACCCATGTTGAAGTCATGCATATTTAACTCTCCTCAAGCCTCAAAAACAAACTGCCAAAGACAAGCATCAATTTACAAATGTACAAATTGTCTGCAATCTCGGGTTTGTCTTTTCTGCCGACATCAGACATGGAGGGTTCATACTGGGAGACGGGCAGGTGGAGAACAATCATAAGCAAAAGTAAACATTAAAGGTTATCAACCCTGCTCCGGTGATTGGCTTTCACTATTGTGCAGTTTGATCTGTCTCTGCCTAGGATGAAGCCCTGGGCTGTAGACCTGAATAGACTGTTATTATGGGCCTTGCACTCACTCCTTCACTGTATTGCTAAATGTGATATACCTTTCACATGGTTTGATAAAGAAGTCCGAAATGCATTCTCAATTCTGATGATTGCCAGCTTGTGCTTCAGGGAGACAAGGAGTGACTGAGTATACTTCACCTCCAGCTCATAAACAACACGTTTTAAAAGCTGACAAAATTATGTGCTTTGACTCCGCCAACTGCTATCGATTACTGACGATTAGACAATACCATGAGCAACAGAAAAAAATATGCAGAATCTAATTCAACCCCTTCCCCACAGAATTCACTTTTATTGCGACTGCACTTGATTAAAATGATGCTATTTTTTTTCTTTGGCTAAATACATTATTTCTGAAATCCCAGAAAAGGTTTACTTGTTGACTTGAACAGTCTTAACCACAAATCAGGAGTCAGCACAATCTGGGCAGTGTCTGGAACTTCTTTATTATATTTTGTGGTAAAAAGTATGGATTTGTTTTGTTTTGAATTTAGCTTAATATAGACCAATCCATCTTGAAATTTCTCCATGACTTTCACTTGACTAAAACCACTGCGTCAAGGATGGACTGTACTCATCCATAGCTAACACAACACATGAACAGTGAGATGCCGTGACAATGATTATATCTGAGAAACATATGCTATTCCATATATAGTTTGTAAGTGTACGGTAGTGTATCATTAGATCCAAAGGGGCCCCTCTTCACTTTGGCTACAGTATATTTACTGTGATGATGCAACTGTACAAGGTAGAGCCCAATGTCCTCACCCTCTCTTCAAGCACTGTGAATCATCCCGTGGGCGCAAAAGGTACGTTAGCTATCTTTAAACTTCTATACAATGTAAGATACATGTATATACCTAAATAACAGGGAGAGATGGGAAACATAACCAACATTTTTACTGTTAAGACTTCACAGCAGCCATTTCCATTTGAATTACCGTTGCCTATGGAAACTAACATGACGTTTGGAAGACATTTTGTTTGCTTAAATCTGGTTTGTTTTCATCCATTAAATGTATATCGTTTTGGCAAAGCCATTTAATAATATTGCTATAATTTAATGCACTTTTAGAGATTGAGAAGGAGACGGACATCAGTCATTGCCTGCCGGGCTGTCCTGGAAACTTTCCAGCTCATATGAACTGTAATGGGCTGTGACTTTCTAACTCCAACATGCAATGACACCTTAGAGCAGACAGAGACTGGAGCTTATAGCCTACTGAGTAAGTGATGCTGATGTTGTGTATTGGACAATGTTAAGACTTGCGAGCTGGCAGGATACATATATAAACAAATATACAAACATATTGCCAGACATATATGCTATCAACAAGAGTCAATTATGTAGTTAGGCTTAACACTAGGTAATTCTTTTTTTTTGGGCTGGGAAAACTTGCTGTTGCCATGTTTTTCCTGTTTGCTGGAGTGGGGAGCTAACACTTCCACTGAACAAAAATCACATTTTTGGGACAGAGGGATTTTGCTCCAAGTATTACATAGGGATTTCAAAGAAGACTGCAATATTGTTAGCAAAAACTTTCACTGTCAAACACCTAAAGGCATGAAAAGAACACTCTTTCTGAAGAAGCAAGTGAGTTGCTCTCCCTTTCATATTAGGTGTTCATCACCCCCACCGCTTCATACTGTACATTCAAACAATTAAATATATGCACTTTTAGTATGCAAATGTGGTATCAGTATCCCTTATATAGTTGCCTCCTTCGAGTACAAGATGATGGATGATATACTACAGCTGAGCTGGTCTTAGACTAATGACACAGCTGCATTACAATACACAACTTAGTACACAGCTAATATTGTCTATGCACAGACAGAACACGCACACTTTCATACACACACACAAATGCCACCTTGTTTAATCCTCCAGGAATCAGTGAAATTTGATTACCTTGACTTTTACAAACACACTCCATATGAGAGTAGACATTTCATACATCAGCAGGAGGGAGGAAGAAGAGGGTAGAGACAGGGAGACGGAGAAATACGTGATGCTGGATAGAACTGCAGTTTGAGAGGAGAAACACTGGACACCCACTGTGGTCTCCTGAGTAGAATGCAACACACACACACGCACACGCACACGCACGCACGCACACACACACACACACACACACACACACACACACACACACACACACACACACTGCCCGATGTATATTACAGTAAATGTGGGGAAACAGTATATTTACCAGTATATGTATACATCTCCCAGGGTAAATCTTGTGAATGTGTGCATTTCCAGAATAATGTTAGTGGAAAATGCTAGTCGCAGTATCATGAGACTCACAGTTTTCTCACCATGTTTTTTGTGTGGATATTATGTAGGAGGCGGCCAATTTACCCCTTTGGCAAGGTTCCTGCAATAAACTGAGATCTGTGAGACATGGAAGATCGAATTGAATAACACTATAACATCAGAAAAACGGGCAAAGTCCCAATTTATGGTTGATATGTTTTCATACATGCAAGCAAACTTGACCTGCATCATAGTGTGATCACAGAATGAGGACTGAGGCAATTTAAGCAATTGTATGACATGTTTGCTTTATAAGGCAGATGAGATGCACTTTAATTTATCAGTATATGTCCTATGACCAAAGGATTCACGCCTCATTTATTCTATATATTCTTTCATGCGCTTGCATCCATGTATAAAAACATGTAAATAAGCAACACCGCTTCAGTCTTTAATTGTGAAACAAAACTCCATGAGGCCAAATACCAGTTGATGAACACTGTTCACAGTGTGCAGTAAACACGGCAGGAGAGCTCCATGATAATATGACTTCTCAACTCATTAACAGGGAAACACAGAGATTAACAGATTTACCTTGAGAAATGCTACCAGTGAATGTTAAACATGAATCCACTCTGAGGTTGATAGTTCACATTCAACTGCTAAATATTCACATTTACTGTTCCCTATATACACATCACCATTATCAAATCAAATCAACAGAGTAAACTGATAATGAGTAAAAATAAATCAAAGTGGTTTGAAAAAGCAAGTGAAGCTGTATTGTATTCTTACTTTGCAACAAATAACATTTTGCAATTAAACAAACACATAATCCCAGCAGTTTTAATTAGAAATAGAGCTGCAGCCTGCATGTGGCCATTGGTGGGTTGAAGGTCTATGAGGACAACGCACTAAGATCCATGCAACAAACATCAACAAAATTGAGAATTTGACCTCACAGAAACTCTGTAGAACACAAACAAATGTGGTCTGATACACTTTTGTAGCCCCTTTTGCGAATAGGTCTGTGAACTTTGATTGCTTTAGTATTAAATAGTTGGTTTTGCACATACTTAACTTAGTTTTTGTGTCTTGTACAAATGTTTCTACGTCTTGATGGATTAGCCATGAGGTAGGCAGTTTATAACGCTGTGTGTAAAATTTACAGAGGCAACTCTGCATAAAAAACACATGGGTGTACTTATTGGAGAACAGCCCAAATATTTGTGCGAATTGTGGTTTATTTAACTTCAGGCATAAAAATAGAGCCATAATTATAATTTGTCCAAATATGCACTGTGGGAAAATTCTGTAGAAACTGAATCAACATTATGCCAGCAACAAAATGTTAAATGGATAAAGGCTATTGATGCAGAAATGAAACCAGTAAAATGCACACTGAATTCATGTTAAAGTAATGAGGGGTAGGCTACAAACACAACTTACTGACCAATATGTAAGCATGTTTGGTATAGGGTGACTGTCTGGCTGATATCTATTTTCAGAAAGGTTTGACTGAGTAGTAGCAGAGAGATTTAAAAAAATATTCCCAAAATATGTGACATAAAAGAAAACATGTTGTAGACTGGCACATAGTGAGCCTCAGCAATGAGTAAAAAGTGGACATAAGCATACACAGAACTAAATTGAACGTAAAGTATTGTGAGAAGGACTTCCATATATTTTGATATTAATTTTTCTTCTTTAAGTAGCCTACTGTGGAACTTGTGCATTATTTGCCTCAAACACAAGACTACAAGCTGGGACTGCATGTGCAGAATGAAGACAAAAAAGATGTTTGACTGAAACCTCTTCGAAATCTTCGTAAAACATAAGCAGAGTATGGAATGTGTATTCGTTTCTGAAATCCTTAACTAGGCATATTATTATTATAATTATAATTATTAAGTCTGAAAATGAAGACGCTAAAGAAAAACTTGATCAAAATCAATAGGGTTCCTGCACCTGTGGTGCTTAATTTACAGTGTGATGTTTGACACCTCACTATTATTATTTGGGGATGTAAACATGCAAAATTGCCTTGTGCTGCTGTAAAATGTATATGACTTCTAAAGCCCTTGCAAGGTCTGAGGAGTAGAAAGTTACCAAAGTTAAATAAAGTTATCTGGACAAAGCTCCACACATAGAGCACAAGCACTCAAAATAGGAGGACAGGGACCATCTGTGTGTGTGTGCGCACATGCACACACATAGACATTTTTAGGCTTCATCTGTCTCCAATGAATTAAATCTAATTTACACAGGACTCAGATATTACAGAGGTTCTATGTGGGGACATTTTAGGATACAAAAAGTATTGTCTCCACTGCACAGCCAGGCTTCTTATTGCAGCAGACACTGTTGGTCATTCAGTTCATTTTGGTTGTGCTCGGAAGTTAAAACACAAAAACACACTTACTCACACACACACACACACACACACACACACACACACACACACACACACACGGGCACACACAAACGAGCTCAGCCACATACACAGAACCACCACAATCACAGTCACACATTCCCACTGTTTAATATATTTCTGTGTCTCCAGTTAACAATATTTTGTGTCAAATTATAGAGGGCAAGATAAATAGTGGGTCTGTGCGGCATGGAGAAAATAGAACACGATGAAAATGTGGGGCTTCCAGTTGGGTAGGAGGAGAGGAGAGGAGAAGAGAGGAGAGGAGAGAAGAGGAGATGAGAGGAGAGAGGAGACGAGGAGAGGAGAGGAGAGGAGAGGAGAGGAGAGGAGAGGAGAGGAGAGGAGAGGAGAGGCAACACTAATTCCTACATCAGACACCTGGCTTTCCCTGACTAGACTTGTAAAACCTGGCTAATCTCAGCCCCTTTGTGAACTTGTGTATGTTGAAATATCTGCATGACTGAAACCTGCTGAAATACTGATCCCAGCAATCACTGAGGCACCTACGCACATGTCCAATTTACCATGTACAGCCCCATTTGCAAATGAAAAGCTTGCCAGATAATTACATGTATCAACAAGGAAATTACATTCATGAATAGAATGAATCTAATTTGCATTGCTGCACATTTGGTTTATATTGCCAGTTTGGTCAGCAGGACAGTATGGACGTCTGGAGTTTGAGCGGAAATGGAAGTCACAACAGACACTAAATGATGTTGGGTGTTAATTGGGCTATGCTTGGCTCAGAGAGAGATGGTGAGATAGACAAAGAGGAGGAGAGAAAAAGAGAGGGAGGGAGAGAGAGAGAGCCTGGAGGACTAATTAGTCATTATAACTTGGCGCTCTCTAAACATAAAATATCTCTCAACCCAAAAGACAGAGGAATGATTAAAAATAAAAGAATAGGAATCAAACACAAGGAGCTGTGAAACACCCCTTTGGTATTGTTTTTTTATGTCAGTGTGCGTATACATGTGTGCAAGCATGTGTGAGCATGCGTGAGTGTGTGTGTGTGTGTGTGTGTGTTGGCTTCTTTGCCCCCTCATTAAACCATGCTTTACTCTGGTAAATGGCAACAGCACAGAGCTCAATGTCAACTGGAGAGGTTACAGCCATAGGCAGGCTCTGGAACACACACACACACACACACACACACACACACACACACACACACACACACACACACACACACACACACACACACACACACACACACACACACACACACACACACACACACACACACACACACACACACACACACACACACACACACACACACACACACACACTCTCTCTCTCTTGCAAACACGTTAATTTTGTCTTTGTTCTGACACAGCAGACAAAATGGAGAGTGTCAGCCTCTCCCGGCCACATGCCAGTGTGAGCTGGACATTAGCAATTCACACATCAAATTCATAAATCAAGGGCACCCTTCACCACAGTATAAATGGAGGCCTGCAACTGGCTGTCTGCTGACTGTATCGCTCTGGGTTTCCATAATGGATCCATAGTACTTTTTCACAGGGTCTGGTAGCTGACATTTAACGTCATCCAGACACCTCTCCTCCTGCCTTGTGTTTTACCTACAGGGAGAAAAACGGGAAATATGTCTATGACGAAACGTAGGGATACAATGCATGCATATTTAATTCAATGTATCTTTTTAATGCCTCACAAACAACAATAATGACATGGATACTAAATTAAACATGCACACTCACTCAGGCACTGCACACAGAGCTTTGTTTGGGCTAGAAATTGGAGCTCACACAAGCTGAGACGCCACAACACACAGGTGAGTGTGTGTGGGTTCCTGACAGAGCTTTTGCCCTTCACCAATTATTTGTTTATTATCTGTCCTACACGTTCACACGTGTACTGACTATGTCAAGTCTCTCTTATCACCTTTGATGTACTGAACAATCATGAACAGCGTTTGTGTCAAACATGCAACATCGATCATACCATTAACAGGAACACGCACACACAACCAATCTGTTACCATGACAACACCTACCCTTGATGCACACACAAAGCATAGGACAGTGGTCTAAAATGTATATGCTTTTTGATCTGTTTCTCATTCCAGCAATCATGTTAGTGTCATGCAGCAGCACAGCCAGACATGAGCGTGTTTGAACTGTCAACTTGCTGCCTTCACACCACACAGCTACCAATAGATAGATAGATGGATAACCTTGATTTTAGACTCACAGTCCAATATATCACTGCATAACAAGAATGGAGTTCTACAATAAAACACTGCATGTTTCATATCATATTATTTCATATCATTAATACCAGAATAATGCCATCATCATCTAACGCTTGCTTTCCGCACCCGTATAGTTGAGCGACATGTGGAGCAGACTCACATGCAGAAGCATTGTGGCACAGACGGCTGTCGTCTGTGTGATGTACTGAAGTCTGTGTCGACCCATTTGACAATTGCATCATTTGAATCACAGTGGGGGGGGGGGGGGGGGTCGGCTTCTGAAGTAGAAGCCTTTAAAATCCACACTAGATCATGCAATGACGTGCATAATCACATAATGAGTGAGTGCATGTTTCATAGTTCAAATTGAAGCTTTTAAAAGGGAGTTTTTCTCAGTATGCCATTCAGTCTGGCTTCTAAAATATGAGTCAGGATGTCGAGGCTCCCCACAACACAGAGTAATCATATCTTTTCATGAGCTTGAGACCCAGGACCAGACTCTAAAGTTTACCTTTGTCTGCATTTGAAAAAGTTTGATAGCCTCCTTTATTCAGTGCTCCATAGAATTGGCTAAAACCAAGCAAGTCATTCCCGATGGGTGGATAACACAGGCTCTACCATAAGTCTGTCCACCTGAGTGTGGTTTGTTATCTAAAACTAGTCTATAGTCTATTACCATGGACAGATACACATACACCCCCAATCTATTATTGAACAAAAGGCTCACGCCTCCGCTCAGCCCTTCAGGGAGGAATCCATCCCTCCATCCCAGAATAATTTCACACATCAGTAGATACACAAAAGAGAGAGAGAGAGATGGAGGAAGAGAGGGAAGGAAGAGAGGAAAGGACAGAGAAGAGGAGGAGGAGTGGATGGGGTAAAAATGTATGGGGTCACAGCTCAGTGCTCGTGGGAGGCCAAGATGTCGGGAGGAGCCATGCGTGACAAAACAGAGATCAGAAGATCATATGCAATCGCGCACATGGGCAAGAAAACAAACGCACACACATGCACACGCACGCAGAAACCCACACACACTTGCACAGACATACGCATGCCAAGAAAAAGGTGAGAATAAGGACAGACTTGTAAAGATTGGGTCCGACTTAATCAGAGGCATCAAAACACAGAATGGTAATCTCTTTATCTGTAACACTCTCTTCCTATTCACACACACACACACACACACACGGATGTGAGGATGAGGAAACACAAAACCATTTTTTTTTTCTTATGCGTAAGCGTATAGAAATAAGGGATTCTGTGGGAAACCCAAAAAGGCACAAATGTACACACACCAAGACACAGACACACAAGTGTGTGTCTACATAACAAATAATTATTTTTGTCAATAACACATCACCACATTTCATGAGCGACATCTAGACCAGAACGATATTATATTTGTACACAAACAAACAAAACACACACACACTTTGAGAGGATGCGACTGAATAAATGAATTGAAAGCTTCAAATTTGACAGCTGACAGCTGACTGGTCTGAAAATCCCACATATAAAATTGTGTTACGCCACAATCTATGGTGGATGTACAAACCCTACATGTGTCTAAAATGTAATGAC
The DNA here is from genome assembly GCA_023631565.1 of Gymnocephalus cernua. Lineage (NCBI taxonomy): Eukaryota > Metazoa > Chordata > Actinopteri > Perciformes > Percidae > Gymnocephalus > Gymnocephalus cernua. The sequence continues at coordinate 30,181,806 of CM042428.1, forward strand.
CAAATATGAGTTCAATTTTCAATATGCTGCTGATTAAACTACTATACTTCTTGCAATGTCTGCAATACAGACAGATAAAAATCAACACACGCAGAAAAAAATCAATTCTTTTTTTGCAGCAGCTACAGAATAATTGACCGCAATAATCTGGAGCTGTGCGTGTCCTTAACAGGCACACTTATACACGTAGGGAGAAACACATACACAGACTGAAAAATATACGGTACATGCACTAGACGCACAGTGAGTATACACACGGCTCCCCCTATGAAAGCACCAAGCAAGAGGAGCAGCAGACACAATGGAGTGTTTAAGTATGCAGGAAACTTTATGCCTGGGTGGAAGAGGAGCTTTGAAGGAATCCGCTGAGGGACACCCAACCTCCCTCTGAACTGAGCCTATACCTCCTCATCAGAGAGAGAGAGAGAGCAATGGAGAGAGAGAAAGAGAAAGAGGGAGAGGGGGGAGGAGAGAAAATGTTTGATAAAGATAGAGAGGACTAGATGGTAAGTTGGAAGGGAGACTGATAGAGAGGAAGAGAGAGCATGCAAGAGAGGGGCCAACAACAAGGTGTTTGGTCTAGTCCCTGTGCCTTGTGCACAACTGCTCTTGGATAGGCTGATGTGTGGAAGTCCCTAACCGGCAGCGGTCACGTTGTTCTGACCCGCGCGCGCGCGCGCGCGCGCGCGCACACACACACACACACACACACACACACACACACACACACACACACACACACACACACACACACACACCTATTCATGTGAGCACACTATTTAGTAGGCGCTGTGCTTAACTCCCAGTATGACCTTCATTGAGATGGATTGCATGAAAAATGTAATGACTTTCCTGAGAGAAAAACCACAGGCCAAATCAGCTTTGTATTGCATAATAATGCTGGACTTGGTAATCAATAACACAAATACACAAACACACATTAATAATGGAGTGCACAGCCTGCACATGGAGAAAATGTCTCAGCAGAGCCCAACAACATCACAATGGATGGAGCAAACCACCAGTGGTGAGCTGTGCAATGCATAAACAAGGAGCTATTGACGATAAATGCCTGCATCCATTTACACCCATCAAACACTTCCCTAAGCTAACAGCTTAAGTCTGGAACAACATGCAACTCTGAAAGGCTTTTCACACCCCAGATGTTTAGCTCAGGGTTATCTTTGGCCATGAGTAAAGAGCTGTCCCAACCTAATTTGGCCTCATTTAACATTATACCACTTAGCCAGCAGCACAGTTCAACTTACCTATTGTTAATGCGGCAAATATGTTGCTAATTTTGTCCCAGAGCAGATCAAACTCAGCCCTACATCAATGAGTGGCAGCCATGAGTTTGTGTGAAATCGTCAACAGTCAAAGCATACTGAGTTCTAAATGTGGTTAACAGTGACTAAAGTGAAGTGCAAAAAGCCCTTAAGTTACTTCAACTTATCTCGCTTCCTCTGGGTGCATGGTCACTGCTTTTGTTGTTTATACCTCACAGATAGATTTTCATTTTTTTCTTCTATTTTTTGTTTTGTAGGACAACTTTCCCCAATGTAGCATAGAGCATCATTTTTACACATAACACAAAGCAGAAAAAAGCAACTATGAGCAGAAATGTGCCACACATTGAACAACTTTGTATGGTTGCATAGCAACAATGTTAGGTTGAGATAACAATCTGTATTCTACTGACCATAAGGGTTTTTGAACCCAGCAACACTCAGCAGTGGAAACATTCAATCTGTAGCCTACGTTTTTAGTTTCTACGCCTCTACACCGTATATAGTTTTAGACCTAGGAGCCCCTGATTCCTACGCCTTAATCCAGAGTTGTTTGGATTACAAAGCTAAATAGACAGCATCACACCAAATGGAATGTATAGCCAGTAGTGCTGGGCAATATATCGATATTATATCGATATCGTGATATGAGGCTAGATATCGTCTCAGATTTTGGATATCGTAATATCGTGATATGACATAAGTGTTGTCTTTTACTGGTTTTAAAGGCCGCATTACAGTAAAGTGATGTACTTTTCTAAACTTACCAGACTGTTCTAGCTGTTCTATTATTTGCCTTTTCCCCACTAAGACATTAAGACATTATTGCTGATGATTATTTATCTAAAATCTAAGTGTGAAGATATTTTGTTAAAGCACCAACTGTCAACCCTAGAATATCGCCGCAATATCGATATCGAGGTATTTGGTCAAGAATATCGTGATATCTGGTTTTCTCCCTATCGCCCAGCCCTAATAGTCAGTGGGATTTTTGGCTGTTTTTTTTCACATTTCCTAGTGTCACAGTTTTAGGGTCCCATAATGAAAAGCTACCCTTGTGTTTGTTTACCTCCTCTTCATTTCTCAATGTGACATTAGCTAGAGATGGGTCAACAAAAAAAACACTGAGTTCATCTCAATGTCACGGATTTTTCCCTCTTTAATGTGTCTTAGTCTCACCTCGTTGGTGTTCCAGCGATGGCGCTCCTTGGGCAGAGAGGAACATTTGGGTAGACACTCTAGCAGCTTCTTAGGAAGGTAGATCTTCAACTGGCCTGGCTCATCTGGAGAGGGAGGGGAGGTAGGGGAAGAGCAGGGGTGAAGATAAAGGAAGATAAATGAGGGATGAGTAGGAAGAGGAGAGGAATCTCTCATCATACACAGAGACATTGTGCAAGGAGAATACAAAAAAGCAGCATCTCCAGAATTGGATGAATACAATCGTAACACACTTTTATTGTGTAACATTTTAAAAGGCTAATGTAACCTTAAGCAAGTGAATTTGCACAAAGATTTGATCAGGACTATGAAAGACATACGCTTTACTTCATTTTGGTCAATCCAGTACTTGATTCGTGAAAACTTGCTGGGATTTGTGATTTATCAGAAATACAGCTGAGAATTTTTGGCATAGCAGTGAAGAGATGTCAGGCTTATACTTTGTATGGCCCAGTACGTGTGTTATTCCTAATGAATGAAGCAAACTGTGTTTCATATTTCCAAGTCATCTTTATGTAAGTTTGTATTAATATATCTCATTCACTTATTGGTGATTCACAGTGATATAGACAAGTAAGGTTGTTAACTTTGACAATCAAGGTACAGGTACAAACAACAGTTAAGTGTGCAGTCACAGAGGGAGTGGCAGCACACTTACTTGTGGATAACAGGTGGAGGTGCACAGCGCACCTGGGGCCCACCGGGAAACAGATTTGGATTAAGAAGACTCCATTATCATACATTATCATTGCATTTGGGGTTGGTAGCAATCATGGCCAACCACATGGGCATCCCTTATCCCCTTTAAAAGCAATGTTCTCCCAGCAGTTTTATACAAGTAGTTTGGTAATAGAGCAGAGACTAAAAGACTAGCTCCTCCTGAGAGGAAACTAATATTCTTGTACGGGAGCAGGAGAGTCACAAGTACAAATATACAGCAACCCAAAATGTTGCTACAGGCAGGTGATGTTTAGGAGCTTCATGGTTTCTGTGTGTCATGATGCACTTTATTTTAAAATCACAATGATTAAAACGCTACACAGGTGAGGAAATGCAAAAGTTGCTAAAAATCAGTTATTCTCTGTATTATTGCCTGGTGATTTAATTTTTTCCTTTGTATCAACAAATTCCATAAAAAGACCAAAATCAACAATGGATCCTACTGACAAGTATTGCCTGTGTAGCCAAAGCTTAATACAGCTTATTCCTCTCTGCCATAATCCTCTATTGTTGTCCAAAAACTGTACGTTTTCTTTTAGATCAGTGAGCTACACTGTTGCAGCTGAAAATAGTCCCCAATACATGCATTACTTACATCTGTTTGGGTAACGTTTGCTAAAAACTACAGTGCCCAGCTGTTTAAGGAAATTGTAAAAAAAAAAATAATTGTCACCCATGTTTAAGTCATACACAGAGAGGGAGATTTGTTGACAGTGACAAAAATATAGCGCACCTTAGCCTTCAATTAAAAGAAAATATGTTGTTTTTTTTTCCCCAGTGTAATGCGATGTGACTAGTGGTAGAAGAATATATAACTGAACAGGCAGAGAATCACCAAAATACTGAATATTTGCAGGTGAGGAAAAAATCCCACTGTGCCTCAGAAAAGTAGTACTTTACCAGTGCATTGCGTCCGCACAAAGATAGAGCCCCTGGTGTGTGTGTGTGTGTGTGTGTGTGTGTGTACACGTGTGTCTCCGTGTATGTTTATGAGTGTGTGCCCAACGGGTGTGCCGCTCAGAAGTCAAAGAGAGCAAGCACTCAAAGGTTATAGATAAGCATTTGAGTAGAGGGCGTCCATTCATGACTCCCCTGGGAAGATAGGAATTATACTCTACCTGAGGGCAGACGACAGAGTGAGAGAAAAAGAGAGATAGGTGGGGTGGGAGGGTCAGAGCGGGAGACAGAGGCAGGGAGACAATGAGCCAGAGAGAGACAGTTAATGAAGAAAAAAGAAACTTAGGAAGAGGGAGAGAGAGAGAGAGAGAGAGAGAGAGAGAGAGAGGGAGAGAGAAGATTTAGAAAGTAAGAATCATGCAAGGACGAGAAAGAGATGGAACAAGATAATACAAAGACGGAAAGAGGAAAGTACTGTAGGACAGGAGTGGGGTCTATGTGTGTGCTCATGTGAGTACGTCTAGGCATGTGTGTGTTTGTGTCAGTAGGAAGTGTGTTCAGGCACGTATGCTCCCCCTAATCAATTATGCATTTATTAATAGAAGGCCTGAGAAGACAAAATTTCAAACAGCTGAACGGTGCAGCAGCTTAGTTAAACAGCTGAATGGTGCAGCTTAGTTAAAGCCTAATTTCTTTTTTAGCAGCACTCCAGCCTCTCTGCTATGAATGCCAATCAGTGTTAAACCCCACCCCTCCTGGCTATAACCCCCTCCCCTCCCCCTGCTGTTCTGAAGAATTCTCATCAGAGCCTCGCCTTTGAAATGTACCAGAACCACCACATCAAACAAGCGGGTTGCACATGCGTCGGCACACACACACACACACACACACACACACACACACACACACACACACACACACACACACACACACAAACACCTGCGCACACACCCGCACACGCTCATACATGCAAACAGACACACACGTACACACACAGTGCCTGCCGATCAAAGAACAGACATCACAGTATTTGTCCCAGAGTGGCGTTTTTTTACCAGTGACCTTGGTACCGAAATCCCTTTCAAAGCACACCTTCATGGACACGATCGTCATCTTAGCCTATCCTCACATTTACTCTCCCCTCTGACGAGGAATGGAAGACCAACTTTGCAGATTTGTTGAATACTGATGAGCTTTTACACCCCAAAGGGTTGTATCTTGTATTTCTAACAATTCCGAACCAGCGAATGTGTCCCTGTTTAAAAAAAATTCAGCCTGGGTACTGTCGCAATTGTCTTTTCCATCTGTTCCGAATGGCTCTCAGTGGAGCTATACTGTGGTGTGACATGGGGCAAAAACTTCTCTTCTGTTTCTGGCTACCCAGGAAAATGAACCATCCTGGGACACGGGAAAAACACATCTAAATATGTAAATTCAGTGCTGTTCACATTTATGCTTGAAATAATCAAACAGTTTCAATACCTGCATTGCTTCATGTGAGTCCCTCAGCAGTAAGCCACACATTTCTGGCTGTACAGATCACTCACTCTCTTGATAATCTAGTACAAAGAGTCCAAAAGAGTCCAAAAGAGTGACAAAGCCTGAATGCTAATGTGAAACTGCTGGCTGATTAAGTTATATAGAGGTATACATGCTAAAAAGTGAAAATGTGCGACCAAAGTGAAACGTTGCTTTGGTTGCCTATCAAATGCCATAATTTAGACTGGAATCACACAGAAGAGCGGCCTACGACTGATGAATATTTTACCTCATAAAACTGTCATCTCCATATTTAACACAGAAACAAGCCAATGCCCTTGTGAGATGGCTGTCAGTTAATTATAAAACTCTACTCAGTAAAGAGAGAGAAAAACGCTCCAAATGCAACTCTTAACTCTCCCCCTACTGATATTAGGAGGCGTCAGGGGAAATTTTCACATTTTCCCCCTTTTCGGGATGAAATTAATGTGACAGAAAGAAAGGCTCATTGCACAGCAGCTAGATATAGGGATGGGAGGGAGGGTAGGAGGGCAGGAGGGAGAGCCAGGGCAGGGAGAAGAAAGGGGGAGCATAGCATAGGATGAGTGAGAGTGCAGGAAGAGGGAGGGAGAGCAGGGGGGGATAGAGAGATGGGCGTGCATGCTAATTTTATCATTCTGCTGATAAACTTTTCCTCCAGTAATCCTCCAGCTGGGACGTGAGAACAGATAGGAGACAGGGATAGGCTCAGGAAGTCTCTGCTCATGTTAAACAGCCATCCCAAACAGAACTCTCTGTTCTATTCTATTCTATTGTATTGTGTGTGTGTGTTTTTTTTTTTTTTTAAGATTTTCTTTTAATTCTTTATTGGCTATTTTGTGACAGTCTTGTTTGCTCTTATCCCTCTTAACACAAACAGAGGGTCTGGTGCAGGTATGAGGCCATCTGCTCTTTTTGAAATTGAAAAGAGGTTGGGGTGTGCGTTGGGGGGAAGTGTTTCCACATACCTCCCCACCCTATAACCATAACCCCCACCACCACCTCCCTAAGCGACATGTCTCTCTGCTCCTCCTCACATCTGTTTATTTGCTTCCAATTTGTCCCCATAATATACACACACACACACACACACACACACACACACACACACACACACACACACACACACACACACACACACACACACACACACATATACACAGAAGCAGAGACATGCATCATTCTGCATCATGCCCTCAGAAATCAATAACCAATCAATGCAATCATTGCTTTTATAGTCCCTCTAACACACCCCAGCAATCACACACATGCCCAGGACACACGCATACAGCTACACGACCATGCGGCGACCCCAGATTACACCCTCCATCTCACTTCTTGTTTAACCAGGCCCATTGAGGATTATAGATACATAATGCCATGTGTACAGATTAGGTATGACAATGAACTACTGATAGCCAAAGTAAGCCCTGGCTTCTCTATGGCTATGTGTGCATGTGTGTGTGTGTGTGTGTGTGTGTGTGTGTGTGTGTGTGTGTGTGTGTGTGTGTGTGTGTGTGTGTGTGTGTGTGTGTGTGTGTGTGTGTTTGTGTATGTGAGTGTGTGTATATGTGTGTGTCTGCTAATACTGTACTGGTATGCATGAATAAACATGATGTGTAACAGAGCTGAATTGGAATGGCGTCTCAGCACAGAGACAGTGTGTTTGTTTTGTCTACGTGAGTGTGTCTGTGTGTGTGTGTGTGTGTGTGTGTATGTATGTGTAAGTGTGATCTGTGACAGAGCAGATGAGAAGGAGACCTCAGTTCCCGCATCGCATCATTCTGCCAGAAGGCTTTTATACTTGCTCCGAGAGAGTCACACTGTGCTACAGACAAATGTGCGCATACACACACAAACAGTGTGAAGGGTGTTTGTGTGTCTCTTACTGTTGGCGTCAGTGTCATCACTCTTGGGAGGGGTGTGTCCTGTGTAACCAACGGCAATCCTGACCATTCGCTCTGGATTTCTTATCTTCTTCAGTCCTACAAAGTGAGAAAGAGAGCGAGAAAGAGACAAAGACATATTTAGGAGACGCTCCAGACTTTGGTTTCCTTGGCAGTCGCAGACTTTACCTCATTCTTCCTCCTCTACAGCCCAGAAACAAAACTCCAAGTGATATGCATGTGGGCTGATCCTTTTTCTGATCCACTAACTTGTATCCATTGTGTCCCCTGATCAATTGGCCACAGTAGATACACTGCCTCCATGTGTGTGACTAACTTGTACGCAGCTTTAGTTTCTCTTCTCTCTCATCATTTCTCTGTTTCCCTGACCACTGTTGCTATGATACAAAGTAGACCAACCAGCGCAGAGGGAGATGGTCTTCCAGGCTACATGGTGGATGTTGTTCTCATGCCCACTGGTGTACTCTGCTGATCAGCGCCACGCACATCTGCCAGGGGATTGAAAGAGTGGATCGCTGTTGTCTGGCTTTGTTGCTCCTGTGATTCATTTGGCTTCCATTCAGCATGGGTGAAGCTCGTAAATTATTACATCGTCTCTACACATAACACAGAGGGGGCAATGGACAAAAAACCCTCATACTGTGAATGCGTGAGTCTGTTTGCGTGTGTATGTGTGAGTACAGTGCAGTATGGGCAGGGGGGATGGTTTTTATATTGATGTGGTACAGTGCCTGCTGATCTGCCCATGAGCCATCTGTCTCATCTACAGTTTTAGTCTTTTCATGCAACGGGACTCTCAACCCACGGCCTTCCCTTCGCCTCTGGCTGCACTCAGCATGCTCTCCTGCACGCTTCTATGTATGCGTGCCTGACTTTCGGTGCTATACACCTGAACATGTGCATCTCAGATGTATGACACTACTTGTAAAGTTGAAGTTATAAAAAAAAAAAATGCCCGTTAAAGACATCTTGCTCAGCATCGCTCCCTAGTGGAGAGAGGGTCGTTTTCAGTATCACTTTGCTGAGGAAGAGATCAGAAGAATCAATTAAGAATAGTCTGATAATAAAACTGATGCATTTAGTGCAGTGTCATTTTTAGCTCTTAAACTGCTGAGGAACTGCGTGTCATCCATAACAAAACATTCAGATGTTGTTTATTGGCTTAACAGAGATGTGTGATATCAGTACTTTGAACAGGCAGGACAATGAAAGCAATACTTAGAGCAGACTAAACCAGGGGGATGTTTATAAACAAATGTCAAACACACCGAGTAAGAAATAAAGATTCCATCGACCTATTAGTTGAGATGGAGATAATATTGCAATGGTGATTTTTGTCACCTTTTATATAAATCATGAAAGAATGAATAACATTCGGAACAGTCTGAATGAAATGGTGGCTTTTTGTGACAACAACGATCCCCAAGAGTTTAGCTGAGGGAGTCAAAATGTAGAATGTACAATTATACATGATATGACCCAAAACTGACACACATATGCCACCACCCCCCACCCAAATGCAGTCAGATTCTCACCTTCACTGCCTTAGCAACCATAAGCACACATCAGATGAACACAAACATAAACACGCACGCACGCACGCGCACGCGCACACACACACACACACACCAATTGGATTGTGACTAAATAAATGCACAGCTGGTCTGGGAGGTTGCGTGCATGTCAGAAAGGGAAATCTACGATTCAGTGGTCTATTTTATGCTTAAAGACACACACACACAAACACACACACACACACACACACACACACACACACACACACACACACACACACACACACACGCACACACACACAGAGAGAAAGCATCTGAATTCCTTCAGCGTGAACCACTCTCATCCTCTCTCATCCCCATCCCTTTATGCTAAACGCTTCAAAAGCACTCATAAACCAGCTGCTCAGGGAAAACGCTGGCAAGCATTGGACGGTGAAAAACTACCCTATCCCGATACACTCAGAGCCTACAGACGGGACAACTCTCCTTCCGTTATTTATTTGCTGTCGGTTAACCGTGCTCTACACAGTCGCTGGTTCAGCACCAGCGTCCGTGTTTTCGGGACGGGCTAGAAGAAAGGGAAAGCCGTGTCGTTATCTCTCTCCTCCTCTATGCCTCCGTCCCTTCATTGCCTCGTCTGAACCCCGAATAGCAGGACTCTGCCATCCCAAATAAAACCCGTTATTTCTCTCTTACCTTCCGGCTTGTTTTCGGCAGCCATTTCCCCTCCGCCGCGCGCCTCATCCCTCCTCCTCCTCCTCTTCCTCCTCCTCCTCCTCCTCGACTCGACCTAGTGGTGGTGGAGGTGGTGGGGGGGGAGGGAGGGGGGACCACGCGCGTGCACAGAGAGGACAGCTCAAGGAGGGGGGCGGTGCTGAGAAGAAGGGGTGGGGGGGGCGAGCCTGTCGTGTTCAGCGAGACTATTGGTCCAAACGGTGAGGATTGACAGCGGGGATCCGTGATGGTGACTCGCGGAACTCTCCATCCCTCCGTTTGTTCCCATTGGCCCCGCCCCCTGACGTTCACGCGCACTCTTCCTCGCTCGCTCTCCCCTCTCACGTCACTAAACGACGTCTGTATTCGAGGACACCTTGACAGCCTCCCACAGCATCATCATCATGCTCATCATCGTCTTCTCTCTCTCTCTCGCGCGCACACACACACACACACACACACACACACACATATACATTACACCCACACAAAGGCGCGCGGTCATTTGTCCACATGCAAATTCAGTGGACTGTTGACAAAATGCTTTGTAAGGTCGTGTCTCGCCATAGATTATGAACCTCCCTTGAATCTAAATGACAAGAACTGCATGAAAGAGACTTGGATGTGCGATTTTAACATTTTCGACGGGTTGCCGGGTGCTGTCATTAGCTGTGGTGCTGAAGCTCGCGGTGCTGAAAGGACAGCTCCACACGCGCCTACACAAGCTGTGCGCACTCACTGCCTGCTTTCTTGGAGCCGTGTTATTGAATTGAAGTGATGATAGGTCAAGTGAAAACTTATAGGATTAAATGAAACACCCCCCCCCCCCCGTCTCCCCTTGTTGCGTATTTTGGCTCTACCAGGAAATCGTTGTTTCCGTGATGTAATATTCCTACGGGAAGTTAAGTTTTTAACGAGCCTTTCACAATAGTGTTACCGATAGGCTATTTTTATATTCTACCGTTTCATACTAGGTTATCCCTTCTAAATCGTGGTGGTTAACCGGGACCATTGTGTTCTTGTTCTAAACCCACACTGTCACTCTGTGCCTCGGGGTAGAATATCGCCTTTGCACCAAAGACTTGTGTTTGACAGAAACAAACCTCTCCGTAGACACGCTTCACGGAAATCTATAGCTTCTGAACGGTTCCTCTTCAGCGAAGTGCTTTGCGTACACTCTCAGAAATAAAGGTACAGAAAAGTCAAAAAAAAGGTACAAATGCTCGTCGCTGGGGCAGTACCCCCAAGGGGAACTAACTTGTACCATATTAATGGGTACAAAGAAGTACCCCTACAGTTTGTGCCTTTTAGGTACAAATATGTACCTTTGAATATGTTCCTTCAAGGGTACAAATGGCTCGTCGCTGGGGTGGTACCCTCAAGGTACATCGATGGTACCCTTACCATAGGTACAGAGTTGTACCCTTTTATACTGTACCTTTTGAGAGACAATTTGGTACCTCAGCAATAAATTTGTACCTTAATCCACTGGTACAAAAAGGTACCCCATTAGATGGTACCAATTTGTTCTCGTTAGGGGTACCACCCCAGCGACGATGCCATTGTACCTATAAAGTGGCAAAAATGTCCTTGATAAATAGAAAAGAATGAGAGCAAAAGAAAGCAATGTTTTGTTTTCCCACAATTAATGATTTAAAAGAAGTTAAATTGTACAAATTCAAATACTGGAAAGTGAATAACTACCGCACACCACAATCTTCATTTACAATAAACTTTAATGAACCAAGTTTTTCACATTTAATCAACTTTAATGCATCAATGCATTACTTACTGTTATCATTATACTGACTAAAAGCTACTGTGAGTGGTCATTGTATGCATAAGAGAAAGGCAACATCAAAAGATTAGTCGATTCATATAAGTGCTAAAATATTTGTACAATCTGAAGGTGTAATTTGTAACTATTCTTACACAGAATGTCATTGCCACAAAGACATAAAAAAGACAAAACAATTGTTTTTAACTATTCTTTCACAGAGCATTTCATGCCACAAAGACAGATCTCCAGGTACCTCATCTGCATGTATAGGTGTTTCAGATCACCCTCTATCCTTCCCCTCCAATTTTTTTAAAACTATTCTTACACACAGTATTTCATTGATTCATTCATTCAATGACTGCCAATCCACTTTTTCCATTTACCCATCTTTGTCATCTATGCCACATTTATAGAAAAAACAGAGCTTGCATTTTACCTACTGGTGATCCTGCTAGTGAGGAGCCTGCTAGTGAAAACCCAGCTTCTGAAGATGAACAAAATAAATAAGCAAGAAATACTTAGCGATGTAAACTTTATTTAGTTTTTTAAGGAGAATTACGATAAATTTTTATCTTATCATCTTAAAGAAAATGGTTTTGATGTCAAAGGATGTCCTGAACTTCAGCAGGTTTTACAGTCCAATGATTTTTTTGAGGAAGCATCAAAAGAGTTCTCTTCTCAGTTCAAATTGAAAGAATACTGTAAGTCGAGGTTAGACTTGACTGAACCAGTTCAATACACTTTAAGAGGGTCTACAGGACATAAAATAGGTAGCTTCTCCTATGTTCCCATTTATGACAGTAGAGCAACCTATGGGGTACAGTGTAGTTGTCCATTTAATGTGCTTCCTTATTTTGATGTTACTAAGTCCTTACCTCCAGACATAATGCATGACATGTTAGAGGGTGTCATACCTTTTGTTTTGAAACTTGTCCTGTGCCAAGCTCATAAAGAGAAACATATTAGCATACAAGAGGTGAACGAAGAGCTACAGAGAATGACAATAGGTCAAAATGATAGAGCAAATAAGCCGGTACAGTTGTCTGAAAGACTACTACAAAAAAGAGGCATTGTGGGCTCGGCATCTCAGAAATGGTGCCTTTTTAGACTTCTCCTGAGTGTCAATATTGGCGTGTGTACCTGTTGTGCCGAGAAATTGTAGATATTGTTCTAGCTCCAGCGGTGAGAAGAGAGAACCTTCCTCTTTTAGATGTACTTGTGCAAGAATTTGACAGAGTTGAAAGCTGTATTTGGAAACGTTATTACACCAAAGTGCCATTATTTAATTCATTATTCTAGATTAATGTCAATGTTTGGGCCTCTTCTTTCTCTCTGGTGCATGAGGTTTGAAGGCAAACACCAATTTTTTTAAGAATATTGCAAGTAATTGTCGTAATTTCATTAACATAGCTTCCACTCTGAGCAACCGTCACCAGTTAAAAACAATGCTGGGAGTTTTCTTCAAATTATTTCTTAGATGATTTTGAGAAGGTACCAAGAAGCAGTACTAGCACTCCATTTTGTTCCTTACCACTTACTCTCCAGTGTGCTCTAGAGCAATATGTTACTGATGTTTCTTTCAGTGAAGATAAAGTTATTCAACGTGTTTCAGAAGTAACCGTTAACAATGTCAAGTATGCCACGCAAGATGTTTTTGTTTTGGATGTGTTGCATGGTGAGAGAATTCCCCATTTTTTCTAAGTGAAATACATTTTTAATGTGGACACTAGGTGAGTTCTTTGTGGAAAACTGATATTTCCAAAGTATTTTAGCCAGCACTTTTATGCTTATTCAGTCAAATTTGACCAGGAATGGACTGTGATACAACCTGGGGCAGAGCTAGATTTTAATGCCCTTGATATATATACAGTTGATGGTGATATCTTTGTGGCAATGAAATACTGTGTGTAAGAATAGTTTTTAAAAAATTGTCATTGAGTCCACGTGATTGAGAAACCTGCCTCATGGGCATGAGTTAGTCCCACATGTTGGACCAACTTCATGAGAGTGAAAATATTCTTTGGCACTTAGGGCACTGGAGTACACGAGGGTGTAAACGAGGCATTTAGAAGATGAGATTTATCACTCTGGTTACAGTCGTCGGCAGAGGCCGGTCTCGCTTCACATTAATTTTCGCAATACATCGCTGGAGGAAGGTCAGAGTGTTCTTGTTTTTGGGTTGGTATTCAAGATTGAAAACAACATAAATAATAAAACTATGAGATCGTTGCTTCTTCTACCTTCATGCCTTCACACACCTCGACCCTGTCTACCTTCAGGGAACAGGAGCTTTGTCCCCCAAATGTGGACTTCCAGTCTTCTTGGGTCACCTGGACAATTGGGTATGGTGTGTTGGGTTCACCCTGAAGAATACAGCAAAGCAGACAGGGATGCAAACACATGTTTGGTCAAAAAAGAGAGAGATAGTCGATTGACAAATCAAAACACTAGAGTGCTAGATATGCATACCTCTCCCATCCTAATGTGATGATCCACACTCTCTTTAAAAATGATTGGCAGGAGGTTGAGCGCCGCTCTGAAGTCCATTCCTAGAAGAGAATCAAGAAATGTTAGGCATCCAGTAGCTTACACACACACACACACACACACACACACACACACACACACACACACACACACACACACACACACACACACACACACACACACACACACACACACACACATATATATCTCACACACATAATCAAAATCTGATTATCATCTCAGAATGCACTTTGAATTGTCTACCGATTTGTGTGACTCATAATAAGCTTTTTGTAAGTACCTGGTAGATCCTCGGTGAGCGCTTCTTCTCTGGCCTCCAAGTACTGAGAGGGTAACAAGGTGGAAGGAGGGTGGGAGACCTAGGGCTACCTGTGCTGTGGGTAGCCGTTACGGGACAGCCTCTACCCATGTCGGGTTGTGTGTTGCTTTGAGTGGGACAAGCCTCTCCGTGTCCAGGCTCTTGCATCTGTCGTACTATTTGAAGGAACTTGGCCTGCTTTTTGAACGAGCCTTTGAATAGATGGTCTAGCATTGAGTCAGTTAAGCCCAGCGGTACCGTCTCTCCATCCACTTCATTTTCTATGGAATAAATAGCACATTGAATTTGATCATTCCTCATGCATTATGGGTACATACACAGTAACTGGTTGTCCACATTTCAGAAATTCCTACAGATTAAATTTGTACCGTAGAGCAGTGTTTTGCAAATGGGGGTACGTGTACCCCTAGGGATACTATGTGAATATTTTGCAAATATTCTTTAAAAATATGACATGCATAATACCTACAATAATTATACTATAGTAATGAATGAATTAAGTGATGGATTCTACATTTGAAATATAGCATTAAAATGTTTTTGTTTAAAAAAAGGCTGTATAGTAAATATCGGGGCTGTATTCATCCTCTTTATATAAAAAAAAATGTTCTACCAAAAATGTTTTGCACTGGTTAGGGGGTAGGCTACTTGGCTTAAAAAGGCAATTCAAAAGGGGGTACAATATTGAAAAAAAGTTTGAGAAACACTGCTGTAGAGAAGACCCGGGAAATCCACACAACACAGACGCCATCTTCTAACGTTAAACAGTTACACAGCTCCACGTGCACAAATGGAATAAACATCATCCGACATCTTCAACTTATAAATATACAATACCCCTACACTAAACACATACATAATTGATTATCTACATAGCTGCAGCACTATTCTGGCATCAACTTAACTTTAATTCAACTTTTCAGTTGAGTATGTTGGCTGTATGAGGGGCACGAGCTAGCTAACGATAGCTGTTGCCAACTGTTATATCTATGGCCAACTGTAAGATAGCTAGCATAGTGTATATATCTATGGCAGTGTTTCTCAACGGGGGCGTTCAGAAGATGATGGGGGGCGCTGGAAGCAATATTTTGGAAAGGGGGGCGTTGAGGTGCCTTTGGGGGGCGTTTGTTTGAAAGCTAGTTTAAAGCAAAGATTCATAATAACAATACATGTTTACACTTTAAACTACTAAAAAACACTAGTGGTCTGCAACATTAAAACCTGCCAGTTTACAGCACTGCAGCTGGACGAGACGGTGGATTATTACTCTTCTGTGCTTCTGTCAGCTTGGTCTGGCGCAGCTCCGTGCTGCCTTCATGGAAATGGGACGTCAGAGGACCGTCTTAAATGAGCTCTGTAGGCCTACTACGTGAAGCTGCGTTCAGATAAAAAAAATAAAAAATGCAATCGCCGCAACGTCCTGTGGTGTTCTTTAACCCCCCAATGTAGCACAGGTAGACTTTATATTTCACAGTAACAGTTTTTAGTCAGATCTTTTATAGAACACAACGTTTCCTACTGCACCTGAAGGCAGCTTCATTTCACGGAGAAAGAGAAAGAAAAGTGACGAGTGAGAGATATCGACTGTGCTTCGTTGTTTGGCAAACATTTAGCCAGTGTTTCCCCTGTGTTGATTTGCAAGTGGCGCACCGCGGTGTCAATGTTGATTGTCGGAGAATAGCGCGGACACGCGCTTCACAGGTAGAGCACAAACCCAGCCCCCCCCCCCCCCCCCCCCCCCGTCTCTATTCACATGCCGGGATTCTTGCCTGCGCATTAACGTTAACGCACACACACATCTAAAACACGCGCAGCACCTGACTGGGAACGCTACAGAGGATTACCAACGGCCGCTGGGGGGGCAGATGAACTCACGCTAGTCTCGTTACTGTAAGTAGGTTATGATAAAACCTTCATGAGTAAAAAGTGAATAATTATCAATGCGCTCACCTGTATAGACTGACGTAAACATGTAGGAAGAGATATTTATATTTATAATCTGCTCTGTCTGATCAGTCCACCGCGCTGTTTTAGGCAAACAGCTCTTCTCTGCAAATAGCCAATTTTTACCAACAAGCTAAAACAAATAAAGCTGTTGGTTGTAGGCTAGTCTTAGCTTAGCTTGGCGTCACCAAAATGTCATCACCAAAATGTGTGTGTGTGTGTGAGACTGTGCGCGTGTGTGTAATCCTGCTTTAAACCCTTGATAAGTGCCAGCTTGTTTTCGGTTGGAACAATTCGATTATAGATTTAGATTTGAATGAAAAATAGATTTGAATGTTAAATTGCTGTTTCTGATTGGCTGCTGTTAGTGTTTGTAATAATAATAATACATTTTATTTAAGGCGCCTTTCATGACACCCAAGGTAACTTCATGAACAAAAAAGGACGTTCAAATTAAAGTCATCTTATAAAGGTGCTGAGGTTCACACCAGGGACATGCAGCAGGCCTTTTGATAATACTGTACCTAATTATTGTTTGAATGTTACATATCTAGTCGTTCTGATTGGCTGCTGTTATTTAAATTGAATGTCAAATGTTTGCATTGTTTTTAAAAACCTGTAAATATATATAATGTCTACATGGCTATGTATGTATATATAATTTCACATGGCTTTTTGATACCTGGGAAACTAATACATGTGTTGTAATGTCGTAATCATTAATATTCGGGGCAATTAGCCTACATATTTTTGGAGGGGGCGTTAGGGACCTGGATAATGGATAGGGGGGCGCTGGCACAAAAAAGGTTGAGAACCACTGATCTATGGCTAGCTAGCTAGCCAGACTGGCAAACGTTAGCTAAGGTCTGCTAACGTTATGCTTTGTTATTTACAATCTTTACAACATGTAACGAACGTTAGTGGTAACTTCCAAATAAGTCCCGATATAACGTTAGCTTGATCTAACTGTAGCTAACGTTAGCGCTAGCGTTAGCTAACGTTACGTTAGCAAATGCTGACCAGCCAACTTTAATCAGGAGGCTGCAAGTGTCACTTGAAATGTACGTTAGCTAACGACAGTATTACTCACCTCTGAATTTCTGCGCTTCTCCATCTGTCATCGTTAAACCACCTTCTATCAATGTTTGGATCAGCTCATCTGGGGATAAAGTTGGCAGGGCCATTGTTCAGCTGTCAAGCGTCCTGCAGGCTCCAGCGAGTGACTGCTGCCGCCGAGTGACAGAAAGAGGCGGGGCCACCGACCTAGAACGCGAATACCGGCGCGAAAAAAACGGCCAGTCATAATATTAGACAGACCAACAACGGGACTATTTAAACACTTTTCGCTATCTTATTCATCACTAAATTCACGTCTGACAACGTTTTAGGCGAGAAATGAACAGTTTAGATTTCGAATATAGGCAGTCTTGTGAAAATTGAAGCCGAATTGACAATTTGCTTCAAAGTTTTCGGAGTTGACAAGCTCCATGACGTGACGGGACTGACAGCAGCGCCTGCCCCAGCCGCTGGCTCGTCTCTCGGCCAGTCCTGCTCAGAGACCCCGCTGTAGGCCGGAGGTCTCTCAGACCGGTCGCGTAAATAAGAGGCTTTTATTTCGCCATTGACGGTTCGTTTGTTTAAATATCACAACACATGTCCATCATAAGATTAACGGGAACCTGTGGTCAACTGTCCTTTCAGAGTTAAACTCCACAAGTTGGACGATCGTCACACACACACGCGCGCACACACACACACACACACACACACACACACACACACACACACACACACACACACACACACACACACACACACACACACACACACACACACACACACACACACACACACACACACACACACACACACACACACACACACACACACAGCCACAGCCACAGCCACAGCCACAGCCACAGCGCAGCAGATAGCCTTTTTTCTTCGGCAGACTTGTTTACACATTATGACAAAGGCTCTATTTAAATCTAATGTATATAATTAGATTTAGTATTTAGTCTTAGAAAAGGCAGATATAAGTAACTGCTACCCCAGAGGATTGTGTACCCTGTCACTTGAAAGGTACTTCTTAGTACCCCATAGGAAGTGTACCTTGACTTGAAAAAGGTACTTCTTTGTACCCTACATGATTTGTACCCGAAAGGTACTTCTTAGTACCCATGGGAACACGATAGGACCTTTAATGGTACATTTGAGAATGTTGTACCTTAACTATTGACAATGTACCTTTTCAAAGGGTACCCATATGTACCTTTCACCATGCATATTTCATTGTGTACCCTTTTCTTTGGAAAGGTACTTTTTGGTACTTACCTGGAGACATGTTTGTACCTTTGCTGGCACATTTGTGAAATTTGTACCTTAAAGTACTTAATTGTACCCTCACTGTACCTTTATTTCTGAGAGTGTAGCCTCGAAGTGCAGAGGCACACAAGGCTCTTTGAATCGACAGAACTCAAGCCGGATGAATGTCAGTGAGGAACATATATAGAAGATATGTAGCCAACATAATCGATTTCATTTAAACCTTCAAAGCCATTTGTCCGATGGAAGTATGCTGCTACATGCACAAACGTGCAAGACAATTGTAATTTCATACAAAGGCGTATAGCTTACATTGCACATGATTAGGTTTGGCAGATACAAATTTCAAATAGAAACTACAGTAGTCTATAACATATGAACAGTAATATAGCACTAAACCCTATAGGCTACTTTGAGTAGTGGTTTAGTGGTGGTGAAAAGTAGCCTACATTTTTCTTACAACCCTACTTCCAAAATTCCAAACGATCATTTTCAGTAGCCTATAATAGGTCTAATTCTAAAACTGTTCTACAGCAAATATCCGGTGCTGTATATTAGCTCTGAGCTCTGAAGTTGATGTAGAACCGAGTCTTATTCCTAACACATAACTGTACATTTCATCAAAAAAAAAATAGGATGAGCTTCTAAAATTATTATAGTATTTCTATAAATTAGCTATGCCTAACAGTATCTATAGCCTATTTAAAATTAACTCCACCATGACTGGCAACAACATAAAAATGCTGCTTACAAGTTGATGCATCAGTAATAATAATCCAATAACATGATGTATAAAGTGGTAAAAGAAGTTGTTAGATAATTTACTAAATAGACTAGGCTACTGAAATACAAAAAAGAGAAATAGCATAATCTATTCCAAGTAAAAGTCCTGAATTCAAAATGTTGAAGTCCAGGCCTATATGCAATAATAATTAGCAGAATGTATCGCTCCTGTCAGTATGATCATTTATTGTGTTTCTGATCATTACTGAACATAGGAGCAGTATTTTACAGCTGTAGCCTATAGCTGTATAGCATAGCTTAGGCTACTGTTTGGGAGTTTAACACATCATTCTACAACCCTAAATCAGAAAAAGTTGGGACAGTATGAAAAACACAAATTTAAAAAAAATAAAGTAGTGATTTCTAAATGTACTTTAACTTGTATTTCATTGCAGACAATGTGAACACAAAATATGTCATGTTTTGTCTGGTCAACTTAATTTCATTGGTAAATATACATCCTTTCCTGTCATTCAGACCTGCAACACATTCCAAAAAAGGTTGGGACAGGAGCAATTTAGGGCTAGTAATCAGGTAAATTGGTTAAATAATGATGTGATTTGAAACAGGTGATGTCAACAGGTGATTGTAATTATGATTTGGTACAAAAGCAGCATCCAAGAAAGGTCTAGTCCTTTAGGAGCAAAGATGGGCCGAGGATCGCCAGTTTGCCAACAAATACGTGAGAAAATTATTGAAATGTTTAAAAACAATGTTCCTCAAAGAAAGATAGGAAGACATTTGCTTATTTCACCTTCAACAGTGCATAACATAATTAAAAGATTAAAGGAATGAGGAGGAATTTCAGTGCGTAAAGGACAAGGGCGCAAGCCTAAGCGGAACAACCGTGATCTCCGAGCCCTCAGGCGGCACTGCATCAAGAATCGTCATTCATCTATAAGCGATATCACCACATGGGCTCAGGACTACTTTGGCAAACCTTTGTCAAGTACCACAATATGTAGTTACAGCCACAAATGCCAGTTAAAACTGTACTGTGCCAAAAGGAAGCGCTATTAACAGTGTCCAGAAGCGCCATCGACTTCTCTGGGCTCGGAGGCATCTGGGATGGACCATCACACAGTGGAAACGTGTACTGTGGTCAGATGAATCAGTATTTCAGGTATTTTTTGGGAGAAATGGACGCCGTGTGCTCCAGACCAAAGAAGAAAAGGATCATTCAGACTGTTACCAGCAACAAGTCCAATGGTATGGGGTTGTGTCAGTGCCCTTGGCAAAGGTAACTGGCACTTCTGTGATGGCACCATTAATGCTGAAAAGTACATAGAGATTTTGGAGCACAATATACTGCTTTTGTGACGGGGCGCATGGCTGCCGTCACGGTAGCGATACACTACCTAGTTTAACCCACAAAGACTGAGTGTAAATGTTACCTGTATGTTTTGTTAGCATGTCAATATGCTCTGTTAGGTATCATATACTCCGTTTCAAATCATTTGTTAAACTGGCCATTCATCAGATTCCACACAGTAATCCCATAGTGTTCTTGTGCACATATTTACAGCTAATACTGCGGTGATTTATAGGCTATAGCTATATCTATCAATACATCATTCTCTGTTTAAAACCAATATCGTTTGTCACAAACATCATTATTTATAATAATCACACTTACAACATTATGTCTTTGCTAACTTACTGTTTATTTAGTTTAAAAAGGTAACAAGATAACATGTGGTCTTTGTCTTACCGGAGTCTGTTCCTTTGTTGATAAAGGAAAGTTTGCCGCGATCGGCGAGTTTAAATGCCGGGATAACAGGAAGTGACCGTAATTTTGAGTATTTATTTATTTTGTCTGTTAAAGTATTTTGTGGCTTAGTGAAGTGGTTTAGTGAGTCATGTTTAAATCTTTGGTAAATTTCTATCCTATTAGATCTGTGAATTTTGGCTGTTTTGTAGTTTTTATTGTCTGATCGCCTTAGCCACCCCTGTATTTTATTTGTGGTTGGTATGTTCCAATTCCAGGGGCGGCTATAGGCCTATATAGACTGTCAGTATCATTGGCTCGTGAGGGCTAGAAGAGTGTGGACGTAAGTCTGTTTAAGGCTCTGTGGACTAGATTCAAAAGTCGACTTAAAACTTTATCCATATTGTTTTTTGTATCATAAGTTTTGACTCTCACGTCTAGTTATTTTATTCTTTTTGAGAAAGTATTTTTTTTTCTCTCTTTTTCTTTAATTTTTGTTTTATTAATAGTTTGTTTTGCCTGTGGGCCTTAATTTGGACAAAAATTAATAAAAGTCCATCATTCTAAACTTCATCCTTGACTACCCTGAGTGTCAATATCTGCTCACGACCATTCTTCTACATCTACCCTCAACATTTGGTGGCAGTGGTTTCCGAGTTAGCAATGTCAGAGCAGCACTCTATGGGTCAGGATGGATGAAAGAGGAGCGGGTATGGCAACCCCTATCGATGGTTTGGCTATGGGGGCAAGGCCCAAGTCCACGGCGTCAGTCCAGCCTCCCTCTCCGGAGGAAGAAGACAGGACGGATCGCCTGGAGAAAGTTGTGAGAGCGATGGTGGAGTCTCAGCGGCATCAGCAGGACCAGATGGAGGCAGAGACGCTTCGGCAAGACCGGAGATGGAAAGGAGTGGAGCACCAGTTCAGGCTACTGCAGCAACTGGTGAGGGACGAGTCAGTATCAACACAGGCGGCAGGACAGATGCACGCTGGTCGGCAGCAGATGGACCCATCCGACTCCCACCCTTCAACAGCCTCAGATCCGCTCTACAACATGCCATTTCTGGATGTGCCAACTCCTCAACCACGTCCGGGTCAGGACACAGCACCCAGGATGCAGAGCTCCCTCGACTCCACAGCTCTCGGACTTACCGCACCTCTACAACTTCAAAGGGGGTGGACACCCCCTAGGCTGTCCCCCTATGAAGAGGACGAGGATATTGAGAACTATTTGACCACCTTTGAAAGACTGGCAGCAGCAAGTCAGTGGCCCCCTGAGACTTGGGCATTGTACTTGGTGCCATTGTTAAAGGGGAAGGCCAGATCTGCCTACGTAGCCATGAGTATAGAAGATAGCCGTGACTACAGGAAACTGAAGCAGGCCATTCTCGACAAGTTTAACATTAGCGCAGAGACTTACCGCCAACGTTTCCGGTCCAGGACCGTTGTGGAAGGTGAGACGGCGAAGGAACTTCAAGTTCGGCTGAAGGACCTGATGGGGAAATGGCTCATTCCGGAGTTGCTGACCAATGAGGAGGTGTGTGACCGAATCGTGCTGGAGCAGTTCCTGGACATGCTACACCCCGAGCTTCAGGTATGGGTGAGAGAGCGCACCCCTGCCTCTTCAGCGCAAGCTGCAGACCTGGTGGGGACCTTCATGGCCGCCAGGCAATCCAGAAGAGGCTATCACATGGGCCCGCAACAGCAGGACTGGAGAAGACCCTACCAAGCTGCCCAGCGGGAGCCAGACAAGACATTCTCTGGTAAGTCTGCGGGTGGTAGTGGTCGTGTGTTTAAGCCCTCCAATAGCCCCAATAACCCCGGTGTTAGCCCCACTTCAACTAGAGTACCTAGGGTACTTGTATGCCATGGTTGTGGCCAACCAGGTCATATTAGGCCCAATTGCACAGTGAAGAAAATGACTGATTCCAGAATATGTTACATACCTGGCCATAGCAAACACTTATATGGTACTTCTTCAGATGTAACAGTCCCTGTGAAGATAAGTGGAAAGACAGTTCAGGCTTTAGTTGATACAGGAAGTAGTCTGTCGTTTGTTCTTAAGTCCTGTTTGAAGTCTGATTTCCAGCCTGTGGGCAAAGTGAGGGTCCGCTGCATCCATGGTGATGAGTCTGAGCACCAAACAGGCGAGGTCCTCATTGAGATTAATGGCCAGACGTACTTGTTAACTGTAGGTATTTTGGATAAATGCCCTTACCCAGTGATTCTAGGCCAGGATGTACCAGTTCTTACAGAGCTACTACAAAGAGTTGACACAGTTGATGCTTATGTTACAACTAGAGCCCAAACCAGAGATGGACCAGACAGTGATGTTTGGTCAGAGTTACCATTTGAGAGTTGTCCTGGTGGCAAACTTAAAAAGTCCAAAGCAGAGAGGCGCAGAGCAAAAGTGGCAGGTACAGCAATGCAGGAAAGCCTGTTCTCCCCACAGTTAGAGGGCACTGAAGCCTTTTGTGAGGACTTCCAGATACTCCAGCAGGCAGACCCAACTCTTAGCTCTTGCTTTTCTGCTGTTAAGACCCCTGATGAGGCTAGGGAAGCCATGAGGGAAGGTGACACATGTTTTGTTGTCAATAATGAGAAACTGTATCGAGTGAGTGCAGACACAGAGCAGTTGGTTGTTCCTGAGGCTCTTAGGGCCAAAGTGTTGCACTTGGGTCACAGTGTTCCGTGGTCAGGACATCTGGGCAGGGAGAAGACAGAGAGGAGAATCCTCCAAAGATTCTATTGGCCAGGTTTCAGCAGGGACATAGCAGAGTACTGTAGATCCTGTCCTGAGTGTCAGTTGTCTGCTCGCTCCAAGAGAGGCTTAAAAGCTCCCCTCATCAGTCTTCCCATTATTGACACACCTTTTAGTCGCATTGCCATGGATGTAGTTGGTCCCTTAGAGAGGAGTAGGGCAGGTCACCGCTACATCTTGGTGATTTGTGATTATGCAACACGTTACCCAGAGGCATTCCCCCTCAGAAACACTAAGGCGAGGCAAGTGGCCAATAGTTTACTGCAACTTTTCTCCCGTATGGGTGTCCCTAAGGAAATTTTAACCGATCAGGGTACTAACTTCACTAGCAAGACATTGAAGCAGGTGTACTCCCTGTTAGGGATCCGGGGCATTAAAACCACACCCTACCACCCGCAGACCGATGGCATGGTTGAGAGATTCAATCAGACCCTGAAGTCGATGCTACGAAAGTTCGTCTCCGAGTCGGGAGCTGACTGGGACCAGTGGCTTCCTTACCTGTTGTTCGCGTACAGAGAAGTACCGCAGGCATCCACCGGGTTCTCCCCCTTCGAACTTTTGTTTGGACGGGAGGTGAGAGGCCCGCTGGACATCCTCCGAGAAAGTTGGGAGGGGGACGCTCCTCACCAACCAACCAACATCGCGAGTTATGTCCTGAAGATGCGGGAGAAACTGGACCAGCTGAGCTCCATGGCCCACCAACATCTGGCCCAGGCTCAGATGAAACAAAAGACGTGGTATGACCGGACAGCACGCAGTCGCTCCTTTGTGTCCGGACAGAAGGTGCTGCTGTTGTTGCCGTCATCTGAAAGCAGTCTGCTGGCAAAGTGGCAAGGCCCTTTCACGGTACTTCGCAAGGTCGGTGAGGTCACCTATGAAATCGCGATGCCGGACAGACGTCGCTCCAAGCAGATCTACCACGTGAACCTCCTAAAGCGATGGATTGACCGTCCGTCTTCTATTCAAGATCAACTGTGGGCACAGACCGTGGAAGAGGAAGAGGAGCCGTTGGAGCAGTACTTTCCTACTGCGGGCGGCGAGTCAACCTACCCCTCCGTCACCCACTTGACTACTGAGCAGCAGGATGACCTGCTGACTATCGTCCCGAGAGGCTTGTTTCAGGATCAGCCGGGGCGAACCGACGTCATCACCCACGACATTCAACTGACTTCTCCAGGACCCGTCCGCCAGACAGCCACCAGGGTTCCAGCGCGACTGATCCCCGCGCTGAAGCAGGAGGTGCTGGCGATGCTGGAGATGGGGGTGATCGAGAGATCACGCAGCGAATGGTGCAGTCCCGTGGTCCTGGTGCCGAAAAAGGACGGGGGGCTCCGTTTCTGTGTTGACTTATCAAAGCTGAATGCCATCTCTGCTTTTGACCCATATCCCATGCCCCGTGTGGACGAGCTGGTGGAGCGTCTGGGGAAGGCTGAGTTCCTCAGCACCTTGGATTTGTGTAAGGGGTATTGGCAGGTGCCGCTCTCACCCCGAGCACAGGAGCTGACTGCCTTCAAAACTCCATCTGGTCTGTTCCAGTTTAGGGTGATGCCCTTTGGCCTGCATGGCGCAGCGGCGACTTTCCAGCGTCTCATGGATGAGGTGCTGAGGGGAGCCGAAGACTACGCCGCAGCGTATATTGATGATGTTATCATCTACAGTTCGTCGTGGGACGAACATCTTCGACACCTAAGTGATGTCTTCCGGAGGATTCGTCGGGCCGGGCTGGTAGTGAACGCCGGCAAATGCCAGCTTGCCCGGTCAGAGGTGAGCTACCTGGGATATGTCCTGGGTGGTGGCACCATACGTCCACAGGTTGGCAAGGTGGATGCCATTCGTAGTTCCCAGCCGCCCGCAACCAAGAAGGGGGTGAGGTCTTTCCTGGGATTGGTCGGCTGGTACAGGCGTTTTATTCCCAACTTTTCGAGCCGTGCTGCTCCCCTGTCCGACCTCACTCGCAAGACCAGCCCCAACAAGGTGGTCTGGACTGCTGAGTGTGAGGCCGCTTTCCATGATCTCAAGGAGAGCATGTGCCGCGAACCTGTGTTGCAGAGTCCTGACTTCTCCTTGCCCTTCACTGTGCAAACCGACGCTTCGGGCAATGGCCTGGGGGCGGTGTTGTTGCAAGGTGAGGGGGCAGACAAACGACCCATACAGTTTGTGAGCCGCAAACTGTTCCCTCGCGAGACGCGGTACTCCACCATTGAAAAGGAGTGTCTTGCCATCAAGTGGGCTCTTGATACTTTGAAATATTATCTTGTTGGCAAAGAGTTTGTCTTGGAGACAGACCACAGGCCCTTGCAATGGCTACACCGCATGCGTGACTTTAATTCCAGGATTACCCGATGGCACCTGTCCTTGCAGCCGTACAAGTTTACTGTGAGGTACAGGGCCGGGAAGGACAATGTCGTTGCTGACTTTCTGTCGCGTCCCGAGGAGGACCAGGACGCTCTCTCTTAAGGGGGGGGGTGTGTGACGGGGCGCATGGCTGCCGTCACGGTAGCGATACACTACCTAGTTTAACCCACAAAGACTGAGTGTAAATGTTACCTGTATGTTTTGTTAGCATGTCAATATGCTCTGTTAGGTATCATATACTCCGTTTCAAATCATTTGTTAAACTGGCCATTCATCAGATTCCACACAGTAATCCCATAGTGTTCTTGTGCACATATTTACAGCTAATACTGCGGTGATTTATAGGCTATAGCTATATCTATCAATACATCATTCTCTGTTTAAAACCAATATCGTTTGTCACAAACATCATTATTTATAATAATCACACTTACAACATTATGTCTTTGTTAACTTACTGTTTATTTAGTTTAAAAAGGTAACAAGATAACATGTGGTCTTTGTCTTACCGGAGTCTGTTCCTTTGTTGATAAAGGAAAGTTTGCCGCGATCGGCGAGTTTAAATGCCGGGATAACAGGAAGTGACCGTAATTTTGAGTATTTATTTATTTTGTCTGTTAAAGTATTTTGTGGCTTAGTGAAGTGGTTTAGTGAGTCATGTTTAAATCTTTGGTAAATTTCTATCCTATTAGATCTGTGAATTTTGGCTGTTTTGTAGTTTTTATTGTCTGATCGCCTTAGCCACCCCTGTATTTTATTTGTGGTTGGTATGTTCCAATTCCAGGGGCGGCTATAGGCCTATATAGACTGTCAGTATCATTGGCTCGTGAGGGCTAGAAGAGTGTGGACGTAAGTCTGTTTAAGGCTCTGTGGACTAGATTCAAAAGTCGACTTAAAACTTTATCCATATTGTTTTTTGTATCATAAGTTTTGACTCTCACGTCTAGTTATTTTATTCTTTTTGAGAAAGTATTTTTTTTTCTCTCTTTTTCTTTAATTTTTGTTTTATTAATAGTTTGTTTTGCCTGTGGGCCTTAATTTGGACAAAAATTAATAAAAGTCCATCATTCTAAACTTCATCCTTGACTACCCTGAGTGTCAATATCTGCTCACGACCATTCTTCTACATCTACCCTCAACAGCTTTCAAGAAGACATCTTTTCCAGGGACGTCCCAGGGACGTCATGCATATTTCAACAAGATAATGCAAAACCACATTCTGCACACATTACAAAGTCCTGGCTGCGGAGGAAGAGGATACGGGTAATTGACTGGCCTGCCTGCAGTCCTGACCTGTCTCCAATAGAGAATGTGTGGCGCATTTTGAAGCGCAAAATGCGACAACGAAGACCCCGTACTGTTGCCTACCTTAAGACTTGTTTGCAGCAAGAATGGGACAAAATTACACCTGAAACACTTCATCACTTGGTGTCTTCAGTCCCTAAACGTCTTTCAAGTGTTGTGAAAAGGAATGGAAACATTACAAAGTGGTAAATGCTTTACTGTTCCAACTTTTATTGAAATGTGTTGCAAGAACCAAAATAGGAATTTTGTTTTTTTAAAGAAAAAAAAAATCATGAGGAACACATTAAATTATGTGCTGTTGTATTGTCTGCAATGAAATATAAGTCAAAGTACATTTAGAAATCACTGCTGTCTTTTTTTATTTGTGTTTTCCATACTGTCCCAACGTTTTCTGATTTGGGGTTGTAAAAACTAATATTTCTTGATTATGTAAAATCTTTATCTTTATCTGCCGATGCCAAATCTTTTCAATGAGAAATAAAGGGAAGTAACGCTAGTTTACTCACTGCCAAATACAATACCTCCTAAAAAAAAAAAAAAGAGACACTTCGCAATCCGCTTTCTTCTTGTATGGAGTAGCTATGTGACATTTTTTTGGCGCTAAACTCAAACCATAGACAGTATATAAAAACTCAAACCCAAATAATACAACCAGCAGAGGGCGGCAGAGCAACTTCCGCTTCCCATACGGCTGACCAATGAGCTTCCAGAACACTGGAGGGGTGGGCGGGACCGTACCAAACGCAAACATGGCGGCGTCCTTAGATGATGATGATTTTGAGTTTGATAACCAGGATTACTACTCTCTGCTCAACGTCAGGAAAGAGGTACGGTTTATTTAGTTTTACAATGACGCCGAATGGTGACGGACCTTTTGCCGTGAATGTCTGGTAGATTTCCATTGAGAAACTGGTCTGCAGTCGGTGCATCATCCTCCAGTTGAATGACGGTCTTCTTCATCAGCACGATCATCCGTGGAGGAGACCGGTGTTGATGCCGCAGAGGCATGAAAAGCATGACATTTCAGCATCTACTTTACTTGATTGGAGGCAGTGTTTGCACTTTGAAGTGGGTGTTTGCAAAAAATAATGTCTGCATTGATAAACACGTCCTTCTCAAATATATCAGTTCTCTATAAACTAGGGAGACTGAGAGGCCTGGACCTATGTTTGGACGTGATAAGAACTGGAAAATGTTAGCTAACATTAAGTAGTTACTGTGGCAGACAGCCTAGCCTAACAGGAAGTTGTCACACTTTTAAGTCCTCGTTTAATGCCAGTGGACTGTTTTTTGTTTACGTTCTATAAAAAATAGGATGCTTTAATGCGGGAATGAATTGTTGATTAAGCCAACTGATTGAAAATAAATCTGCAACGAATTTGTTAATAAGTTATTTTCAAGCAAAAATTCAACAAATTTGCTGGTTCCATCCTCTAAAATGTGAAGATCTCCTACTTTAGTGTGTCTTATATAATAGTACATTAAACTGAACTGTTTGGATAAAAACAATAGCAATGTGAAGACCTTATCTTTTCTGGCATTTTACAGATGAAACGGTTAATCGAAAATAACAAAATATGTGGTAGATTAATCAATAGTAAAAATAATTGTTGGTTGCAGCCCTATAGGAGTGAGACATGCCCCCTCTCTTGTCACAGGCTACATTGGAGGAGCTAAAGGCGTCATATCGGAGGCTGTGCATGCTCTACCATCCTGACAAACATCGAGACCCAGAGCTGAAAAGCCAGGCTGAACAGCTTTTCAACCAGGTGCACCAGGCATATGAAGGTAGGGACGCCTGCATGCAAGTATACACCAATTGGAATTTAAACCATTTAGTTTACATTTGTATTGCCATTCTTCTTGATAAAATACAGATGAAATTAAACTGGGCATGGCAACAGACAAAATGCCATTCGAAGCACAAAGAAAATCAAGACAACAACACAAAACACCTACATAAACTGATCCGTAATTTCCCTCTTTCCCCTCAGTGCTGAGTGATGCTCACTCCAGAGCCATCTATGACATTTTTGGGAAGAAAGGGTTGGAGGTGGAAGGCTGGGAGGTATGTATTCTGTTTAACAAATGTTTTTTTGTGGTTTTGCTGCTACATAATACATATTTGACATTAACATATCTCTATTACCATACCTTATGGTGATAATGCTGTGTAGGTGGTGGAGAGGAAGAGAACTCCGGCAGAAATTAGAGAGGAGTACGAAAGGCTGCAGAGAGAAAGAGAAGAGAGGAGACTGCAGCAAAGAACTAACCCTAAGGTTTTCTCAGGCACAACTGTACCACATTCATCTGTCAATCTCACTACTTTTACTGTATTTCTTGTGTGGGCCGCTACTTTTATGCAGATATTACTGAAAACATTGTGTAACAACTCAAATTTGACTGTGGATGGTTTCCACGTTCATTTCGTTATTTCCCTCACCCTTTTCCTTCTTTCTTAATTAATTCTGTCAAACTCTCCCCTTCACTCCCTCATTATTCAGGGCACCATCAGTGTGGGTGTGGATGCAACAGACCTGTTTGACCGCTATGATGAGGACTTTGAAGAGATGCCAGGAGGAGGATTTCCTCATATTGAAATCAACAAGATGCACATTTCCCAGTCCATAGAGGTAAAACAAAAGAAACACTGACTTAGCATTTTCTTACCTAATTGACCCTTACCTAAGCCAGGGTCACGGTATAATTCTCTGTTTTATCAGCCACAACTTTCCTGTCTTTTTTAAGGCTCCTTTGACAAACTCTGACACGGCGGTGCTGTCTGGTTCGCTCTCCACACACAATGGGAATGGAGGGGGCAACATTAACATGACCGTACGAAGGGTTACATCAGCCAAGGGCTGGGGAGAGGTACACACACACACACACACACACTCACAGACACACGCAGACACGCACGCACGCACACACACACACACACACACATACATACATACATACATACATACATACATACATACATACATACATACATACATACACTCACACTAACGTATAGATTGGTTGTGTTTAACAAAAAAATTGAACACACAAACACAAATTCTCAGCAATCAGGCTGCACATAATCAACACTTACAACTTCTCCTGTTTTCTGTCTCATGAACACTCGTGCACACATATTTTCTCGCCATTTTGCCTCTCAGAAGTAGCCCGCCCTCTACCTAAAGTGTGTTTTGCCAAAGGCAGAGTGCATTTCCATATATAACTACAAAGTGCATGTGTTAAATGTTAGAATAGGATTATTTTAGTCATTTTGGCACAGACTTGCCCGTCTACCAATACATGTTTCTGTGCATTCGGATTTGCAGGTGGAGTTGGGTGCAGGAGACATCCTTGGACCTCTGATTGGGTTAAAGGTGTTTCGCAACATCACTTCACGTTGGTAAGGCCTGATTGTTTGATATAAGGGACTCTAATACAAACTGTATTGACATATGAATGGCATTCTCCCTCTCTCTCTTTTTGTCTCCTCTCTGTCCAGTTTCTTGACAGCCCAGTGTGGTTTGCAGTTCTCACCTCGAGGTCTGCGGCCAAGCTGTTCTCTGATGACCGCACGCCACCTGGACCAGAACACCATGGGCTATCTGCAGTGGCGCTGGGGGCCCAACAGCGCCATGACCACCAGCCTGGTCCGAGACACAAAGAGCAGC
Source organism: Gymnocephalus cernua (assembly GCA_023631565.1). Lineage (NCBI taxonomy): Eukaryota > Metazoa > Chordata > Actinopteri > Perciformes > Percidae > Gymnocephalus > Gymnocephalus cernua. The sequence continues at coordinate 30,213,036 of CM042428.1, forward strand.
CACTTTACTCTGGCTCTGCAGGTACACACAAATACAAGAGACACATGATATTTGCTATTTTTTCACTGCATATACTATATGCATCCTGTATTACTTCTCTCCCAACCCCACCCCTTCCAGCTGGGTGTGCCTCACTCCTACCTGATGATGAGCTACCAGTACAAGTTCCAGGATGAGGACCAGACCAAAGTGAAAGGATCTGTGAAGTACGTCTGTCGGCTTATCCTGTCTCAAAGGACTTATTTTCTGTAAATGAGCTGGTTTAACGGACATAGCATAGCAATGCAAAAAAATAATAATAATCTGTTGATTAGTAGATGGAATTTCCTTGTCAAAGCAACTTAACGCCAGCTGAAAACATTGCTTTTCTGCGTGGTATTAAATTATTCCTTGTGGGTGTGAAGTGTCTAGAAGGATTTAAAGTGGTTTCTAATTACATTTTCTTGTTATTGCAAGAACATTGTGAAATGATTGTGATATAAGCTTTTCATGAAAAAAAGTATTTCATAATTCCAAGAAAGCCGTTTGTCTTTTCTAATCCTGGTAATGTCAGGATCAAAAATATGTTTTGTGATCATTAGTGAAGGAACATGACAACTTTTAGCAGCGTTTTATCTACGATTATAAGGCTTAGGTGCAGCACCCAAGCCATTTTTGGCACCTAAGTTCAAATTCATAAATACATAAAATATTCATAAATGCAGACCTTAATGTCAAAGGAAATAGAACAATAGATGACAATTGTTTTTTAGAAGTTGTAAAAAGAAAACCAGAGACCACAGCTCCACAGTTGAGCCCAAAACACTTGAATCTCTGGTTGTGCTGTGCTTAACTCTAATGGTCTCTGTTCATATTTGTGTGCCTCCACTTCAAGGACAGGCTGGTTTGGTACTGTGGTGGAATATGGAGCAGAGAGGAAGATCAGTCGACACAGTGTCTTGTCAGCCACTGTCAGCATCGGGGTCCCTCAGGGAGTCACACTCAAGATCAAGTACTGGCCAACCCAAAATATGATCTCATTCTCTCGTGGATCCTTATCTACCTGTGTCGTTATCTAATGTGTGTGCATGTTTGTCCTGGTGTTTCCGTGCAGGTTGGCGCGTGCCAGTCAGACGTACCTGTTTCCTGTCCACCTAACAGATCAGCTGCTGCCAAGTGCTGTCTTCTACGCCACTGTGGGACCCCTGCTGATCTACATGGCCATCCACAGACTGATCGTCATCCCATATACACAAGCACAGAAAGAGCAGTCAGTACATCTCCTGGCCTCATAACCTCTGACACTCAGTCAGCATCTCACGTTGCCAGAATTTGACAGTGAATGGATCTGCTTACCTTTTAACCAAATCTTTATTTGTTAACCTGTGAACTACTCCTTCAGCTTTGCCGTTTTGTAACATATCTTTTTTGCATGTATGAGGGATAGTTTGATTATGAAACTTCATGTCCATCAGCTGAAGGGAACTACACAGCCTTGAGTTAAGCAGTAATGCAACATTTTGATTATGGGTGTTGTTAATACTACTGGGGGTTACTGTCACACTTGTCATCATAGAGAGCCTCCCACAGTGAATCCCAGTGGGTGATTGTCGATGTCTGCTTTGTGCTTCTCAGAGATCTGGAGCTGCAGAGGAAGAGCTCGGCCACAGACATCGCCAAGAAGAAGCACGAGGCAGAGTCTGCTGTGAGTACTCGCACTCACATGCAAACACAGTTATTTGTTGTTTGTGTGTGTGTGTGTGGGGGGGGGGAATCATTGTTTTGAGGTTCAGATCGCCCTGATCTCGTCCTCTCTCCTATTCTATTCTGTTTTGTTCTTCTCCTCCTCCTCATCTTTCTCCCTCGGCTCCTCTGCAGGTTCTGCTGATGCAGGAGTCTGTGAGGAGAATCAAAGAAGCGGAAGAATCCAAGATGGGTGAGGAAACACACACACACACACACACACACACACACACACACACACACACACACACACACATACACAGACACACAGACGCTACACCATGGTGAGAAACTGAGAACCTTTTTTTAATTTGCAGCCAAAACTTGGTAAAAATCCAAATATGTAATTCAAACACTTTTTTTCATGGTTGCATCAACTCCGTGATACATGTAGCTCCAGGACTGTGTTTTTCTAAGTGTGACTTTCGTCATCTACTGCTGTGAAGCAAGTGATGAAGATGTAACCCATCTCCATGCTGCAGTGTTTTAACCTTGTAAGTCTGTGCACAAAACACCAAAGTGGGGTGTAAATCAAGACTATAAATCCAGTGTGCTAATGGAGTTCCTGTTATATTTGTATAGAGGGTGTATGTAATTATTTGAAGAGTCACTCTATGGGATGTGTTCACAGCACCTTCTAGGTGCTCTGTCCAAGAAGTAGAGGTATAAATTGTTATCAAGCTAACATAGTAGCAGGACTGACGTAGCTGACATAGGTTCTGTGTTTGCACAGCTGTAGATGGAATTTTACACAATAACACTTATAGTTGTGCACTCCTCGTGTCTGTCATATCCTGTGCATTATTCCAGTCTGTCTGTACTGCTCTCTGTTTTAAATTGAGCATCATCATTCATATACTGTATATGCACACACAAGTAAAGCACTACACACTGTATGTTATTGTCTAGGTCTTATCATCCTGAATGCCTGGTATGGAAAGTTTGTGTCAGACACCAGCCAGAAACAGGAGAAAGCAAAGGTCATCGATGTTACTGTGCCTCTGCAGTGCCTGGTCAAGGACTCCAAACTCATCCTCACCGAGGCCTCTAAGGTTTGTGCGTGTGTATGTGTGTTTCAATGTCAGTGTGTCCATTTGTTAATCCACAAATCTGTATGCATGCGTATGAATTGCTTCTCTGTGTGCAGGCAGGGTTGCCGGGCTTCTACGACCCCTGTGTAGGAGAGGAGAAAAGTCTCAAATTACTGTACCAGTTCAGAGGTGTCATGCACCAAGTCATCTCTGCAGACACTGAGTCGCTACGGATACCCAAGCAATGTCAGTATGCAACCACTTTACCCAGAAGACCCAGTTTTCTTATAATATAGCTGCACGCTACTGCAGTATATGCACGCATCCAACTTATAGTTCTTTTCTTTTTCAGCTCACAGAATTGAGTCTGAGTCCTAGGAACCTACCACTGTTGTAGACACCAGAGGACAACATGCAAACAAAACAGACCTTGTGTAAACAGAAGAATCCAAGAATGAAGGGGACACAAGAATGAGTCTTTTTCTCTCCCCTGGTCCTCTTTAATATGGTATTAGTGAATCTGTTTATCGAGTTCCTCCACTCCTCCTCCTCCTGTGGCCCATCTCCGAGGTTCAGCAGAATACAGGAGTCAGCTCAGAGTTTCTACAAGATGTTACCGTTTGTGTCTCTAGTCTGCTACACCTGACAGGGCTGCTCAAATATCTGCGTGCTGCAGGAGATCAGACACTGGCCCTGAACATAGTTTTATATATGCACTACACAGAGGGGACTGATGGTCACTGCGGACGTGGTGACCATTCCCGTTAATGATGAGCTAAAAGTGCACAAACATTTGTTGTAAAATGACAGCGCTGCTTATATACTTGACATTTGATACATCAAGTATATAAGCTGTGCTGTAATTTGACCCCCATATCATTGTCGTCTTTGTCGTGTATGTGTATCACCCTGGTAGGTTTGAATCTAATAATGTATGTTATAACAGTACAACAGTCATTTCACTAACTCGTGCAAATATTTAGAGTAACACTATGCAGGATCATGTCTCAGTGACCCTGAGGCTGGACTGAGGATTGATTGCGTAACTCATGTTATTGTTTACTTGTTGAAATGTCCCATCCTCATTTATTATGCCTTTTAGTGACATGTCTGCTGCTCAGGTGTAAACTGGTGCTCAAAACTTGCATCTGTGAGGGTTGGAGGAGGGATTGTACAGAGAGGGAAAGTGCTAGAGATGCCCTTTGATGGTAGTCATCAAACCAAGAAGAGAAAGCCTTGAATTCTCCAAACAATAGATTGCAATTTAAAGGCAGAAGTTTCACTTCGATCTGATTAGCGTCAGTGTTTATTGATTGTTGCTGTGCAGTTGCAGCCTAAACAGAATTCCTTACAATGCTTTTTAATAAGTGAAATTTATAGTTTGTACTTCACTGGTGTACATCCAGCCCTAAGCCCCATGGTAACAGTTACTACGGGTATGGATTTCTAATAAACTAGCAAAAATGGAGATATGAATAACGTTTTTCTGGTTGTAATGCGACCAGTAGAGGGCGTAGGTCAACACTTTACCTCACTAAGGTTGTGTTGCTGCTAAAATTGTCACTGTGACAGACAAAAAACGTGTGACTGGAGCTGACCTGAGCCACACTAACAACCATTCTACTGATTATGGCACATTTACACGGCTTCATTTATGTTTGACTTTGTTCAGTTTGTACACCAGTCCTGTGCCATACATTTTAATTTGATGTCCTCTGTCCCCCTTTTTTATTTTTTATTTCAATATAGGATGAATCTGCTAACGTCATGTCAATTCTTATATATGGTATATGATGTTAAAACCATGTGTGTCACTTGGCTGTCATTGAGGTGATAATCCACACAATAACTAATATGTCAGTAGCTATTTTCTTAGAGTGGTGAGGTTGACATGGGGAAATCTAATGTGCTATGATGCACTTTCTGTTCAGATACAGACGTGTTGTTGCACAGTAGTCCCACCATTTTTAATATTAAATGCACATTTTATTAAATTCACATTACAACTACAAACTCCTATTTGCAGATTGACACTAACTACAAAGGGAAATGCGAAAAAGAGCGAGTTTGTGAAGTATTCTTAATTTTGTTGGGAGACCATGTCGTGGGCTATGGGGAATCCCTGAAAACACTATCAAAACCACTACTGTAGGATACAGATGGTATTTTATTGAATACAAGGGAATATTTTGCACAAAATGTATAGTATTTAAAACCATTAAGCATATTGAAAGTGGTGCTGAAGCCTCTAGTTAAAGCTGTACAGTTTTACTTAACTCCAGGGTACACATCTAAGTTACGACTAGTCCGGTTGACTTTATGTATTGCCCGTCATTGATTTTTTTGCTTCTTCATTGCTGCGATTGACTTGCAAGACCTAAGGGTGTGGATAGCAGTAAGCATTGAGATTGATATGTTTAGGTATTTAGTTGGAAGGAAGTCTGTCTCTGCAGGGAGATGCAGAACGGTCTTGCGTTGGGGTCACTATTACAGCAGCCATTTTGCACTGATTCCATTTGTATTTTCTTGTTTGTTTAAAGTGGGCTGTGAAGTACTTTGACAGGTCAGCTGGTCACCACTGCTCTAGAAGCCAGCAGAAAACCACTCCCTGCTATTACACCCCAGCCCATCATCACAACTGACCCACATTGGTATGTGAATAGACTGTATGGTTGAGGAGCCTGTGTTCTATCTGTCCTGTTAAGACTACAATAAATATGAAGCGATCAGTCTTGTTTGATTTCAAGAGTATTGCAGATGTACCATCCAGTTAGAAAAAACAAAAACAAGGCATGTGATAATATGAAGGGAAAAGGCAACAAGTTAAAATGGTAACTCTTTATTTACAATAGTTTACAATAGTTTCACAGAAACAGTTTGCACCACAGTACAGACAACGCTTTCTCAATAAGGGGATAGGATTATCCAAGATCAGAATAAACGAGCATTGTTAACATTAATTACACTGATGTCTTAAAGACGCAGATTAAAATTTGAAATTTGTGCCTGAAGAAGTCTCTTCAGGTTCTCAAGACATTAACGTCCTGAGAAACCCAAGATGATTTTAGGTCTTGAAACGTCCTAAAAATACCACAAACTGATGGTTTTTTTAAAGATCCGGCAATTGCTGGGTACGAACCAGTTAACCAACATTTATAAATACAAGAAGACAAGTGCAGAGATGACCTTAACCACTCTAAACTCTAAGAAAGTTTTCTCTTCTTTACATGCCAAACATTCATTTTGTGTTAGTCATTCCCTAGGCAAGTCGTCGATTCTGCATTGTAAAATCCCATCCTTGACTAAGATAAAAAGGTTCCGAGTCTAAAATCTCACTACAGTATGGCTTTTATATAAATCAGAAACAGCAGATGGCACAGGAATACCAATGCTTAAAATCAAATTTCCAGCCAAGTTGTGAGGAAAACGTTCCCTACAAAACAACCCGCTGCATATGGAAGTATGAAAACGACTACTGCTGTGAAAACAGTGAGAGGTGATAAGAGACCGAGATCTGTTCTTCTGATCTGACTCTTCAGAGACACACAAAACAAGCCGACCCTGCCCATGGTACTTTGCAGATATCCATTTTCTCCATCTTACAAAAAGGCCAAACACCATGAAGCTTAGTTGAGCCATACCAGGACATGCTTTGCCTGCACCCTCACACAGTTTCAACCATTCAAACCAACACAAACTCGCATGCATAATTTCAAATGGACTCGACAGAATCTTTCTAACAACACTATTCCAGTAAAGATAGCTTTTTGATACTTAAACAGGACGGCCATATGAGTTCCCTTCTGTGAATATACTCGTCTCTGAAATCTCTTGTCATGAGCATGGAACGGTTGAAAACAAAGGTGAATTTAAATAACGGTTTGGCAAATAAAGGTATTTAATAACAATACCTCTGTTTAATCCTGTCATAAAATGCAGCAAAAACACTGAACAGACGCAACAGAAAACACCTTTACTGAAAACTCTGTCATCTGAATCTCGTCTGTTATCTGGCTTTTTCAAACTGTGAAATAATAGTTATTTATTACGAAGAAAGAAAACTCACCAGAAGGAAAATTCAAGTGAAATAAGAACACTGTTTCAACATTTTTGAAAAGGTAATAGTATGACAGCTTCATGTGTGACCAAGTAACATCTTGATTTAGAGGAGTAGCCGAGGCTGGAAGACAATTTGTGAAGGAGAAGGGAGAGGAACAAGGGATTGGTTCAGTTGTACGGGCTTCAAGCCTCAATGATATTCTTTCACAATGTCTTAAATAACAAAACAGAACAAACACATGAAGCAGATGCAGTCTCTTGTCTATTACCCTACATCTTTGTTCTATTGGATTATACCTCAGCTTAATACTATAGCACCATCTGAAGCAATTAACGCAAGGCTTAACTTGTTTTGTCATTTTTTTAACGGTTAATTGGGTAACATTAATAGAGGCATCTAAAAGAAATCAAATCCAGTTTAATCAGAAAGACATACCTGTCTCTATGACAGAACAGTCATGTGGATTCTTTTTTTTTTAAAAAAGTAAGAAAAGTGCAAACCGTCTTTCCCACAAATCCCAGCATGCACCATAGTGGGTGGCAGTTGTGAGGATATTCTCTCTCTATATGGCAGTTCAAAGGTTTCCAGTGTTCATGAGACACGAAGTCCCAATGGTAGAGGTTTGCTGCTATGCTAATGTCATCTACACACAGACATCCATTCAGTGATTGCCTTACGCACAGAGTCTGTAGGGAAGCAGGAACAAACCTTAGTAAATCTAAAATAGCACTCAAACTTTTTCAAATGGGATAAGGGCTTGGGATAGGTCCATCAAAGTGTTTATAGAAAATGTGGGTCTATGGCTGACCACGAAGGACTGAGACCGAAGGGTGCAAGACCTGAATTGGAGGAAGGGACAGTCCAGCAGGTAGAGGGGAAGCAGGAGTGGAAAGGGGGTCAGAGTTCAGGGTTCGGCCTGGGGTCAGTCAAGCAGATGCTTGCGTGGGCCTATGCGTGAGCGGTGGGAGCGGCGGGCATCTGCGGTTCCGCGGGACTCTCGGCAGCTCTGGCACACATATGTCTCTGGCACGTGGCTCTTGCGGATCTTAGCACACGACAGATGGATCCAGGTGTTACACTGGTTACACTCGATCATGGCCCGGCCCGCAAAAGGCTTCATGCAGAAACACGTCACCAGGTCCCACGAGTCGTCATCTGAAAAGACAGGAGAGAGCATAAGCTGAGTTAAGTTCGGTCACTTTGTCAAACTTGTAACAATGTAATATATGCACCAATGGAAAACCTTACCGGAGTCTACCATGATGTCCTCATCCTCGCCTGATCCATCTTCGTCTCTGAACACCACCTGTTTCCCCTGGCGGAAAACTGTTCTGTTTCCTGAGAGGCCCTCCACCTTCTGTACCTTTACCATCCCTTCTTCAAGGTCTTGACCATCCCAGTTTCGACGCTCCTCCTTGGGCTCCTCCTTGCAGGGGGCTGGGTTAGGCAGGTGCTGGGGGTGGAGGGGAATGCAGAAATCATCTTCAGGCTCTTCTTTGATCGTTCGGCCACCAAAGGAGATGGGGTGCTGCAGCTCTGGGACCGTTGAGTGGGCCTGCTGAACCCGGCTTTCCTCACCAACCGAATGCTCCCTCTCCCTTCTCCTTTTCTTCTTCTTCAGCTTGTCACCTTTCCTGCGGTCGTCTGGGTGCAGGTTGGTGATTGTGTACTGCAGAATTGAAAAAAAGGAGCATGCATGTCAAAAGGGATGAAGGTGAACATATAAGGCTAATGATGTGAAGTCATCCAACTCACATCTTTCGCGTGACTGGACAGCGTGGCTCCTGGCTGTGGACGTTTCCTGCTCCTGTCCTGGGGGACCTTGGGAGGGCGCTGTGGGCAAGAGGTTGGGGGTCCCGGAGTCCAGCCATCACTGTCAGCGGTGCTGCCCGTACTGTTGGGAGGACTGGAACTACTGCGCAGTGGAGAGTCCTGCAGCATGGGAGAACATAGGGTCAGTGAGTGTAAACTCAGATCTGGGGATAAAGCTGGTGATTAACAGATCAATGCCAATACCAATCAATGCATTGCATTTGTACCAAGAATTAGCATGATATACTGTACCAGCTTAGAGGTGTGTGTGTGTGTGTGTGTGTGTGTGTGTGTGTGTGTGTGTGTGTGTGTGTGTGTGTGTGTGTGTAGCTTCTGTAGTGGAACGGCTTTGAATGACGACCAAAATACTTGTCTTCTTCTGTGAACATTTACTGTTCAATTTGTTGCCGTTTTACAAACAAGAAAGTGGACAAACTTAAGCATGACGGACATGTTTGCATCTAGCGTCTCACGTTCATCTCATTACACAAGCTACCAAAAGTACACAACAGACAACTTCCGTGTAGGCTACTTCAAAATAAAAGCACTTCCTATGACATTTCGTAGTAAAACTAAACTACTGTTAAACAAATAAGGTTGTGTACCTTTTTTTTTTCCCTCGCATGTTAGCTGTAAATCAAGTACTGTAAATAATGTAAATAATGAGTTTTAACCACACTATACTTTAACATTTCCTTTAGACTGTTTTAAGCTAAACAAGAATTGCTTATTCAAGTGCTTTAAACAAACATTTCATAACAGCTTCAGAATATGAAGATGTGACAGTCTTTGGTTATAAATTCCATTGTCTAACAATGCAGCAGCATTGGTGTTATTAATCAAAAAGTGACCAGTAATCAGACTGCAGGCAACGCTAAAGTACATTTTAATGACAGCTTGAATGTTGGGCTGCACTATGTATCATATTACATTTTTTCCACTTACAAGTGAGATCTCTATGAGCTCTCATTCTGACGTGACAACAATTGAGCTGCATTTGCAGTAGCAAGGATATCTGGTGCATGAAACCATCATCGAACTATCAACAAATGACACCACAGTCTTGCACGACACATTTGCACACAGCCAGAGAGGGGATGGAAATGAAAACAAATCTAGCACGTGTTAAAAGGGGGACAGAAGTGCAACACAGTGACAGAAAAACCTTTAAAGTAAAAAACCACAACTGAAACAAAATGAGTCAGAATCTAGAAATCTCTGCCGCTGATAATGAGGAAGAGGAAGTACATTTGTCCAACAGTCAATTCGAACACAATAAATTGCGCACATACTGAAATAAGGGGGTCACACATTGTTGCATGTTTTAATGACTAAGCTTTCTATACAACAGATAGGCTCAGGTAAGAAGATGACAAATGGCACTGTGGATGACGGATCACACAGACCGATCCAGTAAAACTAAACAGGAGGACATGAAGCTATATGTTAACACCAAAAACAGTCACAACCGAAATTGTGCGTACAACAAGTACTCTTGCCATGCGAATGGCAAGGAAAGGGTTAGTTCTTTGCAGAGGGCATGCTGAAACTCAAATAAACTCTTAGAGCCAGAGGAACTACAGAGACAAAAGAAGCAGTTCCTGATAATGTCATTATCTGGCTATCTGCCTCCCTGTCCCCAAACAAAAGATGCAATTCAATGGGGAAAAAGAGAACTCAACGTCCCACATCCAATTTACAGAGTCGACACAATTCGAGATTAAATAAAAGATATGCGCCTTACTTGTTAAGACAGTATGCAAACAGTTTCACTACACCTTTCCAGACAATGACTTCCACCAACAAAGTCTAGACTGCTCAATGTCAATCAAAACTGATTTTACTGGAATTATGTCCATATATATGTATATATATATATATATATATATATATATATATATATATATATATATATATATATATATATATGGACAATACATTCAGATTCTCTGTAAATGTATTGTCTTCAACTTACCACAAATATTTTGATTTCATTGAACGCATTGTGGGATATTTTAGAAATTTTAGAATTTTGTTATCCACTGTAGGTGTATTTTCATTTTGATTTTGTTTTTAGATAGGATTTTCTACTACTACCAGGATATTTCCCTAGCTGGTCATTTGACTTCGTTTACATGAAACATGCTGTAACTCAATACAACAGTCCTCAGAGGTAAATGAAGTATGTCATGTAAATGTAGCTGAATAATACGAGTGCATTTAAAAATACAACTTGTAATGTAAATGCGGTGCATGTAACGTTACTGTGTAGCTAGTTACAGGCACAAACTGCCTCATTTACTCACCTCTTGCGGGTATGGGATGTAACCGGCATAGGCCAAGACGAAAGTGCAAAACTTGTTAAAATCCTCTACTGTCCTCCTCCGGTATGGCGGACTGAACCCCTGAAACACAGCCCCGTCAAAGGAACATTAGCATTAAACCTAACGTTACACATCCCGACATGGCGCTGACATTAGCGACAAGTGATCGGCACACTACCATACTCTGCAAACTGACATCAGCGTCGGCTCGATGCGACGTAACAGTTAACAAAATTGAACAAAAACTAAAAAAAATACATGTTGACAAACATGTGTAGAAGGTTAATTAATCGCACGGACACATTTCTTTCTGGAATCATCAGTGAAACCTCCTACCAACCCCCACAAACAACCAACTATAAACGACAGCTAATTGTCGCTAGGTCGGCTAGCAATAGACAGCAAATAAGTAACTAACGTCAATGCTAAGAAGCTAGCTGCTGGCTAGTATCGGTGGAGTTTAACTAGCAAAACAAAACTATGAAGTCATTAATACATTCGAGTTAAAAGACTGTCGATGAGTCACAGAGAGTCATAAAAGCATCAGTGTTATCCAACTGACGATAAAAGCATATGGTGTTAATACGATGCTTAGTGAGCCAACGTTAATGTTAGCATGCATCGCAATGATGTTTTCTTTACGATGAATCGTTAAGCTAGCTTTAGCGTCAACAATCTTACAAAGTATCATCAGAAGTAACGTTCATTACTTTGCTATTCTTTAACACAAAGTTGACAGTTTGAACTAAGCTTGTCTGAATGCTTAGCGTGTGTAACGTATTTAATTTCTGCACCAACAGCTAACATTATGACAACATTAGCGCAGTAAGCTAACGCTAACTAACCAACAGCTGCTAACGTTACAGTGTGGTGACAACCTCGACCAAGTTGACGTTTGCTAACGTCGTTAGCCATGTACTCCCTGTAAAACAGTTAACGTTACTCTTACCTCCGACTGAAATGCATTGGATGTCGATGGGTTTATGTCACCCATCTTCACCAAGTACCCGAACACCTGGCTTTGTGTCGATAACGTCACAGACTAGAGCAACTGGCTACTCGACGCGCCGTAAACACTGAGGTTAAACTTACCTAGCTTTTGCTTGCTAGATACCTAGCTAGCTAGCTTTCTAACGTCAACGTAAGGTAACTTAACGTTATGCTAAAACTCGAAGCAACAGTGTTTACTCAGTTGTGCCATCATCACCAACGATAACGTTGGACTAGTGCGGGCGGGAACCAACTAATAGGCTCAAAGTTGCAAAACGTGTCTCCCGTGAATAGTAAACGTTACTATTGTATTTACACCGAGCTGTCCGGTAATGTCTTCTGTTGACTGATGGGGGAGCGGTTCACTGTCAGAAGCTGACTGCCCCCCCTCTTCTTTTTCTCCTTCTCCTTCTTCATAGTTATGGCAGCTAGTGAAACTAAATGGTGTATTACCGCCCTCTTTTGGTGTGACTAGCTATATCAGATGATAGTGACTTCTTCCTAAAACCTCATCTCTTTAATCCACAGCCAACATAATCAAACATAAAACATGTTTGTTTGTATAAAACGACAAGTTGTCAGTGATTATGTTCCAAATATGGAAATAAAACTATTGACAAATGGGATGTCTTTTAAAAAAAAAATTAAGAAACTCCTAGTAGCTTAATGCTTTTTAAACTTGTCATATAGCTAATATGGTATGGCAACAAATCAACTGAGGTATTGTTATTCTTATAATATTACTTGAAAATGTTATAGGAAAATAAAATTAATTTATTTTATTGCTATCATTGTTTGACTTGTCGAATATGTAGAATTTCTAGCATATTATTTTTCCTGTATACTATAATAGTAAGCTTTAACATTCCACTAGCCTATATGATATGGTTATATGCTATGCAAGCCCCCAAAAATGGTTATAAAGCTATTGTACTGTATATTTATTGCTATATGTTTGTAAATATTGTCATTTTTAATGTACTATTATTATTATTATTATTATTATTATAAATTGTATTGATTGATGTCTATTCCACAGCGCTGTGGTGATAGGTCTGGCAATGCGAGACTAAATTGATGCTTAATCATATCAGGTACACATCCACTGAGGCATGAATTGCCAAACGGCATGATGAGGCATGTAACAAATTAAATGCCAAACGTTTTTAAAGAAGAAGCCTTTTGCCAATGGAAGTTTGAATGCTACCTTACATATAGTAGGACATGGAAATGGTTTATGCATATAATGCCAAGACAAAGAAGATGTAGAACATGTACTTTTTGCATGTGAGAAATATTATGATAGTAGAATAAACTGGCAGGAAATGGAAGGAGAGAACTCAATACATGATATACTTGAAGAAAAGGGTATGACAAGGGAGAGACTTAAAGCTGTATTTATTTTTCTTAATAATACTGGTATAATGAAAATAACATAAGTTTGTTTGGTTGTTTGGTTGTTTTGAATTAATACAAGCCTAGACTCTATGAAGTTCATGGTATTGCACACTCCTGTACAATTGGTGGCGGTATACTAAAAAAGTAGTAATCTGCCAAGGACAAAAGAAGAAGAACATACCAACGGAAGTCTTTTTTGCATGTTCCGGTTGATTTTTGTTTTTTTGAGATTCCGCGCGCTTCGTTCGCATTCCTCAAACTCAAAATATTTTAATCTAACACTAATTAGTTGCTACATACGTGTTCAAGATGTCGAACACCAAACTACAGAATCTTCGGGGCTTTTTAACTGAAAAATTTACTACCGTAGCTGTGGAGATATTTGGAGAGATTGAAACTATTGTGGAGGCGTACTACGAGGAAAACAAACGCCTGCGGGATGTACTGCACATGGTCCTCAACCCCGAGATAAAGTTACCGAGGATAGGTTTGTCACTTTAGATACTCTCAACTGAATAATGTGTATACTACAATGTCACCTGTTTTGTTGAAGTAGGTTGCCGCGGTGTGTCTTTGCATAAGCTTGGAAATGAGCTAACTTAGTTTATGTTGCTATAGCAATATTGCTATAGCAACATAAGCTAAGTTAGCTCATTTCCATATATTCATATATTTACGTGTTGTATTTTATGGCCAGCCTCGCACCTGAGTGCAATAAAAGATAAAGGTATGATCAAACAAAGAATAAGACAATAGCAAAGTTGTCTATTTTTTTTTGTCTGTCCTACAACTTTGTTGTCTGCTGTGTAAAAAGAAATACAGGCTAAAGGGGCCGTTACTGTGGCTGGTTTTCTTTTTCCCCCACAATAGATGTTAGCAGCCAATACACTGGAGCAACAACAGATGTCAGAGAGCAGCACCCTGACCTCAACACTAGGGCGGACCTGGAAAAATCAGAGCCGTTGGCCAAAAAACCCAAAGAAGAGGAAATTGAATATGACATAAATTGGGAATCAGCGCAACAGTATGGCCTGGGGGAAGCTGAGCACTTTATTGCCCCAGATTGTGTGAAAAATGACCCAGAAGAAGATGCAAAAATGCTCCGCATCGCCGACTCATTCCACATAAAAGTGGTTGATTGCAACACCGAGTCTTCTTCAGGCACTCTCTCAGCTGATGAAGATGAGGAATGTTATGCATCGGACTCAGAGAGACTCACAGATTTGCCACAGCTATCCAGGAGCGAAGAAAGCTCAAGTGGAAGTCGGGAACCTCAAAAACATGATATACTCTCAGCTGATGAAGATGTAAACTGTTCTGCATCGGCCTCAGAGAGACTCACAGATTTCCCACAGCTATCCAGGAGCGAAGAAAGCTCAAGTGGAAGTTGGGAACCTCAAAAACATGATACAAAGTCAGGGAAAAGCTTAACGGTAAGCTTGTTTCAATGCCCTACACCCCATAGATCTGACTGTGACAGGCTGGAGAAGCCATGTCTTACATCTGTTTGGGTCACCAGTCAGTCATCAAATACTGCCACATCCTTGATTTTAGAGCACTTTGTCATTGCATTTATTAACTGTTAAGCCTGCTGGGGCAGAACAATTTTTTAGATGAAAACTAAATGATGTAGTCATAAAGCAGTCAGAAACACAATTACAATGTTTCCCCTGACCGGCTTAGGTACAGAGCGAAGGTTTGGCTTAACTAGTCGGTTCATGTTAGTGCTGAAATGACTAAGCAATTCATTGATCAGTCAGTGCCTAAAACATATTCATTTCCAATTTTGGTCACTTAATTATGTACTTTTCAAGCACAAAAATACAGCATATTTGCTGTTAACAACCACACAAATGTGAAGAGTTGTTTGCTGTTGTCCTGTTTCTGTTACTATAAATGTAATGGGGTTTTAAGCTGACGTTTTCAGTGTTTAAGAATATAGCTTCCAGAGATCACTCTTTAACCCCACAGTTCATCAGTTAGCCTAACACTTGTCTTAAATTTAGCAAATTCAATTTTTGAAATTTGCATAAGCAGTTCTTAAACCAGGAAATCAGGATTTGCCTCTTCACTTAAACTAACTCCGGTAGAGCTGCAATGATTAATCGTTTAATCGTTTAGTTGTCAGCTCTTAAATTAATTGCCAACTATTTTGATAATCGATTAGTCGGTTTGAGTAATTTTTTGCTCTGATCCCAGCCTCTTAAATGTGAATATGTTCTAGTTTCTTCTCTCCTCTGTGACAGTAAACTTTCAATGTTTGCATTAAACCAACCAAACTCTTACGTGATCAAATGAGACTGCCACAAAAAGATGGATAGAGTTTCTAGGCCTGGAGATGTCCTTGTTTACATTGCAAGCCTGGTTTATTTTTAACAGTTGAAGCACAAAATAATGAGTTTTTTCTTTTCTTGCTAAAAAATAGAAGAAGCCAAAGTGGTCCCTGCAGAAAACCATGCTAGAATTACCAAGGTAAGAATGGAGACTCTAAATGACTGCAATTTTATTTGTTATTGTTTTATTTGCATTATTATATAACTAATGGTGTTAACCTGTTTCATACAGGATGGTGCCCCAACAATGTTTCATTCCTGCCCCAACTGACTGCCAGTCCTTTTTGGCAAGGCTCACAGAAGCCTTCAAGGACTTTCCAGATGACAAGAAGCCTCTGATAACCAAAATGGGCCTCACAGAGAAAGTGGAATTGGTGGACTGTGCTTTTGGCAAAGTCCCTAAAGGCTCCCCCCTGTCCTACCAGTGCCCCGTGCCATCAGGTCAGGATTACAAGACTCATGACAATGTTCCCCCTCGACCGCTGCTTCCCCTGAGTTATCACTTACTGGAGTTGCCAATGTTGCCTTCTCCTAGCCTCAGTGCCAAAGAGCGTGAACATATGGAAGTCATGCAAATCACCTGGGAGGTAGCACGCAGTCTGGAGCACTCCACACGTGGAAGCGAGGGGGCAGTAGACGAGCTGCACAAGCAGCGCTTGACCAGTCGTTTTAGGGAGATCTGCAAACTTAAACCAGGACGGAGCAATGCGGAGCTCCTGATATTCAAAATGCAGAAAGGTTTGTCCAGGTGCAAGACGGTACAGATAGAAAAGCAAATGAAGGCTGAGGCACTTCGGGAATATTGTAACCAATTGTGTGTCAACTGGTCCCCCTGCGGTTTTGTTGTGCATCCGAGTGCTCCATGGCTGGGGGCGCTGCCTGACGGGTTGGTGTACGACCCCAGGGAGAAACCTAGTTTTGGGCTGGTGCATGTCAAATGCGTCCAGTTCCGGAGCTTCATCGATTGTGGGTTCCTGTTCTGCCATGGTGGAGTCTTGCAACTGAAGAAGAGCCACTCGCACTATTGGCACATCCAAGGAGAGATGATGGTGACGGGTACGGAGTGGTGTGATCTGTTGGTGTTCTCCAGAGATGACATACTGGTTCAACGCATCTACAGAGACTCGGTTCTCATCAAGGTCATGAAGAAGAAGTTGGATGAATTCTTTTTCCAATTCTACCTGCCATGTCTGCTTGATCTCACAACTTGAGTATCATCACATGCTGTCATACACACTTGCTGTTCCCCTCAGGTCCTTAGTTGTGAGGTTTATCAGATTGTAAACTACTTGAATGTGATCTTTTCTGACCAATGTTCTGTTCTTGTTAAATATATATATATATATTTGTTATTAGTTTCATTCAGTCTAGTCATGAGGAAGTTTGTGATTTTGGTCAAAGCCATGGGTACATTTTTGGATCTTTTGTATTTTCTTTTACTTTGAAATGACATACCGTATGCAATTTGAGACTGAAGTGGAGTTTATATTTGCCACGTTTACCTCTGCTGCTACTCTCCAAAGGCGCCCTTTGTTTGTTTGTTTGTTTGTTCTAGGGCTGCACCTACTGTAAAGATCTTTTTTTTTTATGTTTTATTATTTTTTATTTTATTATGTTTTATCTGCTGATCATTTACTTGATTATTATATTAATCATTTAGTCCACAAAAGGTCAGAAAGTAGTGAAACATATTTACCTCAGTTTTCCAGAGCCCAAGCTCACGTAGATTTGTCGGATGGTATTCTGTTTAATATCCTACAAGACTTAGAAAACCAGCAAAGAACAAAGAAGCTGGAACAAGGGGATATTTGGCATTTTTTCGTCAAAAAAAATTGCATACATGGTTGATTGATTACTATAATTGTGACTGATTAATGTTTTTCTTTTAATTTGAATTTTTATTGTCGATTTGTCAACTAAGCGTTTTTCCATGTTGGTAGAAGCATTAAAGGTTCAAATGTTGGCACATATGGGAAATTCCAAGAGACCAACAAGCACAATAAATGGTAAATATTACTGCAGTTTATAAACGTAACATGACTTCAAGCTGAATATTTGAATGTCGGCTCCTCCAACTTCTACAACTTACACTGTTCGTACACAATTTACTGCAACTGCTTCAAGTGCCTCCAACACCCCAACAACACTGCAATCAACTGTAACAGACATCAGTTTCAGGTATTTACTTGAACGGACACTAAATATTTCAGGAAAATGTATTACCTTCACCTGACATTTCAACTCCTTTCAGCACTTTCACTTCAGCTGACACTTCACTCAGAGCTTACACTTAAATTGACACTTAAACTTCACTCGGAGCTTTATCTTCTTTCTCTCCCTTTAACCTCTCAGTATTGCATTTGTAAAACTTCAACCGTTTAAGTATTTCAACTACCGTATTTAAAATGTTTGAAGGTGACCTATTATGCTCATTTGCAGGTTCATACCTGTATTTTGGGTTTCTATTAGAAAGCATGTTTACATGCTTTAATGTTTAGAAAACTATTTTTCTCATACTGCCTATGGCTGGCTGCTGCACCTGTATTCACCCTCCATCTTAGATGCTCTGCTGTAGCTCCACTACCCTCCCCCAACACTTCCACATCTGTACCAACTGTCATTGATTGTAGTTGGTGGAATAATTGGTGGAGTATAGCCCACTTTCTACCGTAAAAACTCCCAAGAAAGGCTTCTAAACCAAACTACAACCGGACATGTTCCATATGATCCAAAATTGGTGAGAAATTGACATCTGCAACCACGATTACAGCTTTCCCTGACAGTAGCATGTAGCTACATGTAGCAGTGTATGTAGTGTAAACACTGCAGTAACATGCCTGGAGCAGTTGGCCAAATAAAGCAATCTGTCACGAAGTGGCCTCAGTTCGAGCCGAGAGTAGAAAAAAACTGTTGGTTGGGTTTTCATAACAGTCTGCAACCTAAGGTTTTTGCTCACATTAAGATTTTACATTAAGATCGCTGTGTTTTTGCCACGTTTAATGTGAACATCCCACATTGTAACATTATAGATATGACAGAAAATAAGGAAAAGCATAATGGGTCCCACTTAACTGCGCAATTTCATCAGCGAACACATTTTCTAGTTTCAGCACTAGTGTTTTCTTGTTTTGTTTTGTTCAGTCATCTTTTAAATCACAGTAACCCTGAATATAAGAAGTATCACAGTTTCAAATGGGAAATTGTAATTGACTTCCAAAGCAAAGTAAGTACTAAATCCAGTTAACGTAGTTCTTAAAAAGCACATATTTAAGCAGAAGGTTTGAATGTTCACAAATAAAAAAAATCTTGCATCTAACCACATTAAAGCTATAGTGGTAGGTTAGTTTCTGTCGACCCCATGACGAATTCTAAGTAATGACAATAACACTGTCGGCGCATCCACACCATGCAAGATTGCGCACCTCCTCCACACAGTTGTAGTAAGCCTATTGTTGATCCCATCAAATCAAGGAGGACACGGAGGATTAAAAAAACATAATGGACTCTTCAGAAGAGGTCATTATCTTGTAATTTTTATGCCCTCTTCATCTCAAAAGCTGAATGCTGCTGTTGTCCTTTCTCAGTGGTGACATAAAACGCATCACTCAATACGCGAATATCGCTGGACTACACCATTTTGTAAACAGCCATACTGAGAAATACAGAGAGCTTTGTGAAGCTGATAGGCTTGATTAGCTTTTGTATCAACCCATTTGGCAATGGCTTGACTGTAACGGACGTACAATAATAGAGAACAGTTGCGCACTATAGCTTTAAGTCTGTGTCACTAATCTTAAATACTCTAGTCTTAACCCAAATGTTCTGTTTGGGTTCCTGTTCCATGTCGGGAGTTGACATGTCTGTATGTGTCCTCTGCTCCTGAAGGGGGCGCTGTGTTCACTCTCTACGTGAGGTAGTTGCAGGAGTCAGGTCTGAGCAGGATCTCTTTAGTTAGAACCAGATGACGTAGACTGAAGCAATGTTTTTTTGCAGCTGGACAGAAAAAAAGACAATTCTCATCAGAAACGCTTAGTCATGTTTCTACCTCACGCGCGCGCGTGTGTGTGACAACAATCGTTAGTCAGCAGTACACCCACAGATAGTCACATTTTGTCCTCTTAGGCCCGTTTGCAGAGCAACCGGATGCAGTTGTTTTGAAATGACCAGCTCGCTACTCTCTCTCTGACAGACAAACTCACACACACTCGGTTCTCGTCTCGTCGAGCCTGCGTCCCTGCTTACAACAACATTTGTTTTGTTGAAAATGGCTGTTAATAAAACATATATTAGTATTGGCTATGCCTCGTTTGGTATACTCATGGGGTTTTCTGCTTTCTTGGTGTGGAACATCGCGTTCAAACAGCCGTGGACTGCAGCCATGGGAGGACTGGCAGGTAAACATCGTGTTCGTCTGCAACAATGCATTTTCCTTTTAGCGTGTGTTATAGTAAACCACAGGTGTCCTGTCGTGTGCACGTTGTTATTCCAGCCTTCAGCTAAAACACCAGGGACCTCTTCCATGGGCTGAAGGTGCCATCGTTACTTAACCTACGGATTGCAAAATGAGCCGATAGTTGGACAGAGATCACAGTACACACGTGTTTTTGAAGGGTAGATATGTCAACTGATCGTCAAGTGGTCGTCAAGTCAAATTATTAATATTTTTAAATCAGGGCAGTATATTCTGCAGCAGATGTTTTATTTAACTGGCATGTTTCAGTTTGGCGTCTAGGGGTCCACTGTTGACCTTAATTGATCAAAGGTCACTTTAGGAATAATAAAAAAAAAGGAACGGTTATAGAAGGTAATTAAAACATTGGAGATGAGAAGTATTCTAAAGTGCCGAAATATAAAAACATGGGCCACACATTACATTTCACACACATTATTATTATTATTATTATTATTAGTGGGATACTGTGGCAGTTTTTTTTTATTGGTTAGGCTATAACAAGTTATAATTGATTTTTTTTGTCATCCCACATATAAATAACCTGAACCTAATAATAATTTTCACAATGCTTTAAAGCATGTGCTGAACTTTGAGCCACTGTTGAGGTTTGCCGTTCCATATCTATAACCTCTGAACTCATCATCACAGGATGTACTGTGATTATGCATTGGTAGTGATTTAGTGGTAGTTAAACCATAATACATGTTCTCAAAGATCAAAATGACTTGGCTGGGCTCTTTTGTAATATTTTTTAATTTAAATGAAAGAACAAGTGCAGCATTGTCCTTATACTTTCACACAACTATGATTAGTGACCTGCATACATGCACTTTCTTAACCACATTCCCATGCACAAATTGGCACCAGTATAAAATATCACTGGTATCTGAGATGTGGACAAACTCCCTGAATCTTCATTTTCATTTTCATTTTCCAAAAGGGAACTGGCTGCAAGCTGTTCCATGCCTGCGTTGATGATTGACATAATAATATTTCCCCCCAATAAAATTACACATGATGCATTAACATGTCTATCATCACAGTATTCTGAAATGTGTTCACTCTGCATTCAACAATGTGCACCCGACCTAAACTAGAAACACACACTGAAGATGCTGTCAGATTGATATGGCTAGTTTCTTCTGTTATGGTTTCAGACTCGGTGAGGGTTGTGGTTACTGGTTGGTGAAAAGTTACATGTGGCTGTGATTCACAACACTGGCTGTAAAAAAAATAAAAAAGGGGGAACCATGAAGACGGAAGTAATGAGATTTATTAACTTAGCAATCGGCATAATGCTGTGTCATGATGTGTCTGAAAATGCATACTCACTCTTCATACCACTATAATGACCATACAAACTCAGGTCAATGGCTGTTACATATGAGCAGTTAACATCAGCTGTGAGTGTGTTGTCTTTAAAAATGGTTTTGCATGTTGCAGACCATTGTATACTTTACACGCATACCATCAGAATTTAGATTTAGATGGTGCCAATACCAAGCATTGTGTTTGTCCCTCAGGTG
Organism: Gymnocephalus cernua; assembly: GCA_023631565.1. NCBI lineage: Eukaryota > Metazoa > Chordata > Actinopteri > Perciformes > Percidae > Gymnocephalus > Gymnocephalus cernua. The sequence continues at coordinate 30,234,685 of CM042428.1, forward strand.
TGCTGGCACTTTGGACCCTGATCACTCACGTCATGTACCTGCAGGACTACTGGAGGACCTGGCTGAAGGGCCTCAAGTTCTTCTTCTTCATCGGCGTCTTCTTTTCTCTGTTAGCAGTCGTGGCCTTCATCACTTTCCTATCTATTGCCATCAACAACAAGGAGTGTACGTTCTTCTACATTACTTTCCTGTCTCACATAATTTGTGTGCATGCTGGTCTTCACCAAATGTGTTTATGCACTGTGGTATGGTATAATCAGACCAGTTGTTGTGTGTCATCACACTGAACACGCATAACTAACTTGCCCCAACAAACAACATGTTAGTGTAAATTTCAATACGTAATTGAAATGTTTTGGTCTTTCACAAAAGAAAGATTAAACACAAAATGCCTTTATGTTACATTTGACAGTTCTTTACTTCTGTATTTCAGCATTTAAGCTTACTTAATGGGAAGATTTCCTACAATTCCCAGAATGCCATTTGACAGCCCTGAGGGAAATTTGTGGAGCAAGTTTCTCCAGTTAAGAAAATGTCAGAAAGGCAATCCCCTACACAAAATGCAATTTGCGGATCATTTTTATTCCTCAAAAGCTACTAAATCGAAAAATTGCTGTATCTGTTTCATACTTTTTTTTGTCGGTTAGGTCTGCGTTATCGAACTGCTAAAAGGGATGTAAGTAAAAGATAAAACCTATTTTTCACTTTTATTTCTACTCTCGAACTTATTTTAGGAATAAAAGCCGTTTATCACATTGATTACAAGTCAAAAATGCTCTTAAATTTAAAGGTCCCATATTGTGCAAATTTTCAGGTTCATACTTTTATTTTGGGTTTCTACTACAACATGTTTACATGCTTTAATGTTCAACATATACATTATTTTTATCATACTGTCTGTCTAAATATACCTGTATTTACCCTGGGTCTGAAAACGCTACATTTTAGTGTCTAAAATCTAATTTTTAACAATATGGGACCTTTTAAGAGAGCTCCAGAGGTGTCTTAAGTTAAGAGTAAGATCCTAGATGGCTACAGTACAGAAACAGATTTGACCCCCCGCCTTCTGAGACATGTTCAAAAATATCCGTGGTCAAGGTGAATGATAATCTGTATAATTCAGAAATAGGGTAGTGTAGCCTTCTATTTTCATTTGATTTGAACATTATTTACATTTATGAGGTGTTCAAACAAGAATAAAGCTGGAATTGATTTTCTTTTTCACTTTCCAAACATTTTCATTGTCTGCACTTGTCAATGTCAATTTTCCTTAATATATGATTCCTTTCTTTTACCTTTTCTTTCCTGCTCCAGTTTGGGTTTCTTTTTGTTTTAATTTCAGCTGATTTCCTTTTATTTTATCCCTAATTTCACATTAACTGATACTCTAGATCAGGGGTCTTCAACAGTTTTTTAAATTAAGGACTCCTTAACTGAAAGAGAAATAGAGCAGGGATCACCTACTACATATGTTGTATAAAATGAAGTTGCATAATAAACTGGGCCTACAATAACCTGAAGGGCAGCCTAAAGCCTTTATGCATACCTTTTTTTTGCATATAATACTAAATTATTAAAATTGTTGGCACGATTTTATAAATAATGTTGTAATGTTAAACATACATCACAGTGAATCCTTAGGATGAACTGCATCTGTGGATGGCCTCAGTGACTACCTTACCTAAAGGCCAGTAAGCAGTGGGGATTTATATTTGCTAATAATATGTTGGACTCATGTTAAGACTGGACAATAATTTGGAGGCCCCCCTGCGTTGACTCTGAGGACCCCCTAGGGGTCCCGGACCCCCTGTTGAAGACCCCTGCTCTAGATATTAAGTATATTACACAAATAAATGCATTTGCAGAATAATATGCTGTCAATAACTATTTTAAGACTGACTTATATGGCAGAAGTAGGGTAAATCCTTATCTCTGATTGACATTTCTCGCTCAGAGGATACATGAGATCACTTGCTCTCAAAGGTTACACATTTCGCAGTAAGTAGGATTAAGTCACTTGATAAATGCGTCTAATTTGTCTTTTCAGGGAAGCACTTTTTTACTCCTAAATTGGGTCTTTAAAGCTTTCTTGAGTGTAATTTAAAAGTGTATGCAAGTATGGGCCCAGGCCCTATTACCCAACATCAGTGGCCCACCTCACTGATGCACTTGTGGCTGAATGGGAGCAAATCCCTGCAGCCATGTTCCAATATCTGGTGAAAAGCCTGCGCAAAAGAGTGGAGACTGTTCTAGCAGCAGATTAATGGCCATGGTCTGTGTGTCTCCCTCCCACAGCCCTGACTGACCCTCGAAGTCTCTACCTGTCCTGTGTGTGGAGCTTCATGAGCCTGAAATGGTCCTTCCTGCTCGTCTTGTCCGCTCACCGCTACCGCAAAGAGTTTGCCGATATCAGCATCCTCAGTGACTTCTAAGGACACTTAAAAACATCCCGCAGTGACCACACAGACTTTGGAGTACACTCGCTGTGCTGGCTTCCCAGCCTGAGAGTCCAAAGGTGATGGAGGACATTTAAAGATAAATCAGAGAAAAAGTTGAAATACTTTGTGTTGTGGATGAGCATCCTGATCCTGGTTACTCCTTTGCCTTCTTGGCCCAAACCACCTCCTCCTTTTTTATTATGTATGCAGGGTTTGTTGCTGACTTGCCACCTTACAGACAAATCAAGCCCTATTTTATATGATCCTATGATAGATTTTCCATTTTCACTTCCTCAGCACCCTCATTAGTTATGCATCTTCACAATTGACTAAATAAATACAAAATATTGTATGTTTTTCATGACTCAGTGAAGGGAATTGCTGTGCTACAACTAGTGACTGTTGTATTTTCATGCTGTAGCCACTAGAGGGGGCTGTCCTTCCAACAGTTAAACACCATGTGAAGTATGTGTGCTTGACCCAACTTACATCTTCGTATTATATATATTTTTTCTTGTTCAATGAATGATGAAGAGTTGCACAAGTTGCACATACAGTGGTCAGATGTTGAAATCTGCACATCGCAATGCATCAATCCAATGGTGAATACATGATGTACATCAAAGCACCGCTTTAACAGTGTGTCGGGGTCTTACAGGGGGCAGGTCACCTAAAATCCTGCAGCATCCACACGAATGCATTCACGTAATAAGCACCACATGTCCTGGTTTGATATATTTATGAACCATAAAGGGGCATTTTAATGTAAAGAATGATTTTTGTATTGTATTTTTTATCAGTGTGACAAACAAAAGTAAGTGCAAGTGTGAAATTGGCGCTCAGTTATGGCTTTAATTTGTGACAGTAGGGACGCTACTAATGTGCATGCACGTTGCTTTACATAGTATTGTCCTCCTCTGAACCATTTATGACATTATATTGTAGCTTAATGAGATTATTTTGCTGTATTTCCTTTATCTCTGCACATTACCATGTTAGAAATGAAGAATGGCATTGTGTATCCACATGTATCACATGATTGAAAGTAGGAGTGTGTATTTGTATAAGAATGTGTCTGAGAGTCAAGTTAAGAAAATATGTTTTTTGACATCCTCTGTGCATTTTGACATCCCCTGTGCATCGATGTGGCTCCACAGCGAGATCTGGAAATAGACACGTCAGGCTGATAACTGTTCCTCCTCTTGTGTCCTCTTTTTAAGAAGGAATGTGTTTTTCACAGTTTCTATTCCTCCAAAACATTTAATTCCTTTGTAGTTTGTAAGGGAATTAACAGCAGCAAAAATAAAATGTATCATTTTCTTTATAAGCTTTGTGACTTTCATGTAACATGAGAAAATGTCACAGGCAGATTGAAGGTGCTACACATCCTTCTTCCTACTAAGCCTGGGTCAGGAGGGTCAGTGTTGGGCATTAGGGTGGGATTTACGCCATGAGAGGAATGAACCACTTTTCCCACCCACCCAAGCCACATTTATGAAGAAAAAAAAAGCACAGCATTGTAATCACAACAGTAAATGCAAGACAATAAGCTGCCCTTTGAAGTTGGGCAATTATTCCATCCATCCACATTTTTATTTTACCCCTCAAAGGGAAGGTTTGGGGGGTGGGTGCTGAGAATTTTAAGTATATGATTTTGTTAAGGCAGCTGCCTGATAGAAGAACTTTGAAGTTGATGTGAAAAATATGTGATTGAAATATGCTATGCAATGCTATCAGTGTTTGATGCGTTGTAACTTATTAAGTAATAATTTACTGGACTAGATCTGGTGGAGAAATGTTTCTCTTGAATCCTGCAGCCAGTAAGGAAAAACTAAGTTTAAAGGAAAGTGAATGTGGCTTGGTGTTTCATTATTTACTACAAGTATCAGTAACTTTGATCCTCAAGAAGCCACTATCATTATTTCACTCACTTTGTTGCTTTCCTGCATCCTTCCACTGTGTTTTAAGGACATTTTTGGTGGTACTTATATGTTAATTGCATTACACTGGTTTGTTTGTAAGCCCCCAGAGTCTCATTGCATCAAGGTAATTGCGATGTTGTGGTTAAATCACCATGGCAACATTTTTTATCTGGCCGTTATAAACTTCGACATTAAGAAACTGAAAAACAATCCGGCTCACTTTCCACTGAGCAAGCTGGGGGCTTTGGAACCAAATGCGTCCTATTAAGTTTATACACCAGCCTGTAAAACGAACGTGTGTGTGTGTGTGTGTGTGTGTGTGTGTGTGTGTGTGTGTGTGTGTGTGTGTGTGTGTGTGTGTGTGTGTGTGTGTGTGTGTGTGTGTGTGTGTGTGTGTGTGTATGTGTGTGTGTATGTGTGTGTCTGTGTGAGTGTGTATGTGTGTGTGTGTGTTTGTGTGGTATGTAAAGAGAGGGAAGGGTCTCGTTTTATTCAATTATGGGACTCCTTTCTACCCAAATCAAGGAAGGAAGTTGTCTCAAGTGTTGACTGGCAGTCTGGCAGAGTGCGGTGAGACTGGAAACAAAAGGTTTATACATTCAAATAACACAACCATCCTAAACATCCTGTATACTAAAGAGCAACAGCAGCTGAATCAAATTCTATAATAAACAACCTGAAGTGATTCCCTTGTATTGCACACATGCACACCTTTACAGCAGATGATGGCCGAATTGTGTAAATGTAATCTGAAAAGGACACAAACAACACTGGTTCTTTATGAGCATCCACCCGTCTCCTCTCAGACCTGTTTATATATACTCGCTGACACATCTAAAGTACTTGTTCATGTACATTTATTCAAGTACTGCACTTAAGTACAATTATAAGGTACTTGTACTTTATTTGGGTATTTTTGTTAAACATTCTACATCATAACATCTCAGAGGGAAATGGTTTACTTTTTGCTCCTCTACATTTATTTTGACAGCTTTAGTTACTGTTTTCAGATTTATATTTGACATCCAAAACATGGATAAAACTACCCAACAGTGTAACGTATTTAAAACTAGGTTGACCAACTGCAACATTAAAGTACTGCTTACATATTAATGCATACATAATCATGGCATACATATTATTCCAACGCTGACAGGGGCCATTCTGCATAATGATATCTTCATTAGGCTACATTCTATTGGTAATACTTCTGTACAGTACTTTTGCTTAAGTAAAATTGTGAATGCAGGAACTTTATTTGTAATGGATCATTTGTATCTGACCCTTTTACTGTGATCTTTAGTAGCAATATCATACTATTAAAATCTTCATTCACTCATGCACTCAAAATATTACTTCAGTTTAAGTACAAGTGTATTAGAAACTAAATGTATTAAAAGTAGGCTATCACAGTGAAAAGCACTTCTTAGGTTGACAAAATATATATTGTAATTCTGGATTATTATTACTGACGTATAAGCAGCATTTTAATGTTGGCGTTTTAACGACTTTACATACTATTGGAGAGTGTAATATATAACAACGCATCATATGTTACAGGTTGATCATATGTTCTGTAGCCTGTAAAATGGTGATTGTTAAAGTAACTATATTTGTCTGATAAATGTAAAGGAGTAAAACGTTTAATATTTCCTTCTGATATGTAGTGGGGTAGAGGTACAAAGTAGCATTAAAATGCAAATAAAGTACAAGTAGCCTACCTCAAAATTGTACTTGAGTAATAGTACTTAGTTACTTTCCACCAAAAGGTGAACAGGGATTCACAGTAGACTCATGTCTGTGACGCGTGCTGGCTAACAGTTCGATTGTGAAATCTGACCATTGGTATGAATGATACAAAAAATGAAGCATTTGATCTAAAAAAAGAAGCGTCAGGAGGAAAAACGCTAAATGAAAAGCAAACATCTTGAATTGGTCGAGAACCAGATGGCCTCTTTGACATTAAGAAGCCGCTTTGGCATTTTAAGAAGGCAGTCCCAGAATGATTTCCGAGGAACTTCCGCAAAGCGAGGTACAAAAGCCCACAGATATTTAAGCAATATCCATAGCAATTTACTGTTTTATTTACAAACTGAAACACATGTTTCCAGACCTTTGCAGCCCCCCTCCCGCCTCTCCTTATTACCACTCTGATTTACTGCTGCCGGATTTCTCCCACACTATCTGCTTTGTCTTTTCCTTTCTTTGTCTCTGTATTATCTTTATCAGCTTCTCTCATCACTCATCAGTCATTCAAACTCTCCCTGCAGACCTGCCTGTTAACAGCACTATTACGACCCTACCTTAGTTTTTATCCCTCCTCTGAATCTGAGTTTTCTGTGTGCGATGCTGTATGTGCCTCTGGGACCACTGCAAGCTCGCATCTGAAACATTTTAGAGAGACACATATTTGCTGTTTTAGAGCACAAAGGGATATGCCATGGCAAAGGCTGTTTGAAGTGGCTTCACAGGGGGAACCAGAACCAGAGCGAGGGATTTGAGAACCCATAAAGAAACGTTAGCACAATGTAACTTCGGTGAATTCATGTAATCTAATGGAAGTGGGGATTGATTCAATGTGATGGCGCTACCCTTTGAAGCTGGCCCTGTTGATGTTTCTAATGCAATAGCTCTGTTGTAGAAACGCAGCATTCCTCTCTACCTTGCAGGCAGTGCTTCACTGTGAGTTTGACAGGAGTGGATGCGTGATAGTGCCTAATCCCGGAGATCCTTGGTTGACACTGCTTCCAGTAACCAGTATTTGAAGTGTGAGATTGAAGACAGCAGCGTTTGACTCCCTGACAGGCTCCTTATCTGAAGACATGATGTTCAAATTGATTTTTTTGAAGCCAAGAAGTCAAGCTAGTAGAGAGTCTAAAAGGTGTTTAATTGCCCTTACAATATCTGATTTATCTGCAGTTGTAACTGAGAAGAGAACTCATTGTACCTAGCCCATCAAAACAAGAGAAGATTTGATCCACATTTGTCCGATTTTGATTTATTTTTCTATCCATAGCCTTTTTATTGCATTGGTGTGAACATACAGGTTTTTACAGCATATATTGTGATTGGGCCTCATCACATAGGCTACCTTTATTTTGCTGTCAGCATTCAGGTGCACACGTTTTGTAAAAAGTCCTCCTGTAAGCAGCAGTCTTGTGGCTTGATATGCTAATTTCTGAAGTTCAGGCTAAAACAGGATTTTACCAACCCGAGCAGCCACATGGTCAGTTCTGATCTGCTGACTCACCGAGAGTCTTATTAGTGTTTGCAAATAAAGTGAATCTAAAACAGTGAAGTTGGATAGCTGACTCAGCAGCAAAAAAATGACTTTTCATGTGACCATTTGCTATATTTAGCTTAGTGCTCGATCACGTCAGTGTCTTTCTGCCTGGCTGATCAGTCAGCATTATTAACTGAAAAGCGGTGTTTTTCCAGTTTGTCATGTACGGTAACGAGTTTGAAAGAAATGCAAAGATCGATTCCTTTTCATCCACATAGAAATTACTGTCCAGCTGTTCTTGTGTTTTTGTGTTGTCCTTTTACCACATTATCACATGCACATGGAGATCATATGACCTGCTGTGTGCACATAAGGACATGATGTGATGCAACATTCAAGCAAACCTTCCCAATCACACACATGCACACACACATCTAGCCTCAAATCCTAAAACATTTCATGTGATATCTACCACTTGTTTGTTTGCCAAGTGTGTGGAAACACTGACACATTTCTTTAAAAAACTTGGCTACCACTTTTTAAATAAGGCACTCTTTGTAAAGGCATTATATGTTCTACTAACTAGTGGCTTTATTAACCTTTAATAAGTAACATAGTAATGCCTTATAACAGAGTTGTAGCCGAGTCACCAATTGTCGAGTCAGAGTCCACTCTCGAGTCCCCAGTGTTCGAATCCGAGTCCAAGTCCAAGTCACCAAAGAAGAGTCTGAGTCGAGTCCTGTGTCCTGAGTTTAGGACTCGCGTTCTCCATCACTGCCTTATACGAACGTTAAAGTCATTAATAATAACAACTTTGGGGTTGCCAGGTTGTGACTGATTGGACCATATAACCATTTACTTTCTGGAAAATGTATTTTTTATCAATGATTACCTACATTTAGCTATCACTTAATTATTACCAAAGGGAAGGGGGTTTCCACAACCTGGCAACCCTACATGTGTTCTTATTAATAGATTATAACTTTAATTAATAAAGCTTTTACAACTTAAAAGCCCTTTATAAAGAGTGCCTTATTAGTGAGTGGTATTGAAATTTGACTCAACTACACACAGTGGATGTCTGCTCCTAACTATCCCACACGGCGTCTTCCCTGGATGTCCCAGAATAAGCCACACAAGGCTTTATCCAGCCTAACCTGCTGCTCAGCGTACACCAGCGCAGCATACTGTAACCCCAGCTCAGCTGTGAGCTCCACTGGGACTGTTTGTAATGTGCCATGGATGAACCCCAGCACTTAAACACTGTAATCAGAGCCAGAGCAGGATATTGGCTAAATTACACATGAAAGCAGGGACATTTGAAGGAAGCTTGAGTACTAAATATTATGATAAATTACGGCCTAATACGAAAAGATAAGTCACATCTAAACAAGAATAATACAGGCTTGCACGCAGCGTGGGAGGGAAGGGTTTTAAATGCATGATTGCACTTTTATATTTAAAAAACACATGTTAAAGGTACCTATAAATATTTGACAAAACACATCAAGGTCCATTTAGTTGATCTTCTGGAGCTTTGAATCGTACATGATCTTCATCAGCAGATGTAGGTTGTCAGTTGTTATGGAACTGTATATTCCATTTCTGAGCACATTAAAGTCCATGAAAACATATTATTATACAACTTATATACTTTTCCCTTTATTGGACAGTGGATAGACATGAAAGGGGGAGAGAGATAGGAACGACACGCAGCAAAGGGCAGCAGGTCGGATTCAAACCCGTGCCGCTGAAGGACTCAGCCAACAGGGGGCGAAAGCTCTTACTGCTAGAGGCCGCCTCGACAACTTATTTGCATTTCTCTATAACATGAATTATTCATGAGTGACACTCAGCAACACTCAAATAAAAAACGTGAACAAAAAAAAACAAAATCAATATAATAAAGATTTTAACACAAATAAAAACCTAGCAGATCTGCTTCATCAGGACTGTGTTGGTGTAGTGTGGTTTGATTGACAGTGGCCTGGCAACATGAGCAAACAGCCCCACAACTGTCCCATTTTGATTCAAATACTGTGAATGGTGCACAGATGTAGGCCTATTTCATCTTTTTTTCCATATGAGCCAAGAGGACCACAGACAAAAACAACGCAGACAGAAATCTCTCGTGAAATAATCAAAACTGCTCCAACTTTGTCAACAAATGGAATTTCATTCATAGTGAGGAGCTAATTTAGAAGAAAAATGTTTTCAGGGCCTATGTTGGTTTATTAATTATATAAATTAGAATATCTGATAAGATATATTCTCTGTAAATATGTTTATGTTCCTTTATGAGCACCTTCTTACAAGCTCCACTTTGTACAGAATCTCTTTATGAATTGGATTTGTCACAAAACAGCTAGCCTGACACTGTGCTAAAGTAACAAATCTACCTACTTCTAGTCTCGCTTTGCCAGACCATCCACACGCTGTGGTGCGGAGGAGAGTCTGGCTACTCCACACAGCATTGCGGGATGGGAGAGAAACATGCTTTGGGTCATTGGCATTTCTTTAAACCAATCACAATCATCTTGGACGGTGCTAAGAGCCGGACGGAGCCACTGCGAAACTCAGATTGGACAGATAGTCTAGCTAGCTGTCTGGATTTACCCTGCAGAGATCTGAGGAGCAGTTAACCATAGTCCTCATAAATCCAACAAAAAGAAAGCAGAAGGAAATGGAACTCTGCAAAAAGACATGCATCCGGCGGTGGAACCTCAAGGATATAGACTACTACCTATACAACTTTTGTGAGGATTGAACAAGATAAAAAAAAAATAATTGTCAATTAGCTACTGAGATTAAGAGGTCCTGGTAGGCTGGTTTTGTACCTTAGGACAGAGCCAGGCCAGTTGTAGTTTCCATCTGTTTCTAGTCTTTATGCTAAGCTAGGCTAAGCTAAGCAGCCTCCGACTCCAGCTTCATATTTAACGAACAGACATGAGAGTGATATCAATCTTATCATCTAATGCTTGGCAAAAAAAAGTAAATAAGTGTGTTTCCCAATTTGATGAACTATTCCTTAATTCATCTGGTCATCATCTAGAAAAGGCAGGTCAAGATTCTGTGGTCAAACTTTGACCATTGAACCTTTTCCCCACCCTTACACATTTTGCATTAGATTTGCTTATCATCCACACCTCTCATCCTCATTATCATTTTGCCCCCCCCCCTCACTCCATCCAGTCCCATCACCACCATCCCCCACATACCATGCACCTTCAGCCCTTCAGTCCCCCCACCCCGCTCCTCCTGAACCCCTCTAAGTGGATACCCCACAGGAAGGGCTTCTCCTGGGGGGAAATGGGTCCCAGATGTCTGCCTTTGTGCCACTATGGGCTCCTCGGGAGGGATGGAGCCGTGGACGGGTGGGTAAGGGGTGGAGGAGCAGTGGAGGAGGGTGTAGTGTGCTGTGAGCAAACATCAATAACGGCATCCAGGAGGGTGAAGAAAATCCCGAGGTGAAGGTGAGGAGGAATTTAATGATTAGTTCCTTTTGTCAAGCCAGCGTGGATTTCCAAACACATCATTTATGATTGGTCACACTGCCGCGCTTCTACCAGCTGAGCACGTCATTGCAGTGCTTCGACCTTTTGGTGGATGACGGTAATTGAATTGACCGCATTACGAGCGTAAAGAAACAGTTTTCCTTCTTTTTTTTTTCGCGGAGAACTTCAAAAGTTTCAACATGGCCGCTCCTCAGTGCAGTATTTCGGTCAGGACCAAACCATGTGTTGTAGAGACAAAAACAGACAATTCATCGGTCTTCTTTGATATCCAAGCACCATTGTGTGTGTGTGTGTGTGTGTATGTGTGTGTGTGTGTGTAAGCCCATATATATTGATATATATTGATATGTGTATGATCTATTTTCAGCTCCAGAAAGGGTTAATTATGACCCCCGTGGAAATAAAACAAAGACGAGAGCAGGGCCCGAGTGTTTAGTGAAACATTATGTCAAGACTCTGACAAGGAAATGAAATGTGCAACATCAATCAGCCTATGAGGACAGAGATCAAACGAGCCTCCACACTCCTGCATCTGGTTCTGTTTGGACAGCCTCACTTTTTTCCCCCTTCTCCCTCTCCTTTCTTCTCCTTTTCTTTTCCCCTTTTCTTATTCTTCTCCCATTCTCACTCTCTTTTCTCGCCCCTTCTGTTCTTCTATATGCCATGACATTCCTGTAGGCCTACTCGCTTCGTTTGCTCATTTTTTCCATGATGGTGGCACGGAGCCACGCTTTCGCTAAAGGTAATCGGCAGCCCCCGAGATTAGCCCCAGCAACAATGACTTTCCTGTCCCTCCACTGTCTCAAACCAGAGCTCCCAATAAGACCCAATTCTAATACCAGTTAATCCTGAAGTTGACTTAGCCTGTTATGTAAATACAACCTCATATAATTCATTGTCTCTGTCCATGGCCTTGCTTTGATGGCCAGATGAGCTTTTTTCTTCCAAGTTGATTGAACCCAACTGGGATCGAGCTACTTTCCGTTCAACGTCCCTCTCTGAATGAAATGTAAACCACTGCAATCACGAGGCTCATCAGAAATCTTCTCAGCACACACGACCCTTCAAATGCCGCGGCAATCACACCCAAATGGTAGGCTAAAGCTATCAAGCAGCGTGTCAAGACTGAAATGAGGTTTAGTTACTGAGAATTAATACTCAGGAAACTTTTGTTAGTAAGTAATACAAGTTACTGAATGTCTTGTTTCTGCGTCTTCATATAACATCTTTGGACAGTGACAGAATTTCAACCAGTTTTAGAAACATCAAAGATGCAACAACTCTTGTTTGGAGGTGTTGAAATATAAAGGCTACTATTAACTATGTTGTCATCAAAAAGTACCACATTTCTGAAGGTTAAAGCAGCGGAAAACTCCCCGCAAGATTTCTCTGCAGTGATCCACACATGAGTCACTCAAGTTGTGACGCATGAAGGTATAAACGGACACAATGTTGGGAAACTGATTTGGATTTCAAAAGAAGATTTGCGCAACAATTTGTTCAAATTGCAGGTTGTTCTACACGGATTGAATAAACATGAACCTGAGCTATATGTCTCGTCGTTTTCTCAAGAAGATCTGACTGCTGTGTCATGACTGCCGACGTGTAGAAAATGTCTCTAAGTGGCTGCAGACCCAGATGGGTTCGTGGTATGGAGGTGGAACATGTGTCGGCTCTGCCCAGGGGCCATGGATGGCACAATTAGGTGCTCTCTCACCTATGCAGACTGAGGTCACTGGGCCACTGAGGTTAGGGGTTATTTAGGGTCCTGTCTGAGCTGCCTTCCCAACCCAACATATAGATGACTAAGAGCAGCTGACGTCACTATTCTAAACCAAGCACTGGTTAAGTGTTAGATAACAGATGTCTTTAGAGGTTTTCAGTAGTTCAGTATACATTAGTGTTTACAGGCACAATATGTCAGGAAAAAGCTCATCTTATGAAATTCTTTTTAGGATGTGTGCTAGCCCAACTTCACATTTTGTCTCAGATCTACTGTAGCTGCTGCAGTCGAATAGATTCATGAAAAATCCTTTTTGTGGTTTGTAGGACTTTACGGTCTGTCATGGCAAAATTTATAATTTGTGCCATTTATAAACATAAAGTCCACATCATAAAGTACATTGTTTGACCTATAAATCCTCCCTCAGTCTGTTAGTCTGCAGTATTTTCATTGACTCGGTCAACGTTGTGACCTGTGGTTTAACGGATTTGTTTTTATAGTGTCTTGTTATCAGCATGATAAAAACCAATCACACTTGTTCCCATGTTAAAGGAAAAAGTGAAAAACTTCTAGCGATTGCATCAATGCACATGATTGATGGGTTTAATGTTGTAGAAAAATAGCTACTGAGAATGTGTGTTCATAGAAATACTATATATTAAATATTCAATTTTAAAGTTTACATCAATATATCAATATAAGGGTTAGATTAATTTATGTCCTAATAATGAGTTGATGAACGAGAATGCAGACATGAGGGTGCATACGGACTGACACTCCAGCCCTAAATCTGGAACCCATAAAGCCTCAGACATCCCTGCAACATTAGACACAGCACTTCTTATTGGCTGAGAGGGCCACTTACCCCCTTCCTCTATCGCCCGCCCAGCTAATGCACACTTCCTGCTTCTCTGCCTGGCTCAGGCCGGACCACGCCCTCTGGAAGTCCGCTTAGCCAAAGAGAACTGCCCGCAGGCCCCGGGTTAGAGTTTGGGTATAAAAGAGGCGGAGGTGGACCTGCCTGTCAGATGGTTTGTTGTTGTTCTGTCTGCCAGGTTGAGAGGGGGAATGGGAAAGTGAGAAATTTAACAAGGTAACCAGGAAACAGGGCAGCCAGAGCCACGTCCAATCCGATGGAGCTTCAGAAGCCGTAACTTTCTTTGACGAGAGAGAAAACTTTTGTTAAACAAGCTTGTCAAGTTCAGGTTTGTTGTCGCTTGAAAAAGAGCATCAAGAGCGTCTTTTCTTTGCAGTGGAGGCTGAAAGGTTGTTGGTGGACGGTACAATGAGAGAAGAGGTGTCCTGCACCAACTCCCCCGAAGGAGGTCTAGGGGCCAGCGAAGAGGAACTGGAAAGAGGATCGAAGAAGACCCTCCAAGCAGGAAATCGAAAACGTTCCCCTTACCCCAAGAAGGACAGCCTCTGTCAGTCAGAGGAGAGCAGCACCGGCAGCCCCAACAGCCTGCTGCCGTCTGTTCCGAAGAAAGTGAAGAAAAGCCCTTCGACAGTTGTGTCGTTGGCCCCCACGTCGCTGGGCCCCAGGCTGGATCAACCCTTCGAGGACCTCCACTCTCAGCGCGTCATCGCCAATGTGCGGGAGCGTCAACGCACTCAGTCCCTGAATGATGCCTTCGCCTCTCTACGCAAAATCATCCCCACGCTACCTTCAGACAAGCTGAGCAAGATCCAGATCCTGAAGCTGGCCTCACGCTACATCGACTTCCTCTACCAGGTGCTGCAGAGCGACGAGATGGACGCCAAGCTGGCCAGCTGCAACTACCTGGCCCATGAAAGACTGAGCTACGCCTTCTCCGTCTGGAGGATGGAGGGGGCCTGGGCCATGTCTGCCAGCCACTAGGATCCCATCGAACTTCTCTCCTAAACCCTCTCGTTTCCACATCTCCACCCCGCTGCCTGTGTCTGTGTTTGCCCCCATTTTCTGACCTCTGATTTCTTCCCCTTTTGGTCTGATCTTAACCTTTTCATCTAAAACCTATCCATACATTCCTGCTCTATCTATGTGCTCTATAATGGTTCACTCCATCTCTACACCACTATTAACATTCAGAGTTGGATCTTTGCAGCTAAAACCTCTCATAGTTCACCCTGTTTCCCTCCATTGTTTCCACCTCCGCTGCTCTCCCTTGTCTTTCCTACAGTTTAGTCCAGTGCAACAAGACGCTCCACTGCAGCCCCTCAGGTATGGACAACACACACACACACACACACACACACACACACATACACACACACACACACACACACACACACACACACACACACACACACACACACACACACACACACACACACACACACACACACACACAGCATGAACATATACAGAAATCATACAAACGCGAACATGCACATGTGTACACTCACTTCTGTATTCACCATGTCATCAGCACATGTGTCTTTCCTTCTATGTTCCAAATAGTCTCAAGAGTGTTTCAGAACATTATTTGTAGCCTTTCAGCTCAACAAATAAATACCGCAAATGCACTTCGCAAACAAAATCCCCAGGCAGGAATTATAAAAATCGGTGATGGTTAAGCGCTGTTAAAGTATCCAGTTAAAATAGAAGCAAAGATAAAACAAAACATTTTATGTTATGAATCATTGTGAGACATGCAGCATACATTATTACGAAAAGGCTCGATCACCGATGTAATCAGACTAAAGAACTTCAAGTAAAGTTGTTCTATAAAGCACATTTATGACTGCACATAAACTATTGAAATTTCAATAGAAAAATAAATTACTAAATTACAGTGCACCAACATTAACTGAGTGGGCCTCTGTTTACATACAGTACTTCACAGCTATTAAGTTTGTTTAGCCTTGCATTCAGGTGTAAAAATGTACAATGAACATTTTTATGTTTTTTTTTTAATGCAAATATACAAAGCTATTCTCCAAGTTATATAATAACATTTGGGAAAACAATCATGTCAATTATATTTTTATACAAATTATGTATCTAATTCTGCTATTTGAATGTAAATATGTTTTAATTCAAACTAGTACTGAATCAGAATCAGTCACAAAACTAAAACTGTTCTTGGACATTTTAATGATTTTGTAAAAGGTAATATGCTGTTAGTTATTGGCTTGTTACACAAAACTGATTTAGTTAATAAATGTTACATAGCTCAGATACCTTAAAGTAAGTCATCAAATAAAGTGTTGGTTCTGTGTCAGTTTGTGCAAATTATTTTGCCATTCAGGGTGCAACTCTTGCAAACAAGATGTCAATGTCAAGAGTCATTTAAAAAATAATAAATAACAAAAGTAAAAAAAACAAACAGATCTAACCAAACTTAATTTGCACATAATATATAGCTTGTATAAAATATTTCATGTAAGATTACAATACAAAATGCTTCACATTAAATTATAACAATGTAAAAAACTGTCAACAAATTATACATAATGTAAAAATTCATTTTAAAATCAGGTAAAGTATTAAAATGTTCGTTAAAAAAAAAAGAATAAAAAAAGAAATGTCTATAAATCCTGTCCAGACACATCTAATATATGAACAAACCTCTGTTGAAGTCATGGCAACAGTGAACATTAAGGAATACAATTAATACAATAACTTAAATATAATCAAAGGTTTTGGAGCATTGTTTCATAGAAAGCATTTTCAAACACTTTGGTTGTTTCACTTTGACTAAACTGAACACTATCATCATCGTAATCTAAACTCTCTAGTGTTTGACAGACCTCTGATGTATTTAAGACAAATGTTTTCCTACAGAATCTGTAGGATCGACTTCACACAGGGTCTGGGTTTTTTCAACCAGTTTAACAGACACCAGATTCCTGCACAGGTACAGCATGAAAGGAGGGAAAGAAAGGGAGAGTGGGGAGAAATAAGTGGAGGCACATCTCTCTCCCTCTCTCTCTCTCTCTCTCCCTCCCCTGCAGCCTTGCCCTCTCTCCTCAGGATCTTGTATCGTGCAATCAAGCCCCGCCGGGGCCCAGACTAGCAGGAACCTTTAGATTGGAAACAGTTGTGAGGTATTAGGAAGGTGTGTGTACCAGGGTTAGGGTCAGGCACACAGGCCTGTGTAATGGTGTGTGTTTGTGTGTGTGTTTGTAGTGAACTTTAATTACCTGTGTAGTGTGTGCGTGTGTGTGTGTGTGTGTGTGTTTGTGAACACATCTGCAGATTAGTATACACTTGCAGATGTTGTTTCGGTGATTTAATCTTCCCCCTCTCCTGCTTTTAGTTTTATAAGACTTACAGTTTTTATTTTTTGGAGAAAAAAAAAGGCAGCCAGGAAGTCCTTCAAATTAAAATGTTAAAGATAAGCACTTAAACGAAAAAAGAGCGAGGGGCAGAAATGTGACGAGGTGCAGAGACTGTGTAGAGGTGAATGTGTGTTGCTGTGCTGGAAGGAATACACACTTTTTAATCAGCTGGATGACAGGTCAAGGTAAACACTTTTCAAATAGGCACATGCACGGACAGATCTTTGAACAGACATAAATGCATTCTCACAGAGTTTCAAGCTATTCACTGTGCAGGAATCACAAATAATACAGTACTACTGCACAGGCTAAAAACATATATACATTACACTGTCCAGACACACACATGCAGCCCCCGGCCATGTGCACACTGCAGGTGTTCCACTCCACATTATTATCAAACCTCCAGCAGACGTCGAGGTCTCTACTCAGTGCTGTGGATGAAATGCCAAGGCCCCTGCACATGGTAAAGGAGCGTCCTTGAACGCAGCGTGGTAGTTATTACCTACCACTTTGCCTGCTCTGCCTGTTATCATCAGCTCAGCAGGGGCCGCCACAGAAAGTGCTAGAAATTCAAGGCCTGAAACTGACCAGAACGTCTAAGTTTAGGAAAGATGATGAGGTTAGAGTCTGAGACACATCAAAGACAGCATGTGTGTGTGTGTGTGTGTGTGTGTGTGTGTGTGTGTGTGTGTGTGTGCGTGTGTGCGTGCGTGCGTGCTTGCGTGTGTGTGTGTATGTGTGTGTGTGTGTGTGTGTGTGCGCGTGTGTGCGTGCGTACGTGTGTGTGTGTGTGTCTGTGTCTCTGCGTGGTGTAATTTAAAACAGTTTGTATACATGCGTTTAATGATATGTAGTGTAGTCACTTCTATATGTAAATACCCACAGAAAATATCAAGGCTGTCATCCAAAAAGTAAAGTTGCAGCCTCGTTTGAAGTTTTCTGAAAGCTTAAAAATCCTGCTTTTCTTGATCCACATCCCCTCTATGGTGGGTGGTATGTAGGGGGTGGACAAAATAATTGTAAACTTGACAATATGTTAAAGTGTATAACGTTCCATGTTATATGAGTTGAGGCTGTAATTCATGGCAATGTATTGGGTTGCAGTTCCTTGCTGGATGTGTTTTTGTATTTTGTCCACCCAACATAGTTTTTTCTTCTAAAAAACAACAACTGGATAATTGATTTGACCTGGGTTTACACCATGTGTATACTACATCAAACGTATCCCTAATATTTTGTACTGTCACTGTAGGAGAACCTTGATAGTCCCTAGCATGCACGCACACACACACACACACACACACACACACACACACACACACACACACACACACACACACACACACACACACACACACACACACACACACACACACACACAACACACACACACACATGCACACATACACACACACCCACACCCACACACCCACACACGAACATGAACGCCCAGCGGACAGATTTGTACATTTTGATGAGCATGATGAGACATGTGGGTGTCTGGCTCAGGATGGAACTTTCAGAATGAGAGGATTGTTCTGTTTGAGTTGGAAAAACACAATACTCTCCTTTCTGTTTATACTATAATCAAAATGCCTGTCACTGCCGGAACTCCTGGCTGTGTTGCATCCGTGGTCCGTGTGTTAGTGTGTGTGTGTGTGTGTGTGTGTGTGTGTGTGTGTGTGTGTGTGTGTGTGTGTGCGTGCATTAGTGTGTGTGTGTGTGTGTGTGTGTGTGTGTGTGTGTGTGTGTGTTTTACAGTTTGGACTGACCAGCTGTTGGGTGTTCTGCTGTGCATATTAAATCGCTGGCTTTCACTCCGGACTGATCTGGGACCAGATGTAAAGTCCTCTGCGGCTCATCTGTGTTTTAAAAGTCTCATCCAGAAGTTGTGGCTTCTGATAGTCATCTTTATTTTTAGAGAGCCAAACTATGAGCCGAGCACAGGTGGGAGGGTTGTGTGTGTGTGCGTGTGTTTGTGTGTGCGTGCGTGTGTATTACTGTGTGTGCATTTGACTGCTGCATGCATATGTGCTTGTGTATTTGCATATGTGTTGGCCTTGCTCAGACAGCTGCAGGGATAGAGAGTTATGGAGGACTGACTTCTGGTTTGACACGTAGGCAACCAAACGCAGCATAACTTGGGTCCAAAATGCATCAGGATCTGTCATTGACACACAATTCGCAGAAACAAAAAGGGTCATGTGTGATTTAAAATAAAAGTTTAAATAATTAAAAAAAGTACAATGAAAAATTTAAATCCAAAGATACTCCAGAAACACATTTAAATGTTTTTCTTCAACGATTTTTTTCTGTGAATCTCGCGTGCTTAGGTAGGCATCTAAATCTCACTGAGTGGTGCAGTCGGCCACTACCAATAAAAACTACAATATAGAGAGGTAATTACTGAATGCACATAAATCATACTACTGCAAGTATCAAACATAGGGTTTTATTAAAATCTTGAGGACTGTAACTTTGAATATTGAAAAACAAGACAGACAAATGTCAGCTTCAAAAGTAACTTTTGCTTATGCAAGATAAAAGCAAATGCAAACACTTACATTACATGACAAAATAAAAGCTTTTATGTTACAGTTTACACATTTTATGGCATAATGAAAGTCATGTGACGGGCCAACACCCACAAACGTATGTCTAACTCTTTCTGACTTCTTCTTCTCTCTGTGTGTCTTTCTTGAAGCGTGGAAAGACACACTGTAATTAGGGTGAACTGAGAACGCTCCAGATGAAATCTTTGCTTGTTAAAACAAGAGAGGAGAAGTTAAGGGAGCTGTAGGGATTTTTCCACTTTCCACTAAACAGAAGTGTTTGTTTGTACACACATTTTATAACCTCAACACACATCTCAAAGACTTTCCATGGAGTTCTTTTTTTTTTGCAGAAATATGTTTCAGAATGACCCACATGTATGACATGTCATCTTATCTTGAATATGTTACTTATAATGTTACCTCATCTCTGTGTTTCTTATCTCTGCAGAAAACCGACAACTGGAAAATTATCTACACTCAAAGAAGAAATACGTTCCTGCCTCACAAGACAAACCCCCAGTTTTTTTTTCTTTCAAAAAACCCTTTTCTCTCTTTCTCTGGACACATTCTCGACTCATGACACTGAGATGTACTCTTGCAGCTTGACTCTAACAGCCCTGTGTTTCTGAAACACTGGTGAGGACATGACAGTCAAGTGCTGAACATTTGTAATGATGAAAACAAGGGGGAAAAAAACAACAAACAGCTGGCCTGCGTTGACAATGAAACAAAATGGCTGCTGGTTCGAGTGCCTTGGGTAACACCGTGATAACCATCATCCACCCGACTCTTCACATCGGATGACTCACTGCCAGACAGACTTTAAGATGACTAATGATAATGGCACAGTGATGGTTAGAGGGCGGTCACAGCCAATGAATGTTTACAGCTAAAATGCTAATAAGCTAATCGCTCTGGCTCTCAAAGCCCAGTCTTGTGGGAAAAAGAGGAGCATGAGGAATCTGACGCAGATCTTCTACTTTGTTGTGCTGTAGTAACTGGATAGCTTTCTGTGTATTTTTATTTTTTTTTAAATGTATCTGTTTGTGAATTCGGTCTATGCACTCTGTATTACTTTAACTCTGCTCATGCATTACACTTGGCTTTAATGAAAAAATGCCCATGGGAAAATGTCTTAAACCACTGATCACATTTTAGCCACTATTCCACTTCTGTTTATTTTCACTTTAGCTTTTCTGTTATTAGTGAGCGTCGCAGAAAGTTGTATTTTAAAATGCAAGACAATCTGGTTAATGTCTGTTTCCTGCAGCTTTATGAAATATCTTTGCAAACTTGCTGTGAGCGTTTTCACTGAATAATGCAAAAAATAAAGGCAGGAAGTTTCTTGTAAAATGCGCCAAAGTGATGATGAAGTGATTCCAGACACAATATAGAGGATTCATTTGAAACCATAGTAGTCTAATTACTGTTTGATCATGTTTCTTTTGTATTGTTTTGCATTTGCTTTTGATAATCTTTATTGTGTCAGCTCCTGTGGGCAATAAAACTCTTTTTTTTAAATGCTGTATATGACTAATATTTTGATAATCAAAGGAATAATGCATGACGTGTCAGCATTCAGTAGTAATTCAGATATAAGAGGAAGCCGCTGTGAATTTGGTAATTTACCTTTATTAAGGATTTCTTTTGGAAACAAAAATAGTAGAAAAGACAAAGGCAGACAAAAACACAAAACAAAGTCAATATGTACACTGTACAGATATAAGTCAGAGTCAGTTAAGAGAAAACTGGACTTTGCCTGCAATATTAACTAAGATCCAGTTTGTTAAGGCTACCTTCACACAGGTTGGTCAGCATGATGCTCCAAGGCATACAGGCTGGAAATTTGGTCGCTAAGTACGTACAGGGTTCATTTTTTAGATCAAATACAAAAATAAGTCATTTGCATGAATTAAGACAAAAGATAAGACATCAGATATGTCAGCTTACTGTCATGAATGTTCTCGAAAAACTGCAAAGCTACAGTCGGACTGTCCATGGAGTTGAAACTCACCGTCCTTCGTTTTCACATTTCCATTACATTAACAAAGATTTGACAGGTTTTGAGTTGCGTTCACAATGCAACGTAAAGAAAGAAAGAAAGAAACGTACGCTGGCAAACGTACTGCACTTAAAAAGGAATAATCCATAGCACCGTCAAAATTGTGTTAGACATACAAAGAGCACTTCAAAGACACATAATCTAAATAGGTTTTATTTTTTTATTTTTTAAGAAATAAATTTGTTTATATATCCGTCCTGTGCTTTTTGTGCTGTCCAACTGTTTGGATAGAAAAAAGAAACATTCACAAACTCTTCAAAGTCTTTGAAGTTCTTTAAGCCATGCCAGTCCTGGGACGGCACATTGTTCTCATAAACTTTGGTTGCGCTTAACCTGTGTCCAATTGCACTGTGTGGATATTCAACTATCTCAGTATTATTGCTCCATCCTAACTGCTAAAATGTCGTTGTTTGGTCCGGGGAGCGAAACATCCCCGCCGCTGACGGTAAACAGAATGCTGCTACGTCGATGATGAACGAAGTACACATCTGTTTGTCCTTGTTATGAACAAAATGAAAGTTTAAAATAAATTTACAAAGTACAGCAGGAATGCTCATCCACAGGTAGAAACACTGGTCCACTTAATAAACATTATCAAAGTTCAGATTTTAAGACCCAAGTCATTGTGATCCTCGAATCCTGAGGGCAATGGAAGTGCACTTTAAGTGTGGGACTGTCATGAAGTCTTTGGACGGGACTTATCCAAAATTTGATCTGCATTGTCACATATACAATCATTTCTGAGTGGTCACACTGCACTGAAGCATCACGGGCGATTTCTGTCTTTGCTGACATGTAAATAACCTCTTTCTCCCCTGATATTGATACTCCAATGACTAGAGGTATTAGCTCTTCATCTACAGTATGTCTACGCTTTTAACATGCACTTCATCAAAGACTGCTGTGTTCTTTTATCTGCCGGGGAGCCATAACAATAACTGCAGCCATATAGAGTGCATGTGCTCCACTGACAGGCCAAAAAAATGAGAAAAAAGACGATTTAAGAAAATATGTGGACGTACAGAACAATATGAAACATATGTATCTCAGACATCACTGTAGCTTCACTCTTACTGGTATTGTTAAACAAACAAAAAAAATCACCATCATGTGTGCCGAATGTAAAATGAAAGAATATTGAAATTAACTAAAAACACGAACGAACAAGATGTTTGATTGTCAACATGGCCGATGTGGCTGCGGCGCCTCCATCTTGTCAAGTTCACATTACAGAACGGTGCAGTGCAAAATGCTCAGAAGCTCCTGTTTTTTTTTTTTTTTCCTTCATTGGATCTCTGTCACATTCAGACAAATGACATCATCATAGTGGGACGCGGAGGATATGTCTGCTCTCCTTCACCGGCACGTCTTGCAGGGACAACTCCTTCCGCTCAGAGTGATTGGCTCCAGCAAGCCCAGGTGACCTTTGACCCCGCCTTCAAGGTTTCAACAGTGCGAGGAGTCTCTTGCAGGTCTTGTGGGAGTCATTTACAAGGTGAATGTTTAAAGTTGCAGAGCTGTGGTTTGTCAAGTGTGTGTTCATGCCAATGCTACAAGAGAGTGAAGATCCTTCATAAATTTGCCTTTGGTTGTCTTTATTTTCCACTTTTTCTAAGTTTAGTGACCAGGAAAAGCCTGTCGAGGTGTATTGAGAGTAGGCCTATGAATGTTTCCCAGGTGAATGTTGTTAGCTCAGTGTGTTTGTTTCAGACAGTTATACTGATGGAGGAGTTTTTGTGAGGTGATGAATACAGTGGTCGAACTGAGGACATCTGCTTCCAGTGATGGTCCAAATGCATAGCTTTGTCTCTGTGTGTATGTGTGTGTGTGTGTGTGTGTGTGTGTGTGTGTGTGTGTGTGTGTGTGTGTGTGTGTGTGTGTGTGTGTGTGTGTGTGTGTGTGCGTGTGTGTGGGTGTGTTTCCATAGACTTGGTTGAACGCAGCATTCAGGATACTCTTTCCTCAGAGAGAATCACCTTTCTCTGTCAGTTTTTCTGGCCGGGTCTGTTTCCTTAATGAACGAGAAAAGACAAAGATTGTATGATACATAAAGTGCGGTATTGTAAAGTCGCTAAAGCAGAAGATATTAAATACGATGTCGTCCCTACTTGTCAGAGGTGATCGCTCCCATCGACAGCGAAGCGATGGCGCTGACGGCCTCGCTGTCCGAGTCTCGTCTCAGCCGCCGTCTTTGCGCCTGCAGGTAGGTCAGATCCACTGTGGCGGCCGAATCCTTCACACTCTGCCAGTACTCACCTGCAGGAAGCCAGGAGAAAAGAGGGAGAGGAGGAAGGGAGGAGAAAGAGAGAAAGATTAATGGCCTCAGCTGTTGGTATTCCAGAGTTGTTTTCATTCAGAATGCTTCCTTGAGGGAAAGTGCCTGCACTGCATTATTAAAAAGCAGTACATGGTGTTTGATCCACCAGTTGTAGCTGTTTGATCTGAATATAAGCATTGCCTGTCTTATAAACAGCCTGGGGTCCAAATATCCATGTTGATAATTTCAGAAATGTAAACTCAAATTCAATGTGTTCTCTCAGGGTCTCCAGACTTGAGTCCTGTGACACACAGTGGAAGTCAAATCAAGAAGTGTCTGCAAATGTGTTCATCTATGAGCGTGTGTGTTCTGGCTGTGCATGCAACTCACATATATTTCACCCCGGGCCAAAATTATGGGCTTAACATTCTTGTGGCTTTGCAAATATTTTTAATTAATCTAATTTGGTTGGGATAACATTTGTGTGCAATCAGGAGGGGATGTTGCGAAGGTCGTGTGCCAGAGAAGTGTTTGAAGATAATTGGAGCCAGGGCGGCCGTGTGTGTGTGTGTGTCTGTCAGTGTGTGTGTGGGACGGCTGGAGGGAGGGATGGGAGACAGGGATGTAAAGGAGGAGAGGTGGCCAGTGAGCAGGAGGGATGAGGAGACGGAGGGAGAAAGAGTGCTGTGTGGAGAAATACAGAGACCAAAGTTAAAGAGTATGGAAAAGCAAAACAAGCAGTCTACAGCTTGTAGAAATAGAAACTGAATTATTTTCTGTTCATTGTAACTGATGGAATTTTAAAACTAGAAAAGTGGATTGAGAATTGAAAAATGTTCCGCTGACTTGACAAATAATTAATAGATTTTTTTTCGGCATTAAACTGAAAATGTAATGAAACGACAGTAGCAGAAGCAAGGTTGCAAAGCAGAACCTTTCATTTCAAACGCAGAATTTTGGACACCCTGAAATGTTGACATTAAAATCCCTGTAATTATAATGTGTAACTGTATTATGTTGCTCACCCTAAGCTATCTGTCATTTGCGGCTATATTAAAACAAAAAGTACTTGAAGTCCTTTCATGTTTCAGATGGTGAACATGGTATGACGTGGTGTGACTAATCTGGTGCGACATAACAGGCGTATTTCTTTGATTCATTTTCAACTTAACGCATGCATTTCAGCCAGCATCAGGGAGCAAAAACAACTTGTTCTTGTTTTCATTTTTCTTGTTGATGTGTATTGCAAGCCTGCTTATTTACTTCAAATCAGTTGATAGGAATATATTTACATTTATATCTCACATTTCTTGTGACATTTGCTTGTCAACTGAAGCAGCTTACTGAATGACTGGCCATGGGGGGGGGGGGGGGTGTCTAGAAATCAGCAGATTATTTTCTATTTATCTATATTGTAAAAGATTTTCATGTTTGAATTTTGAAAGGTAAGGAGCAACACAGGAAATGTGAAAGATTGTGAACATGCAGCTGGTGTAGCCTGAACCTGTGCTTCAGCAGTAATTCTGTAAATCTGTACAGTTAATATAGGCAAAATAATACATTGTGAACTTTGCGATTCTGCTCCTCCTCTCCATTTTGAAAAACCTAATTTATGCCTCATGTCCTTATGTAAAAGAGTATGGTCAAGACCTGCGCTATATGAAAAGTGTCATGAGATAAGATTCTGTTGTGAGTTGGCGCTATATAAATAAAAATGGACTTGACTTAAACAGTAAAAAATACAATACGCTAAAATGTTGAGACAAAATGACAGAACATAGGGTTTGGAGATTTAATAGTCTGCTGCTATTCTACAAACAATCTCAATATATAAACTCTGAATCTTTCAGAACAGCTCGCTGCACGAGGTCCATTAACAGTTAAATCCCAGTGTCCTGTTGGAGGATTTAAATAATTAATGAAGGTGTTCACGCTGTGTGGAATACAGTATTACATATGGTTTTGGTTTTGAAGAGGTGTCAGTGTGTGTCTGTGCCATAGAGTTGGTCTGCTCAGGTGGAAATACAAGTGAATAGTATTATAATAATATTAATTTACTAAAAAACATGGAGGGCTTTTCTGCCGGTGCAATCTGCACGTGTAACATGTTTTTATTTACATAACTTTTTTTTAATTTACCCCCTTTGTTATGCACCCCTACAGCTTTTGCATAAACTGTACTGCCCAACAGTCAGCTCAGAGCATATTTGATTAGATATTAGCTTAGAGATTAGTTGATAATATTAGGTTGTGAGTCTTATTTTAACGTGTCAGGCTGGGTCGGGTCTGGAATTGTTTTAGCAATAATTTGCAAGTAGTGGGTCGGTTCCAATGCTGAGCAGCAGGTTTGCAAAACTGGAACCATGCAGGACTCTGGACAAATGTGTTAAGTTGTTTTTAATACAATTCTTATTTTTTCGCACCATTGGCCTACAGGCATATGGGATGAAAAACTGTGTGTGTTAACACGTGGCGGATTTATTTGTTGATGCACCCACGACCCATCACAACAGAAAACGCTCAAAAATGTGTATGCATATATTTTTCACAGCGCTGCAAACCCTCTGCGTGACGTGATGCTGAGGGCTCTGAATCATATAGGTTGTGTTGTGCTGAGGTGTCAGTTCTCACCCTGAACCTGGATGACTCTCTGCAGCGACTGGACGGCATTTTCACAAGGCTTCTGGTCCAACACGGACTGGGACAGAGGCTCCACCTGGGACACAAAAGAGTAGGTAGTTAACACACACACACACACACACACACACACACACACACACACACACACACACACACACACACAAACACACACACACACACACACACACACACACACACACACACACACACACACACACACACACACACACACACACACACACACACACACACACACCTCACCTCCATGCCTAGCAAGGCGCTGACGCAGGATTCAGAGGCATCACAGATGGCCTTGAGGTCATGTCCCCCCTCCAGAGCCAGGACCACCCGACCCCCGGCCAGTGACATCAGCTGACGGGTCAGGAAGCCAAAACCTAGTAGAGAAGAAACACACACACACACACACACACACACACACACACACACACACACACACACACACACACACACACACACACACACACACACACACACACACACACACACACACACACACACAGATAATGACTTGATTAACGAGATGTCTTCAGTGTTGGTGACCATCTATAGTTCAGAGCAGTGCTCCCTAACTTATTGATGCCATTCTACATTTACCTGAAAGGTATTATTATTATCCTGCATTCAAAATAAGGATATTAACATAAAATGCAGGACAACTTTATATTAACTGAGGTAAAAAATGAAATAAAAACAAAAGCAGGTTCATATGAGGAAGAGGTCCTTCAGGAAACTAAGACACACTTTCAACACCAGAGAAATCATTATAGATATGTATAAACTGGATTTCAGACTGCACGTTGTGTGATGTTAACACTGACTGATATATATGTCCCTATGTGTGTGTAAGAGTATGTTACTGTAATGTGAATGTGTGCTGTATTAGAATGAGGTGCCGATTGAGGCTTACACTTGGCTGTGACTTTGTAGCCTCCAAGTGATGACACATGTCCTTCGACAGCATCAAAGCCAGCTGACACCAGCACCACATCAGGGGAAAACTCGTGGGCAATGGGCATCACCACGGCCCTGAGGAGGAAGAGAGGAAACAACGATCATGCTGTGAACCAAATGCTGTATCGTACGTTACATTCATGTAAGCCCTCTGGCCTCGCTGAAATTAGATAGTACATTTAAGAAATCATGCTTTCAACAGGTGTTCATAATTTATAAAAAAAGAAAAAAGAAAACTTGGAACAGTGAATAGAAGAGAATAATGTGAGAGGAAAAAAAATCATTGAGGGGTTGTTTAACGTCAGAATAGACTGACACATTACAGTTACTATATAGTAATAAACAGCATTTTAAGTTGCCTGTAATGTACAAAAAACAACATCAAACTGAAATCACTGCAGAGTTGAGGTGATTGATTTGCGACTGGAACACTTGTACAATGAAATACTTTTCTGGATTGTTAACTGCAAACAGTTACTTCATTGAAAACTCCATCCATTTGAAAATGATGAAAGATAAATTATCAAAGGCCATGTTCCAAGTGCTTGATCTCTGTTCTCGATCCACTCCTGGTAAGTGGCCAACACTAGAAGGTGGGCTAGCTCCCAGGTGTGAATGTGTGCAACTGTTTAAATGTGAAGCAGAACACTTCTGAAAAAAAAGAAGCATGAGAGCTCTGAAAAACTTTCCCGGATATATAAAGATCAGAAATGGTCAAAGTAAAGCATATTTAGGCAGGTGGCAAACACTGAAAAGTTTCTGTTTTTGCGAGTGACACAAGCAGATAAAAATGAGACCCTTGACATATCTGGACTGAGACGCCCACATACTGTATACTCTACTCAGGGGAGACCACTTTCCTCGCCTCTATGCTCTCCTCCTCACTTCCTCTCGTCTCCCGCTGCCAGTTATTTAGCAAGAGCGCACGGCCCATGCCGCGTTTGATTCTCTCTCTCTCTCTCTCTCTCTCTCTCTCTCTCTCAGCGGCAGTTCAAAGCCGTTTTTGTGCGTCTGGTTCCTATTAGGAGCTCGTCCCTCTTCTCACGTCACTGACAGCCAGCCATCTGGGATCCATTGGGCCTAATTACGCCGCCTTTGGATTCCCTAACAATGCACCCCCCACTTCTTCTCTCTCTTCTGCTTTCCTCTCCTCCATAGTTTGTCATTCATAAGTAGCCACTGAGAAAAGCACATGAAAATATGTTCACCCACACATACATGCTATGCACAAGCCAAAATATATACATACATGTGCTCTTTCTTTGAAACTGGACATTACGTGTGTGTGCTACCGGTGATTAGACTGCCCTTAAATTCTGACCACTTTAGTAATCCTACACACACACACACACACACACACACACACACACACACACACACACACACACACACACACACACACACACACACACACACACACACACACACACACACACACACACACACTCTATGTCATGACACTTAATCTCAATGCAGCTGAGCTTTCTCTTGATTGTACTAGAGTCCCACCGCCACTCTCGACCACAATATTTCCCCCGTCACTGACACACACCCAAAAACAGAGACACACATCATCAACAACCGCTAGTTTTCTGTTCCATCCTGAAGAGAAACATAGAGTCTGGAACATCCCGTTGTCTAAATCATGTATTTAAATTGAATTACAGAACTGGCACCATACTAGATACCTAATTGCATAAACACGAATTCATGATGCATTAAATTTTGTCTGCATAGCGTGTTATGCTTTTATTTGCACCAGTTAATCCACAGAATGGTGGCAAAGTCCACTGAAAAATGTTTGTAGCATGTGTCTTTACAAAAATCCCTTCTGTCCCGCTTCATGTATTTTGCTTTTTAAACATCTTGATTATCTTGCTGCAGTTGCAAACCTAAAAGACATTTTTACTATTATTGTGGATTTTGTTTTGCCTTAATTTGATAGTTGACAGTGGCAGCAAATATGGGGTTGTTCCCCATGATGACTTGCAACAAAGGTCTTTGGCTGGATATGCACCCCGGACATCACAGCTACATGGTATGTACCTCAAACCACTGGACCACCAGGACACTCTTTCTCCACAGAGCTTTGATTCAGGGCAAAGTTTCTTGAGGTAACACACAATATGGTACAGTACTACAGTGTGGTTAACTGAGGAAGTTTTACACATGAAAACACTTGCCATTTACCAAACTGGATGAAAAATACCCAAACCATACGCCTGCTCAGGAAAAGACCATTTGTTTCTTAATAAGCATCCAGATCTCCAGTAAACACTGGACTTAGTGTTTCCGAGCCTGCCTATTGGCTCTATGGATTTTTACCAGTATGGGTTAGCTCATTAGCATCTTTCCTTTGACGAGGGGCCCACCCACTGTGTCTGCTGCATGCAGAACCGTGTAGAGCTCACATGATGTTTAATCATCTAGTGGCGAGCCAGTGTTGCTGACAGAGTTTGTCACAGTGCAGAACAGAAGCAAAGTAAATTCATTCAGGAAAAATAGCTTGAATTAAATGAAAATTGTGGTAAGAGCAAAGGTGAGTTTCACTAACACATCTCTGAATGGCTTTTTTAGCTCAATAATCAATGGAAAGTTGTGGCTTATATCATTGCAAAAACCACATCAACGTTTTGTCCATTTAAAGTACTCATATTATGCTGATTTTCAGGTTCATAATTGTATTTAGAGGATTTATCAGAATAGGTTTACATGGTTTAATTTTCAAAAAACATTATTTTTGTTGTACTGCACATTGCTGCAGCTCCTCTTTTCACCCTGTGTGTAGAGCTCTCTGTTTTAGCTAGAGAGTGAGGCATCACACTTTTATTCCATCTTTGTTGGGAGTCGCACATGCGCAGTAGCTAGGTAAGGACTACTAGCCAGTCAGAAGCAGAGTATGAGGGAGTGCCACACTAGCAGCAAGGCGAGCTTTATAACCTGTGTTACAAAATGACGCACACAGAAGTAAAGGCTGGACTACAACAGAGCAGTTTGGAGCAGTTTGTGAACAGTGTTTTCTGTTGGACATGGTAAGTGCCTTTGGGGTGGACTTTGGGCTTTTCACTTTGGAAGCCTATAACGTACACAAAAAAGATATATAACACAATAAAGAAAAGGGGAAAAGCCAAAAAGCATAATATGAGCACTTTAATACAAAGTGTGTAGACATTGATTACTGCCAACCATTTGTTTAGGGGAGACTCAGAGATGAAACCTGCTTGAGATACTACAGGTCATTCATCGCAGTGAACGAGATCCAGCATTACAGTATAATTGCATGATAATACACCATTAAAAAGTATGTCTCAAAGGTGTTGTATTCCAGTGGGCTTCAACCAGAAGGAGAAATAATGGCTTATTGTTTGTCCTCCTGGCACACGCACTTCATTCTAATTGGTGAAACAAAATGAAAATAATATGCTTTCTGTCTTTTCTTGACCTGGCTGGTTTCTGCCATTCTGTCATTGTAAACCAGGTTTTGTTATTAGCTAAACTGGCTTTCCAACATCCTGGTACAGCACTGACAGCAAACAGTACCTGAGGTTATGTAAACAACAACCTTGACAATGAAGTAACACATTTGATTGAAAGCAGTGTCACAAACTGAAAGTTATGACGGCCTAGATGTATGCAAGTATATCAAATTTGTAGCAAATAGAATTGCGCTCCTCTCTGTCCTTGCAACAGTGCAGACCTTTCATTTTAGGTTATAAATTGCAGAGTACTACAGTATGGAAATAAATATGATATGCCTAATAAAGACAGGTTGCGGTCATTCTTTACCTGAATGCAGCCAGGTACTCTGCATCACCCATGGGAGGGTTCAAACCCCCTGTCCAGCCTACATTCACATTGAATCCCTCGCCTGCACCTGTACCCACCTGGATGGAGAGAGACAGAGGGGGGAGGGAGAGAGTGAGACAAAGAGAAAGAGTCTCTGTGAATGTCAATAGAGTTAATGAGTCCCAGAGAAAGTTGAGAAACTGCATGACAATGACAGATTTGTGTCAAATGTTCACAAAATAAGCAAGGCTCTTCCAAAACCTTGCATTGCACCAATCGAGGAAAAGTTACTGCATCTCTTTAAGACAACACCAGGGAGTGATTATGATTTCTAAATTAAAGACGGATGGCTATTAATTCAACACCCCTGTCTCTCCATTTTGATTTTGATACAATTTGTCAAATGGCCTTATAAATCACTCTGAGCCACAACAGAGCTACACCCGTTTATGATTCCCAAGATTTAGCTATACTGGGAAATATTTCACATTTGGAAATTGCTGCCTGATCTTGTAAAATGTTCTTTTTATATATTGAAAATATAATATTTGCATATAACTGGAATGACTGTATATGTTAAGACGTTTAGTAGGTTTGGTATGTATGACATGTCAAATAAAACATACATGGAATAGTACTCTAACCTACATATTTACATTTTATGACGTACAGTAAATGATTTTAGTGAATTTTATTTGCTGTATTGAGATTGACGTGTACTTCCAAAATGCCCGGCAGAGTGGATGGAGGTTCTCTCAGTTTGACCTCAAATATTTGGGGCAGAGAGTGAACTGAGGCCTGGCTCTTGGAAAGAACGTTTAAAGATTCCTGCCTTTCTCTTTGTAGTCCTGCTAGCAGCCATTTAGCTCTTCTCAAAGCCCTTCACCATCAGTCAATGTGTCAGTTTGAGGGCAGCATGAGGAGGTTGATTGACATACTCTTGGCAACAAGGCGTGGTAATTTCCTTTGTGTGTGTGCGTGTGTGTGTGTATATAAATGTGTGTGTATGGGTGTGAGAGGATGTTTGAAAGAATGCTGATGAGCATCGCAGAGCGTCTGTCTCCATTCTTCTCTCAGTGGACGGGATGTTCACAGGGCAAACTAAAAACACATGAGGCCTTCTGTCCTTTGCCAACTGGTAATGTACCCACATGCACACGCATGTGCACACGGACGGACACACACACACACACACACACACACACACACACACACACACACACACACACACACACACACACACACACACACACACACACACACACACACACCAATTCCTGCTATTGCTCCAAGTCTCTTGCGCTCCTCTCTGTCTTCTTTCATGTTTCAAGAGTTGCTGGACTGGATTAAGCCATCGCTGATTTCTGTGTGGTACTCGGCACTCTCTGTTATGGCTATGACATCACACCCCTACCCCATGGTGTGTTATATACCTACACGGGGGACAGCGAGACTCCAGAGGTTTACCACACAGCTCAACAGAGGTTGAGGGGCCACTTAAGGCAAAGCCACATCCAAGCCAGCAGTGTGTTTTATGTACCGTCCCTCATCGAGGGATTTTATGGGAAAACATTGACTATTTTATCCTCATTATTGTGGGGGAGAATGGGAGAATAAGAGGAGGGGATGTGGGGGGATTGAATGGGTTGTGAATGCCACCATGGGTTCGGGTCAATTCATCTGACTGGGGATAGTCATCACACTTGGTTTCTGGTAAGACCGCAGGCAGAATTCATAGGCATTTCAATTTCCTGTATGCAAACATAGGCATGCAATTCAACTGTACACATCCTGTTGTGAGTTATTACATCCAAAACCCTGAAGCTTCTTAAATAAACTACAACTAGGGAAATAAACCTACAGCAGATACACAAAATCAAAAGGTGATAGGCTTACGACGAGTTCACCGGATAAACAAATTTGCAGCATTTGGAAATTTCATATTGAATAAGTCAAAAAGTTGCAAGAATGACAGCAAACTAAAGCAAATGTTATTTATATTATGTTAAGAAAAAACCCTACAACTATAACAGAAATTCTAAATGTTGTTGAAAAGACATTTTCAGATTAAACTTGAAGCACTTTGTGTTCAGCTTTATTATTGTAGGCAGCTAAAACGAGATTACATTGCTTAAATTCAAGTGGTATAAGTAAAATATGTTTGATCTAATCGAGACGGATCCGTCCAATTGTAGGAAAGTTCTTTTGATCGTAATCCATTGTACACTGCAAGATAATCCATACTAAACTGTCCCATTTTTCTCCAGTGCAGTGCAGACTGTGATCCGTCATCGTGACCAAATTGAGGTTATAATTAGGGCATTAAATCATGTCGATTATTCTGGGATTTATTGTTACAATCATTCTTCCTGTTTTGACAAGTATATGCTAAACACAAGGCTCTTGATCTCGCTAATGTCCCACTGGAATCACACAATTACCAAATATTTATATGCCAACATATCTATCTCCACATGGGAGGTATTATTATAAATTCTGTATTCTTAGGAGTCAAAGTAATAGAATATACTCAGATCATCTACTCTACAAAGAAAACCTGTGTTGTCAGTATAGTCTCTTGTGTTGTTCTTTTGTTCTGTTGTGTATCTAGGTACATGCAGAGACACACAAACACATACAAACACTCAGCCATCACCATGACAACACAAACAAAGCAGAAAAACACAACACTGCTGTGGAAGACTACCAACCTCACTGGGATGTCCACTACCAGGAAAGA
The DNA here is from genome assembly GCA_023631565.1 of Gymnocephalus cernua. NCBI lineage: Eukaryota > Metazoa > Chordata > Actinopteri > Perciformes > Percidae > Gymnocephalus > Gymnocephalus cernua. The sequence continues at coordinate 30,268,784 of CM042428.1, forward strand.
AGTTGCCATCGTCATAGCGATGTAGAGAAATGTACAGCACGCTCGGGTCATTATAGAAGGCTTCCTGGGTGCCGTTGCCATGGTGAACATCCTGGACAGTGATTGGATGACAGGTTAGGAAGTTGCCGAGAACCAAAGCAGGTATTTCACACATAATTAAAACCTTGATGGATTCACACGTTTGTTCAAAACTATTTAAATCAATCAAAAGAGAACTTCATTGTATATTCGCCTATTATGAAGTATGCATAGAACATATGACCCAAAATGCAGAGCATGGTCTGTAAAACCTACAAGGTTTCTTCCCTGTCAATGGCAAATGTGTTTCAATCTTAAAAGCTTTTTGATGAAGCAGGTAGTAATTAGTGTCTGATGCAGTAATATGTCAGAGTGCACGGTGTGTAAAGACATGGTACAGGCTCATGTAAACACACATGGTGAACAGAGACAACCACCTGGCTGTGGATCAATATCTGCACGTGTGTGTGTGTGTGTGTGTGTGTGTGTGTGTGTGTGTGTGTGTGTGTGTGTGTGTGTGGCTGTGTGTTCATATGACTGCGTGTGATTTTGTGTCTAAGTATATGTGACAGTTCAGATCTCACATGGAGACCAGAGATAACAGTGTCTTAATGAAAAAAATGACAAATAGAAGTGCTACTGTAGAGGGCTGCTCTGCTTCTGGGACCTTGTTTGTGCCCATGATACATTTGTGTGCCAGTGTGTTTTCGTCTGTTTATTCCCATCCATGTGGGGACCAGTGATGCCGGTCATGCGGTGGGTCCTCACCCAGTCCACGATGAGGATCTTGCTGACGTTGAGTTTGTGTTGGAGCTGCTTGGCAGCGATGGCCACAGAGTTGAAGAAACAAAAGCCCCTTTGGAGAAACAGACAGGAAGAGAGGCAGCCACATGTTTTAATCAGAACGACATCTTCAGAAAATTAATATCATAGAATCCCCATATGGACCTTAGGAACCTCTAAGACATGTCTCCAGTTGTGTGGCGTCATGTGGTGGCTATTCAGTCCAGGTTGTGACAATCACAGCACTGACTCTAATGTGCAAGGCATAGAGGGAAACTCCTGCCAGGCAAACATGTACTGCAAATATTGGAGAAATGAGGATGTTTCATTTCAAGTTGTTTTGCATTTCATCTCCCACTGCTGACAAACAAAAAACGGCTTCTCATATTAGAACATTATGCTGAGCCTAAAATCTTGTACTCCTGGGAAATGCAGAACCCACACATTTTGTGACAAACAGAAAACCAAGCTTATCATAAAATTCCCTTCACATTCCAAATGATAACAGTGTGAATTGCTGGCAGGACATGTGAGATGATTTCAGAGAAATGAACTCACAACTTGGCGCAGCAGTTCCCTCAACACTCGCTGTCTACAGTAAAGGTATGCAAAAAAAGTGTTGATGTATGAAAAACAATGGAGGAATGTTGGAAGTGTCAGTGTCAGCAAGGGTCGTAAACTGTGAGTGCCTGTGAGTGCCTGTGTGTGTGTGTGTGTGTGTGTGTGTGTGTAGACGGTATATCATATATGCTGTCCAAATCTGCTCATCAAGAAAAGTCATTATCATCCCATAAATAAACAGTGACAAGCACTGCTGAGCACACACACAGTCCCAGCTGAATGTGGTTACTTGGCTAATGCCTCCTATCAAAGACTGACACAAATCAATGCACACAAATACACACACACATACAGTGCACACACTCACATGCACAGTTTCTTTTAAGGTGCTTTGCCTGTGCTGTGTCTTGAAAGTGTAAAAGAAACTGAGCAGAGGAGGTAGATTGCCTCGGGCATCAGTTAGGTAGCACACATCATACAAACTCAGACACACACACACACACACACACACACACACACACACACACACACACACACACACACTAAGACCGAGACATAGGCTCTTTCTCTCTCTCTCTCTCTCTCTCTCTCTCTCTCTCTCTCTCTCTCTCTCTCTCTCTCGCTCAGAAGTGTAGCTGAGCTGTAATAAATACTTTGAAACACTTTGTCGAGACCTCCTGGTATGTGTGTGTGTGTGTGTGTGTGTGTGTGTGTGTGTGTGTGTGTGTGTGTGCGCGCTGCTGTACTTACAGAGGAGAGGAATGGTTTGCATGGTGTCCAGGAGGTCTCACCACTGCAAAGCCATTCTGTGAGAGAAAAGCAAAAACTTTAACACCTTTCTGCTTTCAGGGGTCAACCATCGCAGTTGTGTACTGTTCATTGCAGACAAAAGCTACAGCAGGGGAGATACTAAAGCTCTACTGTCGAAGTGTATATAATGGTTGTTTACCCCACACAACCTGGTATACCGCAGCTCTTAAAATTCCTGAGTAAAAAACACATGTATTTGTTGATAAGGTATTTGCTAACAAAGACACACCTTTAGCTCTCCTTGTGCCACCTTCAGCGCCAGGTCTGTGACACATCCTGCAGCAATACGGGAAGCTACTGATGTGTGAAGTTCATTCCAGATTGTATCAATGTCTACCTGTCAGTACAAAAGAGATGAGACACATAAAGTCAGTTAAAAAGTCAGCCACAGATATGACTTCTGTTTAAATATACTGTATATGCATATATATATACATACACACATATTTTTTTGCAATTAGTTTCACTCTCATCAAAACTGGGCTCATTCTCGACTGATTCAACAAGGTTTACTGAAATCCAGTCAGTTTGCAGAATTTTACAGTCCCACTGGAAATCGCCAGTCAGCAGGTTGCAGGACATGAATAATTATTCTTATAGTACATTAAAAAAAAAAAAGGTGTGAAGGTGGACCTTTAACATCTGTGGATACTAACAATTTCTGAGAGACTCTTTTTAAATTCCACATCAATTTACTTTTTGTTGCATCAATTCTCTCTATAGACCCTGTCTTGTGTTTAAACGTTACTCCATGTTTGAAAACTCACTTTGGTGGTGTGCTGCGGTGGAACAATGAAATCAGAGGAATTTCTTTTATCACAGTCTTTGCCATCTTGTTCCAATCACTGCTCTTCACCAGAGCAGGCAAGATCCGGAAATCCAGGCAGATCTGTCGTCTTATCAACTAACACCCAGCCCCTTTCTTCTTTTCCTACCTCCTCTCCTCTCCTACTCTCTTATCTGCCTCCTCTCTTGTCATTGTGCTTCACAACAGTTTCTCATGGGCATTTCTATCTGTGTTTTGCCACATCAGAGGAGAAAACGTTTAGGAAAACTTTAGGTCCTTTTATATTGTCTTCATTGTTCCTTCTCTGATAGTCCATTGTTAAATTTAATTTATTATGTTTTCCTACCAAAACAATGTCTTCTTTTTCTTTTATTCCCTGTTTGCACACACCCATTCTCTCTGAATATAATCCAGTTTCACTGGAACGCACCGCTCCAAGCTACAGTCTCTATGTGTACCCTCTTTCTTCCCTTCTTCCTCTCTCTCTCTTCCACATCTCACCTTTGTACAGCCTTTTGATTTCTGATTGGGTTTCAAAGTTGTCTTAGCCAAAAATAATAGCATTAGCAATTTGTAGTATTATTAGTTTAATTGTGTAATGAGGCATAATCAGCCATGTAATGTTTGCTGTACGCAATTAGATAAGTGGAAAGATTCCCACATGACTTGTGTTTTAAAGGGGTCTACGATGTGTGTGCGTGTGTGTGCATGCCCGTGTGTGGCACTCACCCCAACTCCTCCACATGGTAACATAAAAAAAAGCCGTTGAGACAAGATCCCTGCAGAAGATTATTTCAGTTATTCTGTCATGTATGTTTATATTATTATTATAACTACTACTATCATTATTACAGTATTATTATTATTTTTTCACAAGTATTATTGATATTACCAGCCAACTTGCGGTTGTCCAGCTTGAGGCGGTTGAGTGGGTTGGTGCCGAACAGAAGCACATGTTTCTCTGAATGGACTGACTGCAGCTCTTCTAGAGTGGCCTTCCTACTGCGAATGCGCTACATACACACACACACACAACCCACACAAACTTCATTTAAAACTGACTCTGGGGATATGGATCTGCCAGAATGTGTAGTGTGTGTGTGTGTGTGTGTGTGTGTGTGTGTGTGTGTGTGTGTGTGTGTGTGTGTGTCATACCTCACACTGGTTCCTGAGACCTCTTTCATGCAGTCTGGACCAGATGCTCTGGACCCTCCCAGCATGCTCAGGGTGGCGGCTGTTATCCCCACAGGTACACTGGTGCTTCTGCATCTGAGCATCATAAACCAGACCTGGACACACACACACACACACACACACACACACACACACACACACACACACACACACACACACACACACACACACACACACACACACACACACACACACACACACACACACACACACACATCTAAACCTTGTTTTTCTTCCTCAGTATTTTATGATCCACTCGTACATGAATTGTACATAAAATATGTCACCAGTTAATGGGATTCATGGCCACTTTTCACAGTTTCCTGTTCAAAAAAGCATCCCTCACCTGTGGTGAAGCGTAGCTGGACATCTGCAGCAGGGCTGGACAGTGACAGGGTAGGTATGGCTGTGGGTGGATGTGGAGGCAGGGAAGTGGAGGCTGGGGAGGATTGGGTTCGACCCAGAGGCTGGTGAGGCCAAATTAGGGCAGGCACACCCAGGGGGTCAAGCTGGAGACCTGATCTAAGGTTCACCTGCCTCTGTGGTTCCCAGGACAGTGGGTGGAGAGGAGAAAAAGGGAATGAAGGTGAATTAACAGCAGCAGCACATTACAAAGACTAACTGGAGTAAACCTCCACATATTCACAAGTCAAATGCCTCTCTCCAGTACATTGCAACTACTCATTATTTGGTCAATTTAATAGTGCTTGTCTATAACAACCAACTGATATAGAAAATACAGAACTGCCAAACATGCTTCCACAATATTTTAACTCTACCTTTTCATCATGTCTAAATAAAGCTACAGCGCCCTCTGATGTCAAAAACATGCTTGAAACAAGTGAATTCAATACATAAGACTAGGGCTGCACATGTAAGCTATTTATTTTTTCCTTAGTCAAAAGAAAAAAGTTTAAAACTTTTCTTTTAAGGAAAAGTAAAACATCACCCCACCCCCCAGAAAGCTCTGCATATCTGTGCTGATGAGAGTTTATATCAGTACCTGACTGAGTGAGTGCGAGGGCTCGATCAAGCTGTCCCGTGAGGAGGTAGTGGATTCCGTGTCGTAAACTGAGTCTGTGCTGGCAGTGCTTTGTCTCCTGCGATAGCCGTCCTCACACATAGAGCCCGGTTCTGAATCGCACACAGACCCGGGCCCCGAACCTAATCCTGATCCAGTCTCCTCCAGGTCCATGTCCTCCGATGGAATCTGGGTCAGACGAGGCTTCTCAGTGGACTTGCTTGTCAGCTAATATAAGGTAAAGGTTTTACAGTGTGAACAAGTCTCAAAGGTTGCAAAAGCTCTCTTTAACATGACTTTCTACACAACTGATAACAAATGATTTCTGTATTTAGTCAAATAAAACATAATAATAAGTTTCCAAGCACAAGTCAACGCAAGGACTCCACAGAATAAACCTCATAAAGATCTGCTACTGTCAGTATTAGTTCATATATTTTCATGCAACATGTTTGTGTCCACGCCTGCCTCCTCTCCTCTCACCTTGCTCATGTGTGCATTCTGCTTGAACCTCTCCAGCCCGCTCTTGTGATATTGCTGGGACAGATGGTGGTGGATGTGTGAGTGACGGCTGGCATGCAGAGTAAGGGGTGAGTGGCTGTAGGGCGGAGGCTCTGAGCGTGTTCGCTCCAGGGGTCTGTGGGAGGGAAAGGTAACTACGCCTTCCCTTCTGGTGGGGGAGGACAGGTGAGGTTGCTGCTGCTGCTGCAGCACAGGAGTGGAGCTCAAACCATGAACTGCAGTGAGGAAGAAAGAGTGAAACAGGTTAAACGGTGGTGAAAAAAGATGGTGGCTGACAGAACAAGAGGAGGCAGAGCGGTTAGGCTACATGTGAAGGAGAAAAAAAATAAAGACGCAATATAACTGGAGATAAACATGACAAAAGAGGGGCAGAAAAAACAACGGGGAGGAGGGAAACAAAATAGAAAGAAATGGATAGGGTGTAAGGGAAAGAAAAGAGGGCTATGGAGATGAAAAATAGAACAGCTGATATAAATCGTGAAATTATAATAATCTAAATCAATTATCCATATCTGACTCAGACACAGAAAGTGAAGTGCAAAGTAAAATATACCATAGCTGTATTTATGTTCAAAATAATGCAAAGGAAAATAGGCCTCAATGATAATGTTTGAATTTATAGCATATTTCCGTATTTCTTTTGCAAAACTGCATCACCATCAAGTGTCAAGTAGAGGGCGCCCTTGTGCTGTTTATATAATAATATTCAGGCAAAAGAAATGTTTGCAACATCAATGTTCTTACAGTCTTGGATTTTATATGAATATACTATTTTCACAGCAGACATTTTGACTTATTTTAGCAGGAGTGCAGGTGTTACTTACACCCTAAACCTGCACACCTAAAGGGTATGAAGTTCTTATTGACGTTATCAGTTACACCTGTGTTTATCCTGCTTAAAAAAAAGTAAAAAATATCTGCTGTGAAAAAGGTCCATTATGAGTATTAGTATGAGTATTATTAATAGTTAATATACAGGCTTTTTGATGTAATTGGCAGAACTTAAATAAAAGAAAGGTGATACAGTAAAAGAAAATACAAAAGTAAGTAACATAAATTTGGTAATGCTTCTCTTACAGATAAGCAAATGAACATACACAAAAGCATAAATTGCCTTAATTGACTGAAAAAGAAACATAGCTCAGTGTTTGTTTCACTGTAACAGCAAGGAATATTTCAGTCAGGAAAACTCGTCATAGATTTAACCATTTATTGCAATAAATGGAAATACAGCTATTCTTGGTGCTGATGGCTCCACCCTTAATAATGCTCCCTCAATTAGCAAAGCAGCATGATAAGCTGAAACAGGGAGCGCAATGCAGAAAACCCCAATCGCTGTACAAGAGTGGGCCCAAAGCAAGCCATTGAAAACCATTTTAACATTTGGGTCATGTTATGACTCGGAAGGAACTAGAACTAGGAACTAGGAAGGTGGAGGCTGGGATGGGGGAGGCAAAGCTTTGCCAGCAGCCATATTTAAATGGACCGCCTTGATGAGAGAATGGCTGTGATTAGTGTGTAATTGATGAAATGAGTGAAACGATAATTCAATCAGCGGGCATATGACTTCCGTGTCCTGCATGAACTAACGCAATGCTTAATTAAGCCTATTGAGCTCCTGTAGTGTGTCCTGCCATCTCTGCCATTCTACGAGTTTCTCTGTGGGCAGAGAAGTGTTCCATTTATCACCTTGAGTTACGCTCTCTTCAAAGCAGCCTTCCTTGAACTGTCACTGGGGCTAAGAAGCTCAGGGGGTCAACACAGTGTTCATGGTTGAGAGTGCACCTCTTTGACTGAATGGTTTCAGGGATTCAGGGATGGCGAATGTGAACATGTCTATTGTCATATTCCAAGTCACCCACTGGCTGCGCTGGACATGTAAATCATCAACAGCAAGGGTTAGGGTTAGGTAAGGGAAGCAGGTTTTCGCGGATGGTACACCCCAAAAAGAAGGAGGCACCAAGCTTCCCATCCCTCTCCAAATGGTTATCTAAGATGCCTTGCATTAACTCCAATATGTCATCTTTCATGGTATGTTTTTCTTTGGAAATAACCCCAAAGGGAGCCATTGGTATGCATACTGTTGATTGTTTGAAATTGTCTTGGCTGACGAAAAAGTAGGGGAGTGATCCAGCTACCTGTGTCATCTCTAACAAATCCCACTATCCATTAACTGCATGAAAGTCAGATCTTCAATCTAAGGTGGCATGTTTACACGTTGTGTTGTTTGAATGCAAGGCAAGGCAGCTTTATTTTTATAGCACACTTTAACATTTCTGTGTAGAATATATGCATATTGAGGTATTTCTGTTTCTGTTGTACAACACATTTACGGCTAGACAACTCACAAGAGACAAGTTGGGAGTGCACCAGTCCGGTGTGTGGTTCCAGTATGAGCACAGGCTGCAGGCGCTGATCCAAGGCTGGACTGCATTCTTCTAGAGGCAGGTAGACCTGGTGAAGAGCAGGTACTGCCAACGGTCTGGCTACTCGCAGGTCAGCCTGGGGAGAGAGGTGAGGAGAGGAGACATGATGGGGAGAAGGCTCTGTAGAGGTCACTAGGGTTTAGGAAAGCCCTTGTCATGGTTACAGCTTAACACAAATGAGCTAAATGAAGAGTTAGTGCATAAGACGAGGGCTTCATGAGCTGCTCACAATGTAGATAGGCTCATCTAAAAACATGTTAATATTGTCATCAAGTGAACTACCACATGACTGATTCACAAGATATGAAAGCACCACAGAGATCAAGAGGGAAACGAAAGCCTGAATATACCACATTTCTATAAGTGTCCAAGTGTGCAGGCACTATTTTAGACATTCAATCTTAGATACACATACATTCATAGCATTAATGTCTTCCCATTTGGTCTGTACATTTTTTAGTTGTGAAATAACACGTCAACAGTTTATATATTTATTTTGAAGGGAACCTTATACTAGAAGGTATCGTAGCTTACATGTGCAGGTAGTCCAGCAGTGATGTTGGGCATGGCAGTGGGGTTGGGAGGCAAGCTAAAATGGGCCAGCAACCGCTGTGCCTGAATGAGACAGAAATATTCATTATAGAGATTATCTGTACAGATAATCACATACAAATGATCACATCATCAAACACAAAAACAACAAAACACATATTTATTATATATATTACACATATTTTACAAAGTTAATTTGACTTATCTCCTTAGTGCCATAAATCAACTTTAACACAGGAAATACATTCAGATGCTTTTAAAATAGTTACTACGGTATACAAGACTTGTGGGTTTAAAATCCACTCAACTGGTGTAACCCAGAAAATGATGGTAATGATGGTATGATAAGTAAAGTAAATAGAAAATGGATTCATATTAATATTTTAATTAGATGCGGAGTGATCAAGTAACATGTATTTGTACAATGGGCCATCTGGCCTTCTTCTCAAATCTCCCTGTTTAAAGCATTTAATCATTACTGTACTGCATTTAACACCAAATTAACATTCAACTGCTGGTGGTTGTCCTTAAAAGAGCAGAGGTAAACTCACCAAACCAGGACTATATGTTACCGTTACAAAAAGAAAGCAAAAGGTTTTCCTAGAAATATTTCATGAATAAATCCATAAAAGGAAGATTTAACAAAGGTGCGTGATGGTTGAACATTTGTTCTCTCCTGTATTGTGTTGATGTAGTCTTGTAATGCCAGACCTTATTCCACAGTGCTGTGGAGTAAGGTCTGGCTCCTCCACACATACATTGCAGGATAAGAGAAGATAACACTCTGGGTTGTTTGCATTTCTTTAAACCAATCACGTTTTGGGCAGCGCTAACCTCTGGACTCAGCGACACTCGCTATGCAAAAGAAAACTCCACATATAATATAAAATGAAGTTAACTGTTCACAGCAGTGTTGTAGTCAAGACCACCTAAACTAAGAACAAGTCATCACCAAGACCAGAGTGTATTGAGACCAAGTCAAGACCAAGACTTTGAGGGGTTGAGACTAAGACCAGACCAGTGCCAGACAGCCAGAGCTTTCTTGGGAGTTTGTGTTAAGGAGACGGGGAGAGGGGGTTAAAAGTAAGAAATTTAAAAGTTATTGGTTGCATTTGGAGCAGGGAATTTTACATCCAATCACAGTAACGATGTTTAACACATAAAATTAGACAATGCACAGGCAACTTAGTGACATCCCTGCAGTTGTGGTCTTGAAATAAAATCCAGAGTCCTCTTTATCTGAGACGGAGACGACCGAGTAAAAATGAGGTTGATTCTGAGACGAGACCAAGACCTTCAAAAAGTGGTCTTGAGAGCGGTCTTAAGACCAAGACCGATCTCGAGTACTACAACACTGGTTCACACAATACAGTAACGTGAGCTTTTTAAATTAGCTGGATACATGGTTAAACGTAATTTGCTCATACCAGGGTATTGCCCTGTGTAAGGTTACTTCAACCACAGCAATCCTGCCACAATAGGTCCCACTTATTATATACTAATGTGGAGAAGAAAGTCTGCTAAATGGCTATAATATAAATATAAAAGAAGGGCTCACCTCATGAGCCAGCGGGAGGTGCCCGTTGTCCGAATGGAGGCTGTCATTTGGTGAGCTGCACCCTGAAGCTGGGTTGCTGCTGCTGCTGCTGGGAGAGGAGTCTGGGTGACAGAATTGAGACACGCCCATTAACTAATGATAGCCAACAATAGTGTCAGTATAGATGTGTTCATACAGCACAAGCAAAAGACACACATACCAAATTGGAAAATGTATCAAACTCTGTCAGTACATTATGTGTTTAAATTACATGTAACAAAGTAACAGATATAGTAATGGTATATCAAAGCAGCATTAACTTGAAATAGCTAAAAGCGCAGTGCAAATATAACAGAAGATCATGAGAATGTTCCAGCTAAATGTAGATACTCTACCCAAAGTTTCTGTCCTGTGCTTGACAGCGGGAGGGGCGCTGATCTTACGCTGCAGCGGGTTTGGCCTTGTACTGATGAGCTTCTTTAACTTCCACTTCAGAGTGGGCTCAGAGACTGCACATGCACAAGTATACACAAATGAATATGTGAACACACACACACACACACACACACACACACACACACACACACACACACACACACACACACACACACACACACACACAAACCCATTCTTATCCCAAATGTATCATAAAAAGGAAAGATACCTTTCAAATGCACAAATTAATGATAAACTGACTGATGTCATACATCTTCTACATCAGCAAGAATGCTCTCACTCAGTAATGCACATACTATAAGGATGCACTCAATTTCCATAACAAAACTAAGTTAAATCAATGTGCAGTGCAGCTGAAGCAAGCAAATACCTCAACCCAAATCAATAGCATAAAAAGTCCCATGTTTACATTGATCAGACTCCAATAAGCCCAAACAAAACAATCAATCAGTGGCTGGCTCAGAGCAGATAAAAGGCAGCTTTGTGTTGTCGCTGTGCCAAGAAAAAAAATCACTGGAGGGCGTGTGCGTGTTTGTGTGCACACTGGCACCTAGGGGTTCTAGGGCAACGCAGATAAATAATGTTCGTGTACTCGCAGAGATGTACAGGAAGACGAAACCACTCTCATTCACATGGTGAGGGAGACCTGCTCAGTATTCTCACGTAGTTCATTTTACAAATACCTCCCTTAAAAGTTATGTATATATATATATATATATATATATATATAACATAAATGACAGTTTGCTGCGACACTGAAAAGTGTAACAGACAAAATATCCCACTGAGCTATGCATTCAGATCACTTTGAGTCTAACTCAAATGACACAGAGTGCACTGCAACAGAACAGACCTGAAATGGAAAATCACCAGTGAAAATTCACGGCTTTAACCCCAGGGTGGGAACCCTCATCACAGACACAAACAACCAGAGACATCTCACCTGTCCTGCGCAGGGCGAGGTCTTTACGCTGGTCACAGGCTGTAGGCTGAGACTTTGGGGACATGTCGGGAACCGGGAGCCTATGAAAAGGCATGAATAGATTTGTTCTTTTTTTTTTATATATTCTTGTTATTTTCATATTATTTTATTACCTTTATTAACACCAGAAAAGGAAGTGGTCTAAAATCCCAAAGTCATTTTTTTGCTAAACTTTGCTGTGTAGCTCGCACAGTCAACATTCTACTTTAAATCATTGATTTGTCTCTCTCACCTGTATGCTGGTGTAGGGCTGCTGTGGTTGGGAGTGACCCTGTCATGGGTGGGCTGGCTCTTCATAATTATGTGTTCCCGAAGTTTCTGCCTTACCAGAGGACTGGCTACAGCACCTACCAGTCAAAAAATCAGGAAGAAGGCAGTGGGGCTGATAATATAAAATAATAACATGTTTAATAAAGATGTGTGAATAGTTTTTGTACTGATACTATAGTATCCAAAAAAAGTCAGAAGATTTCTGAAGTAAGATCCAGGATATCTGTAACTTTCCTCTGAGCTCTCTTCATTTCCTTTACATGGTAAAAACTAAAAACAGTGTTTCCTGAAACTAGTGTGTTTGTTTGACTTTGATTTGATATGAGTACAAATTTCCTTGAAATCTGAGAATACATCACAGCACTGTTGGAAATCCCCAATTTTTTCATTGAAACATACAGAGTGCTATGACTCAGATGAAGAGCACGTCAACAGCCAAATGGTCTTTTAGAGAAGCTATGAAAGCACAGTACCGTAAAGAGAAACATATTACATGTGATACTCACTCTGCTCATTTTTACTCTTTCGTGTCAGCTGTTGTAGCTCTTCTCTTTTCTCCTGCTCCATCTGTCTTTGTTCAATGTTATACTGAGAAGAAACAAATTAAGAGATATCAACATTGACCAGTCCAGTCTGCATGGACTGTGAATATGGGATTTGAACAAAAAGAGACAAACATTGCTACTGCCATATCCCTAAATAACTGAATATTGCCTCTCGATTTGCATATTTAATAAGACTTCATGTTAAAGTAAAGAAATATAGCACTAGAGGTGCAGCACAAACCAGCTGATCCATGATCAGCATTGATCAGAATCTAATGCTAAGAAGGTGGTCTGTTTACAGTAACCTGACCTGCTTCTTACTCATTTCTGCAGAGCATTCATCAACCTGTAAAGTCGTATTGCAAAAACAGCTGGCTTGTTGTGAGTGGTTGATGTGGCAGGAGGTCTATCTGCCTTTCACTCTGTGCATCTCACCCTCATCCAAATAAAATGATGATGTAGTGATGAATGTTGCCAGGTGTGGCAAGACTTGACGTAGGTCAAACTTTCATGAGCATACGCAGTCATATTAAGTCTCTGTTTATGTTCTGAAATGTTCTGAAAAACATAAATTGTAGATTAAGCGGATGTATTCATACTGTTGCTGGTTATGCTTGGTGCTGCTGAAGCTTTGCTTTGTCACCCTCCACCTATACTGGCTCAAGAGTGTTGTCCTCCTGACACAGGTTTGTCCTTACCTGCAAGTGCTGCTGGGAAAACTGGGAGCAGTGCTGTGAGGTGAGGGGTCCCAGGAAGAAGGGAGGGCCGGGGGCCAGCATGGCCGAATCTAGGCCTGGATGTAACAACCTCTGGGTCACACTTAGGTCCATGGGCTACTCTCCATGTATGGATGATGAAACCTAATTGCTGATGATCACGTCCACTACAGAAGGAGAGACAGGGAGATATTAAGATATAATTAAGTTGTTGAAGAGTATCACTATCTGAGCTCATGAGTGTCAATGTGTGGGGTGAGGATTATTTGTCTCTCTGGAGTATCTGTTATTTTCCTTAAATGTGACTATTTTTCAATGTCCTTCATGCTGGTCAAAGATATATCATCATCGTAGATTAATTATTATTAAAAGTAGTACAAATATCTTAGATGTGACAACAAAAAGGGTAGCATGTTTTTAACATACATTCACAGGAAAAGGCCAAGAACAATCTGAGTGCCATTTGCTGCTTGTGCTTTACATGAAAATGATCAAGAGTGCATTCAGTTTATTTGGCATAAGTGTATGCCCAGATGTGTAGTGTACTTGAACTCTGCACAATCACCAGTCATATTTCATTTCATTCAAGTCTTCCTGCCTCAAGTTAACTGGCTACTGTCCAACACTACATTCAGGAAAGCAAAAGAGAGGGGTGTTTGTGTGTGTTGGGGTTGGAGGGGCACAAAAGAAAGAAAGAATGAAGGAAACAGGGTGGAGCGTTGGATTTGAACATTGTGTGGTCAAGGCATTTGGGTCAGGTACATCAATCTGTCATCTCCATTCCAGGTTTTTGCTAAAATGAAAGATATAAAAAGCTAAGTTTAGCACAAGTGAGACAACTGAACCAAGCTTTGATGTCTTAATGAAAGACGTATGTCTTTTTATAGGTGCAGGAGAGTGCAAAAAGTTTTCGATCCATTTATGCAATCCAAAGGCCGCTGTAAATAAGTTAACGCAACCTTACTTTTCACCTTGAATGATTTAACTGTAGCATGCATGGCACAATATGGGCCTGATGATATGACCTATAAAACATAAAGCAGACAGGAAGGCTAATGATAACTGGTAGTGAGGAATCATCAGTCTTAAATTTTTCTTAAGTTAAGTGTGATGCACCATAACAAGCCAAATACATATGCAAGCTCACAGATCACTTGATACTGTTTTCATGTGTCATTGCGACTGACACCTGAAACCAATAAACATGGTGAGGAATGTTTTGGTACCGATACAAAAGATTAGACACATACACTGTATGGAAGGCGACACCTTGCTCCCTCTGGGGCATAGGGACAGTAGGAGGGAAGGAAGGACATGGAAATGTACTGAACCCTTATGCCTGAATGACTGCAAACCAAAATATTACTCAACATTACTCACATAATTCCTGGAAGTGGACATTTCTTTACTGGCATACCCTGCTGGATTATGTTACGAGCTGTGGACAGCACTGTAACAGTAACAACTTTGCAATGACAACACTACCTCTCACATCACAGTATCTTAGAAAAACATACTTGCATTGCAATTATTCACTTCTTTGAGGGGTTATAAATAAGTAAACAAATAGAAGATTACATTATCAAACCAACTACAGCGATAAGGCACACTAAAACAAGGATAAAATCGAAATGCCAAAACAGCAGATACAAGATAAATCAAGTAGATTTTAAAGGCTTGGTCATCAATGTCTACCATCAGAATTAAAAATAGCTCCAGCAAAAATAGTGCTGGACTTCCATAAGTTACAGAGACAACATTGTCAGATCTAACTTTCAGCTGTGCGGCTCAAAAAATGGCTCAAAACAAACCTCCATATACACACTGCACACAAGTCCCACTGAACTTCTTTCCTGCAGGAGCCATACAGAGAGTCGTACAGACCCAGGCAGCGTTATTTGGCCCTTAATCCCAACAGTAAGACTGACTCAGAGAGAGAAATATTCATGTCTGTGAAGGCGTTATGGGTTGACAGAATTCCTCTTAAGATGAAAACACTCTCACGCTCTTATTTATGCAGGTCGAGTGAGACTTGCACACAGTAGAACATTAAAAAAAGCAGGCGAGGAGCTAAAAAGACCAGGACTATTTACAGTACAAGATAATATAATAGGGTTTAAGTCAAGTGTTTCAGTTCTGTTGTCCTGCTTGATAACCAAATACAGAGTTCATAATAACACTCTACTACAACCATTTCTTTTTCATGTTTTCTGTATATGTGTGTAACAGAGTGTGTAACAGCAGAAATATAGTTTGTGTGAAAACTAAAGGGCAACACAGGAAGATAAGCCTCCCGTAAATGATGCCTGCAATTTACACGCTTCTTACCATTGGAATCCTACCATGCCAGGTAACTCAAGGAAGCGATGACAGTCAGACAAAACATGATCTCTGATATATTTGAACCTGGTTTATGTATGAGCTACAAGATGTTAGTGTTGAAGTTGACAGGGCTTGTTTTTTTTTTTGGCTTTGGATGCTTTTTTACTGTAATTAAAAAAAAAGTTAAACATGCAACAGGAAATACCTGCTGCAGCAGAACAGTATGTATCACCAGAAGAATGTCTGTTTTCAAAGTAAATCAGACAATCAATGGAGCAGCAGGACTGTGGTGTAAGTGGTGGTGGGGGACTCAAATAATCTGCATACACTCTCTCTCTCTTTCTCTCTCTCTCTCTCACACACACGCACACACACACACATACACACACACACACACACACGATTACCAAACAAGTCAGCTCCCCTGAGAGAAAGGAAATGATCAGGAAGTCAGTAGTGCTTCTCATCTAAACAGAAAAGAAACACCTGTGGTATATTTCTATCCTGAAAATACAGCGAAAATCAGGCTACCATACGTATCTTGGCTTCTACGTACTTCAAATAATGTAAGCGTCCGCCCAGAGAGACATGGGCTACACTGACCACATTTTATTTACTAAATTGTCAGTATCTTTGTGCAGTTTTAAGGGAAAGGCTACTCTTCCATACACATGTATTTGGCTGAATTTTTGTACTGACACTGAAGCTATGTAGCAGTGAAGCACTGAAGCAGTGTGACTCATTATATGACTGGACACAAAACTAGCACGTCACAGCATGATGCATTCAAAGAGCCAACTAAACAGTCAAGGTATCTTCCACCCTGACCCTGAAAGGATTAAAAAGCTGCTGATTGCTTCATATCATCTTACCAAGACTTCAGAAGAGGACATTTACAATTTGCATTTGTTTTACTGTAACATCACACCACAAAATGAATGTAATACAATGGTGCAGGTATTTTTAGCCAACGTTATTTTCCATGGTATGCTATTCATCAATTGTGCTCTAAAAATGCAAGATACATATCTTAAAACTGAAAAGAAATTAGCTATTTATACAAAAAAATCTGTAACATTTAAAAAAAAAGAAGAAGAACTGCATCTAGATAAGATCTGCGTGTGTGCTTGTCTCTCTCATGTGAGCGTTGTGGTGCTAAAAATAGGCAGGAGACAAACTTCTGGTTTCTGTAATAGCATATTCGTTTCACAACCATCATCCTCTTTCTGTGTGCCTTCTGCAGCAACACATTAAAGCACTGACACACACACACACACACACACACACACACACACACACACACACACACACACACACACACACACACACACATACACACACACACACACACACACACACATCTGCACATATGCATAGGCTGTACTGGTACATGCATGCACACATACACAGACACACACTCCCACAGAAACAGTGACTTCCTGTTTCTAAAGTTAGTCTGCACCATAACATCCTCTTCGTTCATGTAGCTGCTATTTTGGTTAAATTGCTTCATTGGCTCATTTCTCCAGTTTGAGAGTTACAGATGTCCTTCAGCAGTATTTATATCCACACTGTGGCCCTAAAATGTGCTTTGTTTATTGTTGGCGTGAACTCCCCAGTGGTATTGGATAGAGTTACTTCTGGAAGTCACACATCAGGTTAAGTGCTAGCTACTATTTGTATACATAAACACTGGCAGCAGGCTCAAGGTTTATGCCTGCATGGGTAGATGAGCAACAAAGCAGAAAGGGCATGAGTTCAGAGACAAAATGTCATGTGAACTATAAACAAATACAATTAATATGGTTTCTAGTAAGATATCAAAGCCAACTTGTGTGGAGTGTAAATTCATTATGTTTACAATCAGGCTCACACTGAGCTATGTATTAACAACCCCCCCCCCCCCCCACACACACACACACTTTTATAACAGCTACTCCACCATGCCGATCACCTTCATCAGTTCCCCCAGCCCACCACCTATCTCTCCGTCCTTTTCTCTGTCCCTCCCCCATCCTAAAGTTTAGAGGAATCCACAGCTGTTGGGGACATTCTGTCCCTCTGCTTCCGAGCAGCTGGAGTATCAATCTCCGTACGTGTGCATCCATTTGTGTGTGTGTGTGCTTGTGTGTCCATCCTATATGCGCCAAGATATTAATAGCTTGCAGTTGTTTCTTTTGAGGGTACACAGCAGGTCTTTGTGTTTGCATAAGTAGGATCTGCTTTTGCGACAGTTGAGGGTGCGTGTACACGTGTATCAGTGTATCAGTGCTGGAGTGTGTTGGTGCCAATGTATTAATAGTGCCCCTTTGTTTCTATTGAAGACTCACTGTGGCTCTTTGTGTAAGTTTCAGTATATGTAACCGTGCCAACTTATTTTTAGTGCCACCTGCCAGTAAACACTTGTGTTATTGTGTGTAATCATGCAAGTGCACGTGTTTTAGGACACTGAGTTGTATTGCTGTTTTCTCGACATTAATAGCATCACACCACAAGCGTGTGGCATATGTGTGTGCGCTTATAAGTGTATTAATAGCATTCCCAATTGCCCACACATGCTTCAGTATGCGTATGGCGTGTGTGCAAGTGGCTGTCAATAACTTCAGCTGCATACATATCAGCTGCATACATATCAGCTGCATACATATCGGCGTGGATAGAGAATGGGTTTACTGTAGCCGGCTACGATGAGTGAGCTGATGATATAGATTTATGCCAGTATTGGCATATATATTGTTGGCAGATAAGTAAACAGAAATTGCAGGACATAAATGTTTCAGTGAAGTTGACTTACTAAAAAAAATTACTATTGTTAGGCTATTTGTTGTGATTTATAACTCTAAAATATATCGTTATATATTATAATAAATAGGTCATATTCTGCATATCTTTTTTATGGCTGAATCTAAGGTTTTTACCATTATCGATGAATGTGCAAAGTATTTTGTGAATTAATTGATTGTTTGGTAATTGTTTTGCTATAACATGCCAGAAAATGTCAACCACAATTCCCCAGAGCCCAAGGTGACGACTTTAAATTACTTGCTTTATGTTCAACAGTCCAAAACACAAAGGTTTTCAATTTATTGTGACACAAAACAAATAATAAGCAGGAAATAATAACATTTAAGAAACTGGAACCATTCAATTTGTGATTTTTACTTGATCACTCAAATGATTATTTTGAAAATAATCAAATTAATTATCTGTCAATTATCTGATAAATTACTCAACTAATCACTCTACATATTTTACAAACAAAATGTGAGGAATCCTTGTCAAAAATCTTTGTCATGACAAGAATATGTGGCCTATATGTTTGTTTTACCATTGCAATAAACTCAGTAAAGCATACCACACTTCATTTCCATTTCCCCTGAGGCTTATGAAGTAACAACTTATTATGACACAAAATAAGCCATACATTCCTCCACTTGATGTCAACAGGACAATCGCACAGGCAAATATGAGTCCTTCAACGTCTAGTCTTTTTTTTTCTTCTCAGAGTCATCAGTACTTTTTTGTAATGTCTCTGTCAGTGTCTTCAACCAAAGGTTCAGAGGTCAGGCAGTTATAAGACTTCTCTTGATGTTGTGTCCCTGAGGCGGCACGGGAAAACGACGATGGGGTTGCCAAATCACTGTAAAGTTGTGTGTGTATGAGAGTGTCACAAGCTAGCATGTTCTTTAGTGTGATTCTCTACCATGATTTCTCACAGCCAAAACAGACTGACAATTGTTGAAATGGTTTCTTTTTTCTCCTGTGGGTTCCAAAGGGTCATCTTTTTCAGAGGGGGAAAACAGCAAAATGTGACGCAGGGAGCTGCCATACGGTTGGCGTGAGACTGAAACTCTGTGTTGCCCGAGAAGAACACTCACAATATGTGTTACTGCTAAAAGAATTGACACTTACACTTTCATGACTGAGCAGCTGCTCATTGTTCCTACAAGAGAGTGGTAACAGTGCATTAGTGCTAATACACACCCTCATTCAGACGTAAAGTACCACACACAAATTATCACCTTGACAGTGCCCTCAGTTATGTAAATTAAGGCATGAGCCACTGTTTGACCTGAGGGGAACACCAGCTGACTTCCTTTATCTGCTTCAAAAGACACAGTAAATGATTCAGGTCAGTGGTCTGTGCACCTCATTTCCACCTACAGTACTAACATCCAACCCCATTTTATGATCCTGCCATTACCAGATGTTACCTGAGTGAATGTGGCCTTTACGCACACGCGCACACACTTATAGTTATATCTGTTTTTTACATGTACAAACGCCTGGCATAAAGAGCGGGGAGGAGGAGATTTGACAGAGAGAACCAGTTCTCATGCCCACTTCCTATCACAATCTGTTATTGCACACTAGGTTAGAAGACTATGTACACAGAAGGGCTTATTTGTTTTAAATACATCCTGCTGTCAGTAAGAATAAGCTTACTGTCATTTGGTACAAGCCTGCTTTTACTGCTGGTTTTGATAAAGTTACTGTCTTTGTTTGAACTTTGTTGATTTCCCTAATACTCTCCATCTTCTGCCCTATAAATCTCACACACACACTCACTCTCACACACACACACACACACACACACACACACACACACACACACACACACACACACACACACACACACACACACACACACACACACACACACACACACACACACACACACACACACACACACACACACTCACATGATACACAGGCAGAGCGATGGTCCTGTTGCTGTGTTTTTGAGGAGCAGCTTGTATCAGTAGTCAGCTGAGTTGATCTTAAATCAGGAACAGGAAATGTGATCTGGGGCTCTGGCTGGTCCAGAACACTGTCCCTATTGTCAGTGCACTGCTGTGGCACACACTGGGAAAACACTGGGGACTTTTAAAGGTTATCTGTCCTGGGAAAAGGTTGATATTCACTTTCACAACTAGCCTGCAGCACAAAGGTAGGCCTCATCAGTAAGTTTGACTTTGTCTTTGTTGTGTTTCTTATTATATATACAAAGGCCTACATGGGGTCAATCGAGGAGCTACTCAAACGAGTTTCTCTATCACACTTTACTCAACTAGGGTTGAACCACAAGTCTAATTTGATTGGAAATAAGTGATTCATCCACCAGAGGTGGAAGGCCCTCACTGGTCACCTTAGTCATCCATGCATCATGGAAAATAAAAATAAAGCAATCCACTAAATAAGCTCAATTTATTAAGCTGAAGACATTAAAGACATTTTGAATGTGTGTCCCATCAACAGCTGAAATTATTAATTGATTTATTGTTTATCATTAAAGTCATATTTTAAGCAATAAAAGTAAATATTTTATGACATAAGCTTGGGCTTTAGGAAATTGTATCTGGAATTTGTCACTATTCCCTGACATTGTAGAGACCTTACAAATACTTGATTAATAAAGCAGATCAATTGATGATGAAAATAATTGTTAGATGCAATCCTAGTCCGATCTCTCCAACATCTCACCAATTATTATGTCAATTGATTAGTTGATGAATAGAAAATAATTCCACATCTATTTTGACAAAGGATTAATCTTTTCTCTTTTTGATAGTGAACTAAATATCTTGAGGTTTTGGATAAAACGAGCAATTTGAATACGTCATCTTGGGCTCTGGAAAATTGTAATCCAAATTCATTTTCTGACGTTTTCAACGTGATATCATGACTTTGCGAAAACATACACGCCACTTTCCTAAAGCCAAGTGGCATGTTATCTGTACGCATTTTGAGCTATCCACGTGTATGTCTACGCTGTATTCAGCTGATGTGAACATACACGCCACTTGTAAAGTGTCGCTACAGTGTAAAGTCACACACAATAGCAAGATAATGTAAGTCAATGGAGGCCAAACGGCGCGGAAAAACACGCTAAAAACCGAGTATGCGTCTTTATAACACACCAATAATGCCATACGAATTGGCGTGTCCTACATATTCCATTTAATGAGATCAGTCTGGACGTTTTCTAAACAAAATGATTAATCCATTATTAATGATATCAATTATTCAAGGAAAAACTTGGCAGATTAATTGATGATGAAAGTCTTTATTGCATCCCTACTTTCAAACCTGAACTCATCATCATGTAAAACAGAGAAAGGCATCCAAGTCCAGGTAAGCATTAAAATTCCTAATTCGGGGTTCATTGAAATTTACTGAATAAATATCATTAAAAGACTTTTTCTTAGCCAACTCTTAAGGAAACTCAGAAAAGGAAACCAAAACAACTAGCACACCTCTCCACCTATTCCCCCTATAGTATGTGTTAAAACACACAGTGAATTGAATACTAGAAAATAAAATAAACATGATCATCTTGTTTTATTAAATAACTGTGAATTTCTATTAGGTTGCCCACTATGCAAAGTGAAACCCAGCTTTATACCTCAACAGCACGTCAAACCAACACTGACTGCTAGCAACCACATTGCAGTGCAACTATCTAATAATAATTAATTGCAAGCATTACATTACAACTAGTTAGGCCAGAGCGTGACTTGCAGCTGATGCCAACTGTAGAAGCACAGAGGTGACTTATGTGGACATCAAAAGGTCTACAAGAAAAACACAGACAGAGAGACAAACGAAATGTCCACATCTACAGTGTTTGTGAGAAAAAGTAACCTTTTGTCTAAGATGATGGTGATGAAGTTTCACTTCAACCTTTAGCCATATGAGGCCTATTCTGTGTTAATGACTGTGACAAAGCCAAACCCATCGGCTTTGTCACAACTTGTGGAGCGAAAGGGCCTTTGTGATCAACGGTTTCAGCAAGATGACACCAATCAGGTAGCATAAAGGGCTGGTTATTATGATCAGAGTCTTTATTCAGTGATACTCTTTTGTAAACACCCCCCCCCCCCACACACACACACACACACACACACACACACACATGCCTGGATACAGTATTTGCACGCTGAGGAGACAACCATGCATTCACACAGGCTGACATTTACCCATTCAAAGCAATAATGAAATTAAATTTAACAGGCAACAGAAAGGGGCAGAGTATAGGTGGTGCCGATTCCTTTGGCATGTCCCACATGAAACTAATGTAACTGTATCCCTGCAACAGCACTAAGGCTATGACCTCATCCCGTCCAGAGAGGGAACCTGGACACATGAGAACATTATTCCACGCATGGCTGCCGTGTGTATGTATGTGTATGTATGTGTGTTTCCATTTTCTAGGGACTGAAGGGGCTTGGGTGGGATCTAACCATTTTTACGACTTCTGTCATAACACAGCGCACAAACTCACACAACACGGCTGCCCACCCAATGGTCCATCAAACAACCAAACATGTGTTGCCTAGTATTGAATGAGTCAAACGTTTCAATGACGTTATGGATAGAAATACATCCAATAGGAAATTCTAGACTAGCACTAACAATGAGGCCTTAATACCATAATTACATAGCCTAATTATTTGTCCTATTTATCAACTTAAAATAGTCATGTTGCCTGTCAGATTACACAATTACCAGGGCACCTTGTTACACACAGTCAATTAGTTCAGGCAGGTATAATGACGTGTGCTATCGGTATATCATCTGACTCTGGGTAATGACCTCATAACATGTACACTTATTCTGATTTTGGAAATCATTATGGCCATTTTGAATGGGTTGTACTGCATTTCTTTAAATAAAAGGAGTGCAAAAAAATCGAACTGCAAATCTTAGCCAGGTGAGCTTTTACACCTGTTGACTTCGGATGCAAGCCAGAAAAGTTTAACATGGATTTAATTAACAGTGTATTGTAGACAGCCAGCAGCTGATGTTTTTAACCACACAACAAGGTACACTACGTAAGTTCAAGTAGCTGACACGCGTTCTTGTAAACGCCGTTAAGTAGCAGTCGATACACATTTTTAATTACAGCCTGTTTTTATAGTATTTAGGCTGCACGTTTTAACCGGGCTTGCTAGCTTACTTAACGGTGCACGTGAGCAAATAACGTTAAACATCGCCTACCGTTTGGAGGTGAAGTTCAAACACGACGCATTTCCAACTTCATGCGACACCGGAGGATCTGACAGCCAGTTTAAGGTAGAAATAGTCAGAAAAAAGACGGATAAAAACTTCGCCCAACTGTCTATCCAGAGCTGCAAACAGCCCGGTGTCGTATCGAGGCACTTCAAAATGTTTCGGTGATTATACAAGAGATAGACTGTTCCCCCGTCACCGAAAGCTGCTCTCCACTTGTCTGTCTCCTTCTCACTGAGTATCGGTGGTGAAACTGCTGATAATACTGCTGGGAGTCTCACTTTCATCCGCGTGTGTGCTGCTGGTGTGAGGGCTCCATCTGCTGAACTCAGCTGGGTAAGGATGCTCTGTGTGTGTGTGTGTGTGTGTGTGTGTGTGTGTGTGTGTGTGTGTGTGTGTGTGTGTGTGTGTGTGTGTGTGTGTGTGTGTGTGTGTGCGTGTGTGCGTGTGCGCACCTTGTTTTTTAAAAGTTTATTTGTATTGTATTTTTTACAGTGTGCACTTGGCGCACCTAAACTTTATTTAATTACACATTTAAGGTAGGCCTACTTGTACTTTACTTATTTCCATTTTATTCCACTTACTCCACCACAATGTAGAGAGAAATATTGAACTTGCAGTGCTGCCTATTCTCACATGTCCTCTCCAAAACTGAACTCTCGCTGTCTATTACAGTTTCCTCATCCTGCTTGTGGCCAAATCCACCCTCAGCCAAAACAAAGACAACATCATTCGATTCATTAAGATAAACCAGTCTGGAACAAACCACCAACATGTATTTAAACTGAGTCAGTCTTTTATTTCATGTGACCCAGGCCAGTCCTGGTCAATAGCTTTGCTGTTGCTCAGTTAAATTGTGTACCTAAGGAGGGGGAAATTACGGCTTGAGTTTTAAAAAAAAAAATGCTATCAACAAAACTCAGTCTAATTTCAACAACAGTATGTCTTTTACTTTTGTGCTCTTGGCAGGACTTGACAGTCCATCCCCCAGTCACGGGTTTGACTGTGTCCTGAATCATTTGAGATACGCACAAGCAAATTGAATTTCTGGCAGATCTTCCATTTTGAACAGCACATGCTTGAGACAGAGCTTCTTCTATTTGCAAATGTCGAAAGTGCTTGGTAACTGTTGCTGCTTAAGTTCCATTTTTATTTAAAACTGTTTGTTTGAAAATCAAACTATCAAAATATTCATTTATTCATTGTTTTGTTATGGCCTTTACAAATATTTTCATGAGCCATCATCAAGACCTCATTATTCATAGTTGGGTCAACAGGTCTCTGAATCTCCGTTCCAAGGTTATGTATACAATCTAAAATGATAATCTAAAATGATATCTGAAAGCAAGTACCAATTCTGAGAAGCAAAATAAAGAAAGTAATAAAGCCCATCCATGGCTCTGCTGTATGAATGATACTATTTCACCAAGTACATTTGAATGCAAATATTTAAAGTGCCTAATAGCTGATTATGAAATGGAATACAGCCTTGAGAACATTTTAATACACAAATGGGAAAGTTTCACAGTGAGTCATTCAGAAATGTTTACATTAAAACTATAGCCATGAAAAACTGACATTAATTTCCTATTACATTTGAAACAATATCTTAAGGCTACTAAGTGGTCACTGTCAGTTTTTATTACCAGAAATGATATAGTTGGCACCAATATTTGTGTTTCTGTTACCATCATCATCATCATCGTCATCGTCATCAGATGTAAATAGAGCTCTCTCTTCTCATCTTCCCCCCTCACACTATTTCTACACTGTCTCCGCCATCACAAGGGCAATGCCACTGCTGGGTAGCATGTGAGATTTTGGATGTGTGTGGGCATGTGGGCCTGACTGGATCATAGAGAGAGGGACAGTCATTAGATCCCTCAGTTAAAACATCCCTACATTACAGTGCAATGAGAGTATGAGCGTGGAAAAGTCATCCTCAAAATCTTGTCGCCAGACTTTAATAGAGATGCAGTTTTATACCGAATCCCAAAGAGGATTTAAAAAAACAACAACTGAAAGGCAGAACAGTGAAGAAGGGAAAATACACATATTGCATACATGGGTAGGACTCCAAGGTAGAGTTGTGTGGCCAGTAGGGCTCACTCCTCTTCCAGTCACAGGAAGCCAGTAGGAATGAGAGGAATGCAGTCAGGCAATACGGTGATGGAGAGAGCAGCAGTTGCAGGGCAGATTGCCAAAAGTAAAAAAAAAGGAGGGAGTCAGGCAAAAGATAGGGAGAGTGAGAAAGTGATTAGAGAGAGAAAAAGTTTGGGGCGCAAATAATTAAGGTAAGCAATCAGCCATGCCGCCAGAACCGCATGGCCACGCTCACATACCTAAACAAATGCCTAGTGGCAGCTTTTGTAGTTGCATGTGGTGCAAGCGTAATTGTTCGTATTGAAGGTTTGATGTGCATAATGTGAGTGATATTGGAGGATCCACTGACGGAAATGCCACAGTACATTATTGTGACCCGTGGAATGTGTGGAGTTATCAGTCGCACAGATTTCCTGGTATTGGGTGGAGAGTGGGGGTCCGCAAAACAAGAATTTGTTTTTTACTATGCCGGGGGTTATCCTACTTTACAGACACACACATGCATGTAGGGACATGCACCAACATGTAGACAGCAAACCCAGACATACACACAAACAGATGCAGACAGCCATGTGCATAGAGTTCTCTTTCTTTGTTTCTTCAGCTTATTTTAGCTCATTGTTTTGGTTTTTACTGCAACTTTACTGTTTTGATTCAGTTCCGCTGCTCTCATCAACCCTGTGGCCAGCAGCAGACAGTTGTTGTTTTTAAAGCTCTGATAAATCCACTATACACTACCTGCTAAGTATCAAACAGCAGACAGACAAAGTTAGATACTAGCTGGTGAACATATTAAAGCCCCAGTGTGTAACGTTTGTAGTTGTTCATTATCAAAATCTGTATTGCCCTTCACAAACTTGTCCTTTTTTATGAATATTGACCACCACCATCAATTTCAAGTATTCCTATTGGCTTGAAATTTTACATTTGCGCTTGCATGAACTGGGGTTAATGCTCCATAGCCATGCGCCATCTTGAAATACGTTAGCCGATAAGGGACATACAGGCTATACTGCTCCGCCTTTCGCGATTTTGACTCGCAGCTGCTGCTAATGGGTATCGTCGCTTCCCAGCCCCGGCAAGTTTGAAGAAGGAAACACGGAGGACCACACATATTCAAAATCCAAATTTCACGAACAGGAGCAGTGTTGGGTGTATATAACGGCGTTACTAACGGCGTTATTTTTTCAGTAACGGAGTAATCTAATTAATTACTTTTCCCATCGTTGCAACGCCATTATCGTTACTGAGAATGTAAAGTGCCACGTTACTACAATTTGGTTGAATGAAGCGCGAGGTGTCAGGCTTTGGCTACACATCCATAGACAGTTAAAGAAACATCAGCTGCCTGGAGAGAGCAGGGGTGGGGATGATGACACCGTTGCAAATGCGATGATGATTGGTTGGGTGGGCGGACGCCCTGCTCACACTGTCTCCCTGCACGCTCTGACTACCACTAAACACCTAAACACAAGACAGCAACAAAAATAGGCAACGAGCCAGGGAAATTCAAAGGTAGCGTTCTCGAACTGGAAGTACCGGCACTACTTCTCGCTCATTGAAATTAAAGGCAAGAATGTTTATGTAACACGCACGCTATGCCCAGGAAAAAAGACTTTATCCACGTCTGCCTCAAGCAACTCGAATCTTATGAAGCACCTCACATCAATATTTATTTTGTATTTGTTTTTATTTCTATGCATATCATATGGCCGGCTGCAATCTATTGAGTTCAAATACATACCAAATGTTCTAAAATACTGTATATAGTGTTTTTATTCTTCAGTCAGTTAATATAAACATCTTTGACATTAAAGATGTTATAGAACGTAATAGCGTTATAGAACATAAAAAATAACGTCACAGTTACTTTGCAGAGTAACTAATTACTTTTACAATGTGGTAACTGAGTTACTAACTCAATTACTTTTTGGGAGAAGTAATTTGTAACTGTAACTAATTACTTTTTTAAAGTAAGATGACCAACACTGAACAGGAGTCTTCTCCTTCGCCCAGAATAAGAAAACTGATATTGAAAAGAGCAAGAGACTGGCGTCATCGGAAGAAAATTGGAGCTGCTTTGGACGCACACACCAAATCCCATTAATTATCCTGTAGTCCTGTATCCTGTTATCCTGTATCCGCTGCAGTCTCTTTTTATCTCTCTCTCTCTCTCTCCTTTATGTTTGGTGGCGTGCGTGCCCGCTCGTGGTGTGAAGCGTGCGTCCGCGCCACTCTCTGACATGCACTCCAACAAGATGGCCTTTTGTACACTTTCGCTTTTTGAAGCGTGGCGGCTACCGTAGCTGCAATACGTACTTTCAACTGCGAGAAATAGTTGATTGCGATATATGATCTCAACGCTAGATGGGAGTAATTCTTACACACTGGGGCTTTAAGCATTAAGCTACTAAAGAGCCAAATCCCTCAGTGGTTGGTGGAGACCAAAACATGTTCGCCACAAAAACTTTATAAGCATATGATATGTCAATGTTGTGTTTTCAATTTGTTCCACTGACCCAAAGTGACCCAAAGAATCGGTTAATGCAGCTTTAAATCACCAGTTAATGTAAAACGCAGAAAAGAGAAAAGAAATTCAACTGAACTAAGAATCTACAGATCACTGCCTTGTTGCGAACATTTAAGAAAAAAGCTCCATTGCGTATGTAAAACAGTGGTTGTAAAGTACGTGAACTCTGCATAATAAAGACCATTGTGTGTGTTCAGGTAAGCCACGCTAAGCTCCAGCTAGCAGCTGTGCGGTAACTTTGAACTGAGAAGGCTGCTCGCCGTGGTGGGTTGGCTCTAAAGCCTTTCCATACCCAAGAGCAAAGCAAAGTCAACCCACAGAGGGAATAAATACCACTCAGCGCTCGCCTAGTTTCTCTGGAAACTGACTGTGATGCTGGAAAGTGTTGCTTTACAACGCCTTCACACTCCCGTGTGCGCACGTATGGAAAAAGGTCAAAACATAGAGTTCAGAACAGAGTGTACCCCTTTCAAAAGGTTTGCGGCATGCCTTGCATGTCAAACTGAACACACCTGCGAGGTGGTGATTTCACTTGAGCTGCTGCTGATTTAATGCTCATTCTGAACAATTCTATACTTAAATTATAGAGAAATTAAGAACGTTTATGGAGTGAAACATCCAAAAGTAATGAGAGAAACAATACATTTTCAAAATTCATTGTGCCATTTAACTCATGGCCTGGATGATAATGTAAAGTGGAAAAGGCAACAACTTTATGCTTTTATATTTCCTGCATGCTAAAAGTCCAACTAGTTAAACTGCTTCCTCCCTGACAAAATCTTTCTGACAGTTTTTCCCTACACAATTAAATTTCCCCATGGCAGTTGCATCTAAATTAGACCAGATTCTTGCAGTAAAAATACCTTTCCACTAGGGGGTGGTACACAAATAAATTACTGCATCTATTGTTTGTTATCTTAAGGTGCTTATATTATGCTCATAATTGTATTTAGAGGTACCAGAATAGGTTTATGTGGTTTAATTTTCAGAAAACACCATATTTTTGTTGTACTGCACATTGCTGCAGCTCCTCTTTTCACCCTGTGTGTTGAGCTCTCTTTTTTAGCTACAGAGGGAGACATCTCACTTCTGTACCATCTTTGTTGGGAGTCGCACATGCGCAGTAAGTAATGCTAGCTAGTCAGTTGCAGAGTTTGAGGGAGTACCATGCTAGCAGGCTAGCAGCTAGGCGAGCATTATAACGTCTGTTACAAAGTTTGGAGCAGTTTGTGAACAGTGTTTTCTGTTGGAGATGGTAAGTCCCTTTGGGGTGGACTTTGGGATTTTTCACTTTGTAAACCTATAATGTGCACAAAAATATATATAACACAATAAAGGAAAGGGGAAAAGCCAATATGAGCACTAGCTGTAGATAGGTGGGCCACTGCATTTTTTTGTGTATGCATTGTTTTAGTCTGGTGCAACACCCGCAGCGCTGTTTAGCATGTTGTGAGTAAAAGTGAGGCAACCAAAGACAAAAAAAACAACCTAATTACTTGCACTGAGACCAAAAATGCAGTGGCCCATCTATCTACAGCTAGGGGAGACCGTGATAAGCCCTATTTCAACAAACGGTGGCGTATCCCTTTAACACAAACAACAGCCTGTTCAGGTTTAAGAGATGATCGAAGTGAACTTACTATCAGCCGCTCATTAGTATCATGATCAGTATCTCGAGTTCCTTCTTCATTTCTCAGTGGGCAGCCTGTGCTGTGATGAAGAACCCTCTTAAAGGGGCAGTTCAGCCCAAAATCAACTCTTACCTAAATCTAGATTGTTTTGGAGTGACTTGCAGGGTTGGAGATATCGGCCACAGAGATGTCTGCCTTCTCTTGAATATAAGGGATCTAGATGGCACTCGGCTTGTGGGGCTCAAAGCATCAGAAAAATACATTTGAAAAACTCAATAGCAATGTCTCTTGAGAGCATGACCCGGTTACACAGGATAATCCATAAACCTGGTTGTGAGCAGTTTCATGTAGGAACTATTTTCTTTCTTCCGAACTAAAACCGCCAACGCAGAAGGACGCATGCTCATGGACGAGAGGCTCGTCACGACTGAGCTATAACTGTTAACCACTGCTAGCTCACAGAGAGGTATCGGGTTCAGAGACCCTGAGAGAGGGAGAGTTACGTCCCTGAGGGCCACTCCCAGCTGACTGGAGCTTCTTAACCTGCTGCCCTTTGACCTTTACTAACCAAACAAACCCAGAGTATGAAGATTTATCACTTTGACATAAATATAGACCGTCAAGTTTATCAAGTTATTTATACAGTTTGGCTGCTTAGACTGATTTCTTTGTTCTCCCCTAATACAATTAAATATGGCTTCAGATTTAAATATGCTTATTTTCTTGATTAATCAATAATCATTTAGTCTATAAAATGACAGCAAAAAAAGGCCACCACCAGGTCAAGCTCATCTTCAAATGTCAGTTTTGTCCGAAGATAGTTGAGAAGCTGGAGCCACTATATTGTTGCTTAGAAATGGTTGCATTCTTGCTTAAAAATGCATTACGAGGCATACATTTTTCAGAATGATTGCTCATTCATTATCATTGTCTATGAACTTATCGATCAATGGGCTGATAATTTCAGCTCTCATTCTTACTATAACAAATTGATAATCAGATAATCTGAACCACAGCTGAGCTGAGTGATAATGCTAAAACGTTGAACTCCAAGAAATAAAACAAGCGTATATACGTTTGGACAGGGTGGAGGGGTCCTTTTTTTATCAGTAATAAAATCCCTAAAACAGGAATTTGTGTTCATCAATGCAGGGACAAGGCCAAATAAACCATGAATATCATCATTATACCCCCATTACTTTCAGAGAGAACACAGAGGACTTATAGTCTGATTTATAGCCCAACAAACCACGTAGACAAGCCTCTAAAAATGAAGCAGCACGGGAGAGTAAAAATAGAGCGAAAGTTTAGTGTTTTGGGTGAGAAAGGCTGAGACCAGCATTTTATCTTAAGCAGCAAGATTTATGTACTGCGCACAAAAACAAGGAAGGGGGGAGGTGAAAAGCTAAACCTGCTATACAGTGGACTCTACTAACTTTTTACTTATTTTTTTAATCATTTCTAATCGAATAAGAATGTTTTAACATGTGATGTACAGGGCTGGTTCAGATTTCTATAACAAGATGTGTCCATGGGCAAAGAAAGTATGCATGCACAAGCAAGAATTGGCAACATCACCATGTCAACATTTTTTTCAGTTTTTGCTGTCCTTTTTTAAATATACAGTTTTTTTTCTTCAGTAGGAGTATAGCCAATGCTGTGACAGCAATTTAATTAACTCTCAGTGTCAACCAAACATGTTTCCAGCCTTTTTCCGAACAAATTCTCGCTCTCATCTCTGTCTCTCTATGCTTGTCTCCTTAAGAATTGCAGCGCGAGGGACTGTTGTTGTGTGTCTCCTTCATTCTTTGCACTTTAATACTTTTCCTGGACAGACTAGCTCTCGGGGGCTGTTTCCAATTTTCTCCCTTTTCCCTGTCCTGAGAACTTCCAAAACCAAACAAATAAAAAACCCCAAAAAAGAGGTATAGTTATTGTGTTTTGCTGTTGCTCACCACAACGTTCTTCTTGCACATTTTATATGTCTTCATGATTTTGAAGCATTTGCAGTGATATCAATGTAAAGGTTAGCCGCTACCACAGCTTCTCACAGCCAAAGCCAAACAAAGCTGACTATCTGCCGGTAGTAACAGTAATGATGAACCAAAGCAACAACAAGAATCTTCTGTTTGGGCAAAACAGAACAGCTAAAATCCTCTCTTCAGAGGATAATACATAAAAGATTACTTCCATACTTTCCTGGTGATATACAGACATTGATGGACACATTTTTACACAGCTGTTACACACTCGTTCGCAGATATATTACATGCAAATGTGCAACATCACCTACCAGCTTTGGGCGCTGACATCCAGTGAGAGGTCCCTCGGTGCTCCCACAGCAGTTCAGTCAATCACAGAGGCCGCAGTCAGACAAGGTGGGAGGGTCGGGGAGAAGATAGATCCTGCTTTGACAGGGGAGTGGTGCTGCAGCGCTGGAGCCCGGCTGTGCACTGACAGAGGGAGTCACAGTCAACTGCTTGACACAACCCTCTGACTTTTTTGTGTCATGCACTTCCTCTCTCTCTCTCTCTCTCTCTCTCTCTCTCTCTCTCTCTCTCTCACACACACACACACACACACACACACACACACACACACACACACACACACACACACACACACACACACACACACACACACACACACACACACACACACTTAATCACTCCCCCTAAATCTTAAGTTCA
Organism: Gymnocephalus cernua; assembly: GCA_023631565.1. Taxonomy (NCBI): domain Eukaryota; kingdom Metazoa; phylum Chordata; class Actinopteri; order Perciformes; family Percidae; genus Gymnocephalus; species Gymnocephalus cernua. Next base: position 30,301,253 of record CM042428.1, read on the forward strand.
AAGAAGTCAGAGTTGCTCTGCCCTTTCAACCCCCTGTAACTTTTTGTAAGTGTTGCACCAGAAGCTCTGGGGATGGAGGAGGTTTTGTGTGTGTGTGTGTGTGTGTGTGTGTGTGTGTGTGTGTGTGTGTGTGTGTGTGTGTGTGTGTGTGTGTGTGTGTGTGTGTGTGTGTGTGTGTGTGTGCGTGCGTGCGTGCGTGGGAGAGAAAGAGAGAGCGACAGATTGTGTAGTCGCTCATGTCTGACAGACAATAGCAGGAAGTGTTGCTTTAGGATGCACAAAGTACACAGGAGCGATATGAGAAAGCTGCATCAAGCATTATTTGTTAAAAGACTTATTACAGTAGTATTACACACTGTGCTTGTTAAAGGACCTGTAAACAAAAATCTACAAAGCAAGTGTGTTTTGTAGCCACAAATGTGTGACGGTGCATGAATGGCTCTAAAGCAGCTTTTAAACAGACAGACCAAACAACTTTGATTGTTTCTTGTTTAATAAATATAATTTATTACCTTAATTTGTTTAAATCTAATGTGAATGTATACGCTTATTTGTAAGTTATGTCACCAGGAGGGATATTTAGTAGTTACTTATTGTCCTTCTGAAAAATAAACCAGTTATTCAAAGGCAGCCATTCACTCATGGTGCTTATCAAAGGCAAACAACTAGTATGTAGCACTGATCTTTTTTTTAACTTTCGTTTTGGCAGCAGCCAGGATTTTGGTAATTTACGAGAGTAAAATTCAATAGTATTAGTATTAGTAATAGTGTTGTGAACTTGACTAATTATAGTAGTTTATATGATTGTGATCTATCTCTGCAAACATACTGATACCTAAATCATTCTTGGCTTAATGTGAGAAACAAACAGGTTGTAACTTCATGATGTAAATGCATGTTTTGTCTAAGGTACACTGATTATGGTAACTGCACATTTCCCTGGAAATATGGGCGGAAAAGACGAGTTATAGCGTGTGGTTTTCTCACAGGTTTGTCACCACTGAGATCTGTGACGAGCCGGAGATTCATTCATATAAAACTACGACCGCGAGCTAAAACAGGCTGCGCCTGTATTTAGTATGTTTGGATGCAACATAACAATAAGTCATGGGATGACGATGAAGCACATATATTATTCAACGTGTAGTTTGGCCATAAAATCCCAATTTTGTATCAGCTTTTATTTAGTGGAAACATAATTTTCTCTAAACTGCTGTAAAGCCTTTAAGAATCTCAAAAAACATAACCCCATGTATCCATAATGGTCAATATCCTAATCTGATTACAATTTGTAAAAGATTCCCACAATATTCAGTTACTATATATATATATATGATTAATTTTCTGTCAATCGTCTAATCACCTCAGCTCTATACTAAAAAGCACATTCATCATGTTACAACATACATGTGATCAACAGGATGTAAAAGTCATTTTGACATTGTCAGTCAGAACACCAGTGGAGTTCAGTACAGCTCTACACCAGCCTTGTCATCCAACTGTTTGGTAGTAATGATTGCACTGTGACTAAAATCCTTTGACTTTGAAAGCTTTTACTCCTGCATGCTTATAGGCACCTACAACCATGATTAAAATAAGGCTTTAATACATTTGCTTAATTTGCTTTTGTATATTTGTTTAAAACATAGCCATAAGATCTAGATCCGATCAAATAAATCGTACATGTAAGTGTAACTACATGGATGACTTTCCAGTTCCTCTATGATGTCAAGATCTCTGCATTTAAGAGTCCCCTAAATGTGCAATGATCAGTGTCAATAATATGTTTTTTTCTTATTGAATCAACACATTCTTTAATCTGACCCATCACAAACCTTTCAGAAGACATAATGCCACAGACAGACACAACAAGTCAGTAGCAGTTAGCAAACTGCAGCTAAGCTAACACACATTAACCTGAGTTGTTTTTCAGGGAGTGCATGCCCTGTGTTTTTCTGTCTGTGGAAGAGAAATGAAGCTAAAAAGGTCGACAACCTTTCTGACCTCAACTGCTGTGTGGTCTGGCTCCCTCCACCACTGCGTGAGCAGCTATGGATTAGCTTTCTGGTTCCAATGTAACTTCATCCTTTGGGAAAACATACTGACCAAAGGAAACTCATGTTTGGAGATTATGACCCTTTGTCCTCATGGCAAGTGAGAGGGATTCTGTGATGTGCAAATTTGGAATATACATACAAAAGCTTAAAAGCAACAAATTGATGGTTGCTTTTATTATATTTTTGTAAAAGAAACGGCCGTGGATGCATGATCTGCCTCATGAGAACAATACCAAAGTATGTAATGAATGTAAAGAAATGCTAGTGTCTGTGTTTTAACATTTTCAATTTAATTTCCAGATATCCAAATTCCACTTAGCCACTATGAGAGCATCTGGCTTTTAATAGGTATAAAAGAAACAATCTGCATGAGATGAAACCACTTTTCAAGCCTTGTGAACACAAATTCCTCACAATCCGGTGTAATCAGTGTCCAACCACTTACAAGGTTGGGCTTGAGTTGATACAAATAGCTAACCTGTTCCTTTTGGGGCACAGAGAGGAAAGGAGACACACACAAAAAAAGACGTCAAAGCTGATAAGAAGCAGGTTAGGAGTCCTTGAGGAATACAATAGGATCTGCATCATCTGGAAACGTGAGGTGCACACAGGCTGTTAAAAGTCCCGAAAGATTAGCATGAGGAGGAGCAGTAGGAAAGGAGGGCGCCTTTATCTGCCAGAGCAGTAGAGACAGATCACAAGAAGAGGAAAATACTGGAAATGTCTTATCAGCATGTGAATGACCATCTTTTTCCGCATAATGTGTCTGTTTTATGATTGCTCCTCATGGCATTTGCAAGAATATGTTCTGCTCTGTGCAGTGTTTCAAAACTTTTTTTTGTTGCTTTAGCATCAGAGTTGTCCCCAGCAATTATTTCCCTCATGCTTGTCTTAGTTCTTTGTATCATTTCAAATATATGATGCAATACCTGAGTTTCAGGGACCAATACTAAAACAACACGCTTTTCTACACAAATCTATTTTCATTTACCAAAAGCCTTTAGGTCCGTCTGTGGCTGTCAGTGAAAAGCACATTTGAAGACATTTGTAAAAAAAAAACAACCTTGATTGTTAAATTAAAAAGACTTAGTTATTTCCTTAAACAGCTGGCCACTATAGTGTTTTAACAAACCTTACTCAAACAGGAGTAAATAATGCATTTGTCAGAAACTATTTTCAACTGCGGACTACTGTAATACACAATTGGTGGTCTTGTGAGTAGCAGGACGGTGTATGTGGGATTTACTTAAAGTGCTCATATTATGCTCATTTTCAGGTTCATAATTGTATTTAGAGGTTATATCAGAATGGGTTTACATGGTTTAATGTTAAAAAAAACACCATATTTTTGTTGTACTGCACATTGCTGCAGCTCCTCTTTTCAACCTGTGTGTTGAGCTCTCTGTTTTAGCTACAGAGTGAGGCATCTCACACATTTCTGTTGGAGATGGTAAGTCCCTTTGGGGTGGACTTTGGGATTTTTCACTTTGTAAACCTATAACAGGCACAAAAAATATATAAAACTCAATAAAGGAAAGGGGAAAAGCCAAAAAGCATAATATGAGCACTTTAAAATAAACCAGTTTTTTTTTTAAACAACAAGGTCTGTGGCTAAGAGGATGCTATATCAGGACTTGGCTACACACAAACAAATACTTGTTAGTATTTAGTTAATCTTTAATGGGATTTGTTGACAATAAGAAAAATACAGAATACAACCAGACTTTTCCTTTATTTAAACAAGATTACAAATCTGGCAAGACATTCGACTTTTTTTGCTTTTCAGTACTCGGTTGGTTTAAAGATAGTATTGAGGTTCAATATCAAAACAACAAACAAAATAACTTTTGCTGTCTAGACCACAAAGGTTGACAACCCATGCAGGTTGTGATGACCTCTTGAAGAAATACACCCACAAACAGTGTCAAACGCTCTCACACACTTCCAACAATGCTGGCTGTTGTGCCGGTTGCCTGAGTGGCGAGTCGACCCGTCTCTCACAGGAAGGGGGAGTTTCCTGAAAGGTCACAGTTGTTCCAGCAGACCAAACACTGACTAATTGCTTTGTTGTTTTGTCGGGTCGGTGCCTGTTTTTGTGTTGCACTTTTCCTTTGTTTAGCATTCCCAAGTATATTACCTGAACCCGTGGCCAAAGGTTGTGGAGGATGGAGACTGAAGTCTAAAGAGTGGGAGACAAAGGAGGGGGAGGTTGAGTGCTGAAAATATGAAGGGAAGCGGTTGCACGGTGGATGCCGTGATTAGGCCATGAAGGAGCCCCCCGTCTCTCAAGCTAAAAATAGCAGAAGTAGGAAGGTGCTTACGGGACCTGAGGGAGGACGGGAGGGAACAGGACGAGCAGGGACCACAGTAATTGGCGAGAGGCAAACAGCTGGGGGAGTGTGTGTGTGTGTGTGTGTGTGTGTGTGTGTGTGTGTGAGGGGGGGGGGGGGGGGCTTTACTCCATGCAGCTGTACTCTGTCTTTCAGGCTCTAGATCCCTCTCAAATTGTTACATTGCCTCTTTCTGTCTCTCTCTCTCTCTCTCTCTCTCTCTCTCTCTCTCTCAAACACACACACACACACACACACACACACAGACGCGCACACACACACACACACACACACACACACACACACACACACACACACACACACACACAGCAGGAAGGAGAGTAATGGGTCCCTGACAACCAGAGCCCTAAAGAATGAAAGAATGTGCAACATGAGGCAAAGGAACAGCTGTATAGAGGGGGGACACATGAGAGTGGGGGGCAGTTGATTCACAGAAGAGGGGCGAGGTACAGCCACAGAAAAGATGATTAAAAAAAGGGGGGGTCCCTTCATGAGAATTACAGTATGTACAACGAGTGGACGTTTCTGGAAGTGGAATCAACAAATTTATCGGTTTATGTCAAATGTTGGTCTAAATCAACCCCAGAACGTGCTGGCTGGGACTGAGGTCCCAGCAGATGTTTTGCTCAGCTGTTGCAGAAACAATCCGCTGTTGGGTGGATGTGCCTCCTATTAAGTGGGCTCTCTGTAATGAAACAGCCATGGGAAGTTGAGGCTGAATGAACAAGACCAATGCGAGGACGACAAACTGCAGATCCTTTATTGTCTCTGTCGGGCAAAAACCTTGTATGTCCAAAACTGTTGCTTTTCAGGAAATGAAAAAAAAAAGATAATTTGAAAACATTTTATGTGTATGTGTGTTTGGTAGTGTTGGAGGTAGTGGAAATAACATGAAGTCACCCTTGCTTAGGGGGTACTTGCCATTCGGTTTAGGCTTTGTGCTACATTTTCATATGTTAAAGCCAGACCATGGAAAAATTACTTGGTGTTGGTGTGTTCATTTGCTACATACTTATCCACATGAATTTACACCTCAACACTTTTATGAGCTGTTAACCACATATTTAAGGGGAGATCTGGCCAAGATATACATCTGTATGTTACATTTCTGTCTGTATTTTTATGCTAGAAAGCATCTGCATGTGGTTTGTTGTGCCACTCCCATTTTTCAGAAGACAAGCTACATTTTTGTTCAGCATACGCACAGCGAGGGGAGAGAAAAAAATAGCATGAAAAAAAAAACTACACGGCAAAACCACACAATGATCATGAGATACAGCCAGAGGACCGCAGTGCCACACATGTAATATAGATACAAACATGCACAATCATGCATGCACACAGACACATGCAAACACATAACATAGATGTGCAGAAGTACTTTGCTCAGATTTAGACCTCATTCAACATTCATTTTAATTCCCTCTCTTTGTGTTGCTCCAAAAAAATTTTAAACACACTATCAACACACAGCTGGATTACACTGTCACACTTTGTTTGGAGAGCCTTTACCTCTGAGGCTTCACTTCTTGTGAAATCCCCTCCTACTCGTATTTCTACTGAAAATACCACCGTCGCCGTGGTTTTACTTACACTTATCGCAGCATCTGTAGAGTGTTTGTTGGTGTGTGTGTGTGTGTGTGTGTGTGTGTGTGTGTGTGTGTGTGTGTGTGTGTGTGTGTGTGTGTGTGTGTGTGTGTGTGTGTGTGTGTGTGTGTGTGTGTGTGTGTGTGTGTGTGTGTGTATGAGCTCAAACTTGTGCAGGGGCTAGATGCCACAATGCACCTGTGTGCTGGCGGAAATGCAGCCTTCCCCCTATCCATCACCACAATACCAATTGGCCACATGTATTGTATCTTGTATTGTTGCCTTAATACTAGTTGTTGAACACATTCTCACTGCAATTGTGTCATTTGTCACCACTGCATGTTGTTTTTATTTTTATTTATTTATGTAAAAGTCAGTCAAATTAAATATTAGACTTTTAAAATCAAACACTTTAATATATTGCTTTATTTAAGAATGGGCTAACAGAACATAACTACAGATATTTGAAGTTTGAAGTACAGATCATTTCTACAACGGTATATAATGTTTTTGCATATATGATTAGTGTTAACCATGCATAGCAAGACACTATCTGAGAGTAGGCCTATTTCAGCAGCAGTGTACTTTTATACAATTGTGTGCATTTTGTGCACAATGAATAAGTAGTCATTTTTCTTTAAAGCTGCTATAATCAATATTTTTTTGTAATTAACTAGATCAAATGACTAATTGTATGTGAAATGTGTCACTCATAGTGATGAACCCACAGAGAATTAACGCTGAAGTTCCCCTCTACGGAGCATTTTAGCATCTTTTAACAAATTGCTTTGGTTTTCTGGCCTGTGCCTTTACTGTTTTGGTTCACCCTTACCGTTCTAATCAGCATCGTTTTTGTTTTCAGCTTTAAAAAAAAGAAGCTAAACAAATAGTGGAAAGCACTAAACAGCAGACGGGCAAAGTTAGTGACTAGCTGCTGAACACGGTAGAGCAGGGGTCTTCAACGTTTTTTTAAGTCAAGGACCCCTTAACTGAAAGAGAGATGGAGCAGGGACCCCTTACTACATGTATTGTTTAAAATGAAGTTGCATATTAAACTGGGCCTACACAAACGTGTAGGGTGGCCTAAAGCCGTTATACATACCATTTTTGGATAGAATACTAAGCTATTACAGTAAAATAGCCTAATAATTGTTGGCATTATTTCATAAATCATGTTTTAATGTTACACATACATGTGGCACAGTGAATCTGTGGATGCTATCTTAGTGACTACCTTACCCATAGGCCAGTATCCAGTGGGGATTTATACTTGCTAATAATATGTTGGATTTAGGCCTGGGCGAAAAATCGATTAAATTAATTAATTCAAATTTTTTGTTGCGGGCGATTTAAAAAAAATAAGTAAATTGTTTTTGTATAATGGCGCATTTTTGGCTCTCTGGAGCTTCCGTAGAGTTAGTTTCACATAGCACTATGGCAAGCGACAACAACAACATCATCGCACACACGAAACAGCAACAGCAAGTGACAACATGGCTACCGGTGAGAGTGGGAAGTTTGTTCCCAAGAAAGGAATAAAATCATCTGTTGTTTGGAACTGGTATGGGTTTGCTGCGACAGACGTGGAGCAAGAGACCCCACGCTGCAACATTTGCCTAAAGCCCATCGCAGTCAAAGGCAGCAGCACCACAAACCTATTCCTGCACCTGAAACAGAGACATCCAGCCGAATATGAAACATGCCAGTCTCTCCGAGACGAACAAAACCACAGTGACCAACAAACCTTAGCTAAAAAACAGCTAACTGTAGCCGAATCCTTTGCACAAGGCACCGCGTATGGCAGGAAAGGGGCACGGTGGAGAACAATCACCGAAGCGGTCGCTTTGCACATAGCCAAAGACATGGTACCCATATATACCGTGGAGAAGACGGTATGTTGTCTGCCGTTTTGTACTTATTGCTTTCCTTAATAAGTAGGGGGGAAAATCGGAAAAAAATCAGAAATCGAATTAAAAAAAAAAAAAATCTTCAAAAATTAACAATTATTTGGAGGCCCCCCTGCATTGACTCTGAGGACCCCCTGGGGGTCCCGGACCACCTGTTGAAGATCCCTGCGGTAGAGCATTTAGCAGCTTGATATTTTGCTCAGGAGTTAGTGGAGACTAAAGGAGAGTGAATATTGGACTTATATTCATTAGATGCTCCAAAAGGATGCTCACATTGCTCTGTATCTGGTGGATGTGTAAATTTTGCAGCTGTTTGCGAACAAGCTCACCGTATCAACTTGATGGTGAAGGTTTAGGAATTTCGAAGAAAGGCTGATTTGCGGATAAAATGTTCATCTAAATAAACACACACTCACAGACATTAAAAGATACATGATGACCAATGACCCAATCCGATTTTGCCTATAACACTGACTTTTTACAGCCAACATTTTCTTCCCCCCTCTGTTGACATCCCTGTGTTAGATTTGTTTTCTGTTTGTCTGTCTCTCTGTTGTATGTAGGCCAGGGTGACCACATGGCTGATGATGAGGTCGACAGGTGTCCCCCTGCCTTCAGCTGTGATCAGAAACACTCTCTGTGGTTTTTACTGAGAAAATGCCTCGCTGCAGAGGCATGAACACACAGCTTCAAGAACTGCTCACTTTAAACACTCAAAGTATATCTGTTTTACAATGAGCATAGCACATAGTACACAATGTGATGTACTGGTATACGATCATCAACATCACATTATACATACACTTTAACATGCAGGGTTGGGGAGTAACTAGTGACATGTAACGGTGTTATTTTAATTATTATTTAATTACGAAATAAAGGTTACTGTAATCCGTTAGTTACTGGAAAAAAAATTGCAAAAAAATGTTCATGATTACATTCGGGGTTACATTTGAATATTTTCTGTTAAAACCTAGGTTATATGTTGAATACTATAAGTGCACGTCTTCTTTTGCCATTTCCAACCACAGCCGTTTAGTAAAGTTTGATGCTATTCTGAATTGCCTTAACTTGTCTGAGAGATGGCACTATAGCAACAGATAAAAGTGCGTTCCAGAGCTGGAAATAGGTAGAAATAAGTAGGCTTACAGTAACTGGTCTATATTGATGACGTTTCATTTCCGGGATTGCTCTGGCGCTGCTGGAAATTCCGCCGGATGTCCCTCATTTAGGCCAGATGTCCGTTTCCTTCTGCTTTCTTTGTGCATTTTAAACTCCGGTAGATTTATGAGGACTATGGTTAACTGCTCCTCAGATCTTTGTTTGGTAAATAGAGACAGCTAGCTAGACTATCTGTCCAATCTGAGTTTTCTGTTGCACGACTAAAACATCTTTGAACATACACGTTCCACCAAAACAAAGTTCTTTCCAGAGGCTATTTTGCAGCAGCGCCATTGCTCCGTCTGGCGACTAGTGCAGGAAAAGTTGTGTTAATCCATACCTCTGTTTATTTCCTGTTTTTCGGTGAGGTATGGATTAACACAACTTTTATGCCTTTCTGTCACATCTACTGCAGTCAGATTCGCTGTGTTCCCTCGGAAGGAATCACTGCACATAGGTAGGCACTTGTAATGACATTTCAAACATGTTTAAAACCTGCCCTATTTAAGAATGTTGGGTGCTAACTCTAGCAGGGGGTTAACACGGTGTAGGCAGCACCAATTGTTTTCGTTTTTCTTGCTACTGACAGCACTCCAAATTTACAAACAACAGAGCTACGTGTTGAAATCGACCGGAATTCTCCTTTAATATTGCATGATCTATAGTGTCAAATGTTTTTTTTAGGTCTATAAATACTCGTACTCTGAATTTCTTATTTTCAATTGCTGTCAATATCTCCTCTACTAACTCCATAACTGTCATTGTGGTGGATCGGTTGGATCTGAAACCATATTGGTGATCACTCAATAATGTGTGGGTTTCAATGTGATAAAGGATTTTAAGAGGAGTTTGACAGTAGTCAGTGTTGAGTTGTTCTGTAAGGTTAATAACACTGCCAGGTTTAAACATTTGAAAATGGTTTACAGTTAAAAACATTCATTAGAAATTTAGAAAAGTAATCAATCAAAGTACAACCCCAAATCAGAAAAAGTTGGGACAGTATGGAAAACACAAATAAAAAAAGAAAGTAGTGATTTCTAAATGTACTTTGACTTGTATTTCATTGCAGACAATACAACATCACATAATTTAATGTGTTCCTCATGATTTTTATTGTTTTCTTTTAAAAAAAAAAAAAATCCTATTTTGGTTCTTGCAACACATTTCAAAAAAAGTTGGAACAGTAAAGCATTTACCACTTTGTAATGTTGCCATTCCTTTTCACAACACTTAAAAGACATTTAGGGACTGAAGACACCAAGTGATGAAGTGTTTCAGGTGTAATTTTGTCCCATTCTTGCTGCAAACAAGTCAAGTCAGGTGGGCAACAGTACGGGGTCTTCGTTGTCGCATTTTGCGCTTCAAAATGGGCCACACATTCTCTATTGAAGACAGGTCGGGACTGCAGGCAGGCCAGTCAAATACCCGTATCCTCTTCCTCCGCAGCCAGAACTTTGTAATGTGTGCAGAATGTGGTTTTGCATTATCTTGTTGAAATATGCATGGACGTCCCTGGAAAAGATGTCTTCTTGAAGGCAGCATATTGTGCTCCAAAATCTCTATGTACTTTTCAGCATTAATGGTGCCATCACAGAAGTGCAAGTTACCTTTGCCAAGGGCACTAACACAACCCCATACCATGACAGACCCTGGCTTTTCGTCTTTGGTCCGGAGCACACAGCGTCCATTTCTCCCAAAAAATACCTGAAATACTGATTCATCTGACCACAGTACAAGTTTCCCAGATGACTCTGAGCCCAGAGAAGTCGACGGCGCTTCTGGACACTGTTAACATAGGGCTTCCTTTTGACACAGTACAGTTTTAACTGGCATTTGTGGCTTTAACTACATATTGTGGTACTTGACAAAGGTTTGCCAAAGTAGTCCTGAGCCCATGTGGTGATATTGCTTATAGATGAATGACAATTCTTGATGCAGTGCCGCCTGAGGGATCAGAGATCAATCCTCGGCCCATCTTTGCTCCTAAAGGACTAGACCTTTCTTGGATGCTGCTTATGTACCAAATCATAATTACAATCACCTGTTGACATCACCTGCTTCAAATCACATCATTATTTAACCAATTTACCTGATTACTAGCCCTTAATTGCTCCTGTCCCAACCTTTTTTGGAATGTGTTGCAGGTCTGAATGACAGGAAAGGATGTATATTTACAAATTAAATTAAGTTGACCAGACAAAACATGAAATATTTTGTGTTCACATTGTCTGCAATGAAATACAAGTCAAAGTACATTTAGAAATCACAACTTTCTTTTTTTATTTGTGTTTTTAATACTGTCCCAACTTTTTCTGATTTGGGGTTGTAATTAAATGTAATAAGTTACATTACTTTGATAAATTAATTGAAATAGTTACACTACTATTACATTTTAAATAGGGTCACTTGTAATCGGTAACCTAAGACATTCCCAAAGTAACCTTCCCAACAATGCTAACATGATACACACTCACCCCACAGATGCATACAACAATCACAACACACATACACACAGGCAGAGATGGGAAGTAACGAAGTACAAATACTTCGTTACTGTACTTAAGTAGATTTTTCAGGTATTTTTACTTTACTTTACTATTTATTTTTGTGCCGACTTTTTACTTTTACTCCTTACATTTTTAACACAAATACTGGTACTTTCTACTCCTTACGTTTTACAAAAGTGGCTCGTTACTTACCCACTTACAAAAGCGCGATGATACGTAACAACATTGTTTGTGACAGAACGTTCTCATTTTCATTCATAAATTCACCCCGTCTGTGTTGGGAAGCTCTGACATTTGGACCTTGGGGGCTTCCGTGGCCCTGGATCTGACGTGAGGTCACTTAATGTTACTAAGCAACAACAAGTTGCATTCTTGGCGCGGTCTTTCCTTTCTCGCAACTAGTTAGTTACCTACAGTTTGAACTAAGTTTTATAAGTAACGAGATATGAAACGTTACTAAACAGACCTAAATAACACTACTTCAGTGTTTTCTAAAGTCTGTCCCTGAAGCTGCTGCCACGTCGGGTGATACTGCAGCTGCCACCAACGTTAGCCTACTGTTACCTGGTAAGTGAGAGTAGCTTATATGATACCGCGTGCGTGTGTGTGTGTGTGTGTGTGTGTGTGTGTGTGTGTGTGTGTGTGTGTGTGTGTGTGTGTGTGTGTGTGTGTGTGCGTACGCGCGTGTGTGTACGTGCGTGTGTGTGCGCACGCCTGTCTGTGTGTGTGTGTGTGTGTGTGTGTGTGTGTCTGTGTGTCTAGTGTGTGTGTACCTGTGTCTGAGTACAGCAATAAACAGAATACAATGTTTATGTGTCCTTGTTTCAGATGATGAGAGAGACAGTGAGAACTCCTCGCCTTCATAAGGTCAATGACTATGCAATATTAGAGTAAATTCTTAAATCTTAAATATGCATTGCTTTACACAATTAAATGACTATATGGTAATGTTAGTTAGCAATGGTCAGATAATTAACTAAAATAGAAAGAGTGGAACTTTTTTCTCCTTTCGTCTGCTTTTTATGCATTTGTTAGCCATGGTGTTGAAGATTGTAAACAGTTTATTAAATACTTTTGAGTAAATGTAGGCCCTTATCAGCAGATTTTACTGCTAATCGATACAAAAGTTGTATTGTAGTGGGGGGGTGTCGGTTAAACGGCTTATTTGTGTGATGTGATGTCCTGTTGCGTTCAGGTTCGGTTGCGTTTCTCAAAAAGTTAAATCTGTCTTATCTTTTCTCAACTCTAAGTGTTGTTTTTCCAGGACTTTAAATTAACGCCATCAATACTTAAACGTCTGTTGCCCGTGTACAGTTCGTATTCAGAAACGTCACAGTACCGACTGTCTGGGGTGTTGCTCTGGGACAGTAATCACAGTATACTCACTACAAAAAAACAGACTACACCACTGGTTAGTTCTACTCTAAAAGTATGCAGAACTTACATGTAGATTCCTTTAAATGTTGATTAAAAATGGAACTGGATCTGTGAATTATTACAGAATCACAATTGAATTCATATCTTGCTACTCAGTCAGAATCTTATTAACCTGGAGTCCCAGTCTCTGTCACAATAATCATATATGGGATGTTTTAGGCCTTTTGGCAGACATCCATTTAAAATGTAGACAATGGCATATATATAAAGAGCCTTTTCTCCACGTCTACTGAAGTTTCTCAGCTTGCACTCTAGTAACATTTGTGGTCCAGGTAGCTTTGCATAAAAAATGGTTGTCATTCGCAAGGCTACTTTTACTTTTATACTTTAAGTACATTTCCAAGCCTGTACTTTGTTACTTTTACTTGAGTAAATAAGTTAAATCAGTACTTCTACTTTTACCAGAGTATTTTTTAACACAAGTATCTGTACTTCTACTTAAGTATGAGAAGTGAGTACTTTTCCCATCTCTGCACACAGGGCAACATTATCACTTTTGAAGTGACCTTATTTGCACAGCCACCGTCCCACTGCAGGAAAACCCATAACAGACACACTCGCACACCTAGTAGCACACTTTAATATGAAACTTGTGCTTTGGTTTATCCACAAAGCGGTTCATCTGACATGTGGCTCGTTTTTACGACAATGTATTCCGTGCTCTCTCTCTTTCTCGTGTGTCTGAGTCAAGCCTGAGATGTGAAATGTTCAGGAAACCACAGAGACACTCGACTCGAGCACCACACAATGACATTTAAGATCATATTCTCTCTCTCTCTCTCTCTCTCTCTCTCTCTCTCACACGCACACACACACACACACACACACACACACACACACACACACACACACACACACACACACACACACACATACACACACACACACACACACACACACACACACACACACACACACACACCAAGGCGTAATTTCCACTGGGGACAGGGGGGACATGTCCCCCCCCCACACACACACACACACTTTCAAATTTGTTTGATACTTTATTTAGCCTATAAGTCTCTGTGATTGGCCACTATTTTAAACAATAAAGAAAGTAAGACATATTTTTCTTATCAAAGACCCCCTGTTTTGTGTCCCCCCCCCCCCACTTCTCAATCCAAAGTTACACCCTTGCACACACACACACACACACACACACACACACACACACACACACACACACACACACACACACACACACACACACACACACACACACACACACACACACACACACACACAATGAGCACAGGTGGCTACCTTTCTCCAACATGCTTACAATGACTTACACGCTGATGTTTAGCAGGTATAATGATTTTCCACAATCTTAGTTTAGCATGTTAGCATGCTAACATTTTCTAATTAGCACTAAACACAAATTACAACTGAGGCTGATGAGAATGTCATTGGTTTTGCAGGTATTTGGTCGTAAACCAAAGTATTGTACAAACCTTTTGACCTGATGATGGCGCTAGATGATTGGTCAGGAGATGAAAGCTACTACAATTCAGCCTGAGGGGAACATGAATGATCCTCAGCATTTTGTGCGAGAAAAAGTCAGTGGTTCACCAAAGTCAGTAGGATTCATCCTCTGGGGACCAATAATGATATTTCACTCTGGACCAAAGTGGTGGGCTGACCGACAATGCCATCCCTCGAGCAATGCCACCTTGCAACTAAAATGCACACAACATATAAACAGTAGTTAAGTAAAGACAAGTACATTTTATTTATATAGCCCACAATCACAAATGTGTCTCTAAGGGCTTACGATATATGCAATTTATCATCCATCTATCCTGAGACTCGTGATCCGGACAAGGAAAAACTCCCCGACAATGTGATAAATGTATGTTCAGAGCAGGCAGAAAAAAGTGATGTGTGTGAGTGATTATTTCCTGTTTAGGATGAAGTCTGTACAGTTTGGACACAGATTTATTATCAGACAGCTGACCAGCTTTATACCGTGTATGGTGAGATCTGTGTTAAATATCATGTGGAAATCAGCGGTGGAAAACGTGTGAATCATGAAGCTGGTGAACTTTCCTACAATCTCAAAAGATTCTTACTGACTCTTGTTCTCAGTTTCATATTTCAACACTGAAAACTTTCACTCCTTTTCTGAACATCAAATAGGTGTGAGTCGCTCTGGTTTTTAGACCAAACTCATTTTGGTACTACAGGGACTATTTTCAACCTTGGGCTGCATGAATTGACAGTGAACAACAAAAGCAGAAGATACTGAGAAGATTGTCAAAAATAAGGCAATTCTGCCCTACCATTTCCATACTTGCACTCATGTCGTGAGAAAAATCAACTGAAACCTCTCAGTTGTTTTTCACCCATGTAGGATTTTACCTAAACTCAGAAATGGTAATCAGGTTGTTGATTTTATTCTGATAGGAGTAGATCCGTTTTCCGATAATTATTTATCCAGAACTGTTCAGCTGTGCATGCAGGATTTTTTTATGGCAACGTCCTACTTCTGATTCTCACAGATACACACATTTAAATCTGGTGCAGCCAGCCTAACACTGTTCCAGTGAAGCATCTCAGGCCTTAAATGCCTCGGTCAGTGGCTTTGCTCTGGGCACAGTTCATCAGTAATTTATGACTTATACACAAATATATATATATATATATGTAACTTATAAATATCTCAATGAATGGAAACTGCAATTTAAGTTCTAATGTGTGTTTATTAACCACACTTTAGAAATAAATCAGCACTTCTACCAACTTTCCACCTAAACTCCATGTATAATGAAATCAGGGCTATTATAGAAACCACATGACTGAAGTGGCTAGAAAGTGAATAAACACAGTGTGTGTGTGTGTGTGTGTGTGTGTGTGTGTGTGTGTGTGTGTGTGTGTGTGTGTGTGTGTGTGTGTGTGTGTGTGTGTGTGTGTGTGTGTGTGTGTGTGTGTGTGTGTGTGTGTGTGTGTGTTACACTGAGAGTATAAATACAAGGCATGGGAAAACAGAGGAAATGTTTGGCTGTTAATGCAACTTTGCAGCCATTATTTTCCAAGAACACTTCCTTACACACGCACGCACGCACGCACGCACTCACACACACACACACACACACACACACACACACACACACACACACACACACACACACACACACACACACACACACACACACACACACACACACACACACACACTTCCTTTTGCCTGGAAAGTAAGGAGGGTACAAGAACAACAGAAATATAAAGCCAAGATGTTTTCCTTTCCTCTTTGGAAAAATGACCAGCTCAGGAAGAGAATGAAAAAAACCACCAAAACTGTAATTAACATTTTCCTTTTTTTTTGTATAAAATGTGATGTTCCTCCTGTTCCACATTAATCAGCCAGCTTTGTAATAATAAACAATATGAGTATTCACACTGTGGCCCCTGCACTGAGTCAATCCTTGCATGCAATGCTACCTCCTGAGTGCTACATCCCAGAACCTCTCCAAAAACGCAGGTTTATTGATGTTCTGTATGTATGTATTTTCCCTCCGTCTCCACCTTCAGCTCCGTGAGAGCAGAGAATGTTATTTTGCCCCATGTAGGGCCTGAGAGTAGAGAAACATCCACGGGCCATGCATGCGTTCCTCACATTCTAAACCGAAACCACATGGTGGGTTTAACCCTAATGATATTTGGATGACTTGCATAAAGGGCATCCAACATCCAATCTAGATAAGTGGGCACAGAATCAATAGAAATGTGGAAAAAAGGGTCTTCTCTCTTTCACCCTGTAGGCACACACAGACATTCAATGCATAGCATGAGCTTCACATTACTGATCTGACTGCATCCTTCTTTTGCTTTGTCTTCTCATCGTGACTGGTTGTTTAGTTTGAAATAAAACTCCCTCTCTGTCTCACACACAGACATACGAGAGATATGCACACAGAAAACAACACGCCCTTGTTATTACTGGAAAGTCACAACTGACATCCCCCTGCAGGCGGCTATGTGCCAACTGAACAGTCATGCCCCAAGCTGGGGTGCAAAAATAAAACACTCCTTATTATGCCAGGGGCATTCTTAGCAAAACATATAGTGGCATTTCATACAGAGGCCATGGCAGTGGTGGAATGTATCGAAGTACATTTACTCAAGTACTGTACTTGACTTGAGTATTTCCATTTAATGATATTTTATACTTCTACTCCACTACATTTTGGAAGCAAATTTTGTACTCCACTACATTTATCTTTAAACTTAACATTGAAGATTCACATTGTTAATACAAAATATAAATCAGCTAATAAATTATCTTTTTTTTGGATGGTAATACTTTTGTACGTTGGGTGAGTATTTATACATTGTGGTATTAATACTTTTAAGTAAACAATTAAAATACTTCCACCACTGGCCCGTGGTCTATCAGCATGCTTGTGCTTCAGTATCAGTCTCTTATAATATGAGAGCACCACCCATTAGTATTTATACCACCATATAGACAGAAATAAATGGACCACCGTATTGTGCTTCTACTGCACTGGGGCCACTGCAGTGTGTGTGTGTGTGGACGTCTTTATCTGGTACTAACTAGACTCTGCCTCACCCAAAAACGAAGTCACGTAGTACCATTCCAAGAAAGTGTCCTGGTGCGACCTGGTCACTGAGTGGTATACAGAGAAGGAGCACAAACAGCCAGAGGTCAAATTGTATTTTGACTTTGTGTATTATTTTCAGTCACACCTTTTGTCACATTATGTAGAATGTGATGGTGCTTCAGACAAAAAATGAACACCCTTGACATTTTAAAATTAAAATTTTAGAATCGGATCTCAGCTTCTCAAGCAAAGTATTTATTGAACTTTGAAGTTGCTCTTCAAAGCGGCCAAACAAGCTGTGAACCAAACATTGACATATAACCTTTGACCTTATAAAGTTGTTGTAGAAAACATGTTAGCCAA
Source organism: Gymnocephalus cernua (assembly GCA_023631565.1). Taxonomy (NCBI): domain Eukaryota; kingdom Metazoa; phylum Chordata; class Actinopteri; order Perciformes; family Percidae; genus Gymnocephalus; species Gymnocephalus cernua. The sequence continues at coordinate 30,319,188 of CM042428.1, forward strand.
CAGTTTACTGATATGAGCATTCATTTGGAGTTAAGTTTCTGTCCACCACAATGTCCAATGTCCAATATTCACTCTCCTTTAAGCTCTGTTTTAGTCTCCACCAACTCCTGAGGGAAATATCAGGCTTTTTAGCTGCTAAACGCTCCACTTTGTTCACCAGCTAGTCTCTAACTTTGTCTTTGTTAACTTTTGTTGGTGCTGAGCAGGTAATGTACAGTGAGTTTATTAGATTATATTTTTTTTACCATAAAGCAGCTGCCTGCTGCGGCTGGAAACAAAGCTGATGAGATTAAAACAGTAAATTTGCGAAGTGGGAAAAACAAAATGCTGAAAAACGCTAAAACGCTCTGTAGAACTGATGGGAACTGCAGACTTGCGCGATAATTCTTCTAGGAGCATCTCCTTTCCCATTTCACATTAGTTATCTTAACCAATTGATTATATAAAAAACATTGATCAGTGCAGTTTTAAAGCACATATGGAATTAAATATATTCCCTCAGCAATAAACCAGCATCTGAATGAACTGATTTCTGTCAGCAGAAAGAAAACTGTGAGACTGATTGTACAGACCGGTACGGACTGGTTTTGAAACTCACTGTATGAGTCAACCGTTATACTTGTACTAAATGCACTGAATTGGTTGGGCTCATATAGAGTGCAAATCAGTGCCATTTGATTGAAAAATTTGAATATGAATGCAATTTGGCCTGTTTATTCATAGAACAATTATTAGCATGTGGACATCCTAAAATTGTACTGTTGCTGGTTCACCTTTACACACCTGAGTGATGCATGAGACTGCTACTTGTCAGTAATGCTTATTATCTATGGAAAGTTAATGTACAGCCAGAAATACATCCCCTGTGGAAAAGTACATGGTGTACCGTTTCTCGTTACCCTCTTTTGAGATGAATTAGCCAGAAAGCCCTCACCTAAGGGATTTTGCTGCAACCAGAGCCTCTCTTTTCCTTCATCTAACCTCGTGCAGAGACGCAACGGCTCAGCAGACCGCACGAGCGCAACCTTATCAGCAGGCAAAAGAAGTGCCTCTGCTCCGTACCAGGGCTGACAATTAACTGTCGCGCAATGACTGGATTTCTCTGATAACCTTTTATTTGTTCCTCCTGCACATCACCACTCGCGCAATCTTGCTCCATACACGACCAGCCAGAGAGAAGTGAGCTGAGGTGAGCTCAAATCTCTTCCGACATATTGTACATAATGTCAGATATATCTTCATACAAGCCTGCTGTGTGTGTTTACCAGGATGATTGTGTTTCCCTACAGACAAACCACAACTTTGTGGTGAGTTTGTCCAGTATGACCTAAATGATCTTAACTGTTTCTTTCTGGCTCTCGTCAGTTTGGAGAGGTCATTGGGTCAATGGAGGAGCACAGCCACATGCAATGAGAGACAGTGCCATCTGGCGGCCAAATGATAGCATGAAAATAAGGAAAGTTTATTGAATAAGAGACAACTTTTAAAGAAAAAAGAGAGAGATATTTGAGTAAAAGAGGGGTAAATTTACTAGTCATATGTCCCAAAACAGAATGGAACAAATATTTTAAGAACTGTTTGGCATCGACCATGAACTGCAATGTCCCGTTTGATGTACTTGAAAATGTTCTTGTGTAAACTGCACATTCATTTCTTCTAACAATATACATTAGTTTCTAATTAGCTGTTCAAAGAAAATAAGCTTTATGGACAGCCATAAAGCCATAAAGTGCATTAAACTGATAGACTGACATATTATAAAATATATTAAAGATGTACAGGTAATGAAAAACAAATCACACAGAAGCCCACTGCTATGTACAACTGTTTATTTATGATTTGCAAAACATCTGACAAAAATAACATTACATAAACACCAATTTAAAATAGAAAAAAAGAAGATCTTTGAGAAAAAAAAGACAAAAGATAAATTGCAATTACATTAGAATTTATGGTGACTTTTCTTTCAATAATTGGAGCCATATCATGCTGACCTACACAGGCAGTTTATGGCTAATAGATTCATCCGTATACATGTGTTACAAACATTACATTAAGTGCTTTTTGTTGGTTCAGGCATTTTAATTGAATGTGGCATGACTTGGGTTCACATTGCAAAGTTGAGAATTCAATGCCAAAATAAAATGAACTTCTTAGATCAATACACATGACTAAGTACGAAGTAAGAGGCCAACCTTCTCATTTGAATTAAGCTGGGGAACATCTGAAGCCAGCTTCGTTAACACCCTCCCCTGCATTAAAAGGGACATATTATGGCACACAGCTCAGGGTAGATGTGACCATGGCAACATTGTTCCTCAGTATTCACTGATCAATAATAATTATCTTATTTCATTCAGTGTTTACCTGAAGCAGTTTGACATGAATACAAAATAAACTTGGTTTTAATTCACCAAAGTGAGTAGTTGCTCCGTTAATATGATACTACGATCTGAAAGGATTTTTCTCCCCCCAACGAGCACCACTAGGTTGCGTGTTTCAAAAGACACAATCTTCCAATGAGGCTTGTCGCGCCGCTGGGGAGGGCCGACATTTTGGACGATGCCTGTATTATGTGGTGTCAAAAACACACAACCTGGTGATGCTCGAGATAAAAGCAGCATTGCATGGATACTGAGGATTTCCTAATTCCCCCTTATTAGACCAAACACCGGCAGGGAATGATAAAGGTGGGGGCGCAGACTTTAGGACAGAAGGAGAGGTGAAGACTCAGAGAGGGTATGGGGAAAATGCTGCAGCAAATAAAAGGGACAAGGTAAGGATGGCGTACTACAGAGACCATGCTAACGGTACCAAATGGAGCGCAAACACACCTCCCGCTTCTCCTACTGCCACAATGTCTTTCAGGTTGTTCCTTCTTTACAACTGCATTCCCTCCACAACGTTCCCCTCTTCAGTTTGCCCTTAAGAACTATAAAGATAAGGTAGACATCAGCAACATGGCAACCATATTAATTGCATCTGTTGCTGACATGTCACCAAGACATCCAAAGGACAAAGATGCAGAGGAGATGCCTTTTTTGGAGTAAATGCAGCCTCACCCTAGCCAGTGTGAGCCCCGTTGGTCAGAGTGCAGGCACTATGTTAAAAACACTCCTGGTATTTTGTGCGTAAAAAAAAGGAGAAAAAAAAAGAAGGCAATGTTAAGTCTGAAGAAAAAACTGTACAAAGAAAGACAAAACTATGAATGACTTCATTAGCTGGACTCTGGACTACATCTGTAAGATATCTGAGGTAATCATTGAAGTATGACTCATTAGACAGCAATAAATACCAACATGAATACAAATATTACAAAAAGTATAAACAGAGGCAAATGCTTAATGCTAAAGCAAAATCTGAGCTAAAAGAGGTAGGTTTTTTTAGGTAGATTATGGTGTACATCCATTGTGGACACTCCTTTTTGTAAGAACTAAATTAAGTTGATTCCATTACAATCCCTGTCCTAATAGGAGGAACAAAAAACAAAAGACTTGAAAGCCTTTGCATTGGAGATGGACAACTGTTTTCTATGAATGATATACATGTTTTTTTACAGACAGGATTTGTAATGGCAACAGTTATACAAACACTTCAAAAATGTCTACCAACATGATAAACTGTAAAGCTTGCTGATGAAAGTGTACCATGAGTTGTATATTTCAGGCATTGTTACTGTGTTATGTTTGCCAATCTTAAGAAAATCTCACCAAAGATGGATCCATCTAATTTGTGGTAGATTTCCATTGACATATGGTTTTCAAGTTCCAGTATTTTCAACAACTGCAATGCAGAGTTAAAAACTTGAGCAGCCTACCATGGTAAAACCAAACAGGAAACTCTGGGGATGCACCAGATTTAGCTGTATCTGCATGTTATGTATAGTATGTTGGGTGGGGAATAAAAATGGGGAAAAGGTCCCAAAAACAACATTTAATCACATATTTAGTCATAAAAAGGGAAAGTGGTTCCCTTCTTATGATGAAACCTATAGTAAGAATTCCCCTGGCGCGATGCGGTACTGACCAAAATCGATTTGTTCAATTAGGGGCTACATAATACATCTACAAGACTCTTCCCGTTTGTTTTTCAAAGCCCCAAGAGCAACTCCTCTTTTACCCTGTTCTTGTGTGGCGGGAACTCCCCCCGTGGCACTTACATGTTCACCAAACCTCCCGCTGTATTAAACATACACAAATCAACACCGCATCTCTATCTCAAAAACAATATAGAACTAAATCAACCCCATATCTACATACGTATGTATTCAGAGAAAACCAACATGGAGACTTTTCAAAAACTTCAAAAGTCAGTGTTCAGTAACCAAGCACATCATACCCCTCATCAAACTGACATACTATACAAATGAGTGGTACTGCCTAAACACTCAGTCCTCAACTCCTTAAAGTCCAATCACGGTAGAGAGATTTGTGGGGCACATGGAATTTGAATTTATTTATATATATATATATATATATATATATATATATATATATATATATATATATATATATATATATATATATATATATATATATATATATATATATATATATATATATATATATTTATCAACTATCTCTGCTATGCAGATCATCTCCGTGTGCAGCCTCGACTGTCAGCTAATTGTCACAGTGAGTGATGGAGAGTTGGAATAAAACCCCATTGACGGAGAATGGACTAAACATCCTTAGCCATGTGGGCTGAACAAATTAAAGCAACAACTGTCACAACCTCACACAAAGCAGTTGTGAGAACTCGTCCAGTTCAACGACAAACACGTGCTCTCTCTCCCACCATCTTCCTCTAAGATCACAGAGTAACCCTGGTCTGCTCTCGGTCTGACATAGGAGGCCTGTACAGGCCAATCACGGGAACCGTTTTAATCGTTGTCTTCTGTCACACAGCAAATAGAAGACCAAAACAATATGCGTTTGAGGCTCGTGTCATCTCTGTATATGAGATATGCTTCAGTGAAATCATTTGAACTTGGCAAAAATTTGACTTAACACTTCTTTGGGGAATTATATTGATGTAATAAAACACGCATCTCATGAAATGTTACCATAACCCCACATGCAGCAAGCTATACATTACTGGCCTCTAAACCTAAGCATTTTAAATTATCTTGGCAGTTTGGTTTATAAGCCATTAGATGCTGTCTGATGAAGCATAAGCCCAAGATGACAGCAGAGAGAAGGCATATGAGTTCCTATCATATACAAGCTTATCTTCCAAGAGCCATGGATAAATAGCATATGAATTTTAAAGATTATATTGTGAGGATATCCAAGGCTCTGGAGTCATAATTTTGATACATGATGTATCGGGTGTAGAACTAGCTTAGTGATCTATATGGCTTATATTAGAGAGCCTGTCCTCTTTCTGAAAATGAACCTTGGAAATTAGGCAAATACATCAACCCACCACTAAAAAAATTATTTGACTGAGTCAAATACACAAGCAATCCCTGTTTAAGCCATTTCTAACTAATTCTTACAAAAAAAACTTGATCAAAGTCAAAACAAAAGAGCATAGTGTCTCAGAAGGTAGTAATAATGAATCAAAAACAAAAAAAGGGTCAATATTGTATTTGCATATATATTTCTGAAAGAATTAGCCTTGAGAATTATTTATGTAGCCCTATGTACAGCAGCAGACATCTTTATATATATATATATATATATATATATATATATATATATATATATATATATATATATATATATATATATATATATATATATATATATATATATATATATATATATATATATATATATATATATATATATATATATATATATATATATATATATATATATATATATATATACACACACACACACACACACACACCGGGTATTTACACAATGCAGCCACTAGAGGGCTGCGCAGCATACATCATCAAGCAGGAGGGCCTGAGTGTAGAGGTGTGCACCATCAGCACAGCCCAGGCCCTCCGACATTCTAGAAAATCCACTTCCCTGTCAGAAACGAAAGGGGTGTGATATCTGGGGAGGTCTGAAGCAGCTTCCTAAGCTCTCTGCCCACCGAGCCACGGTTTACTAAGGAGGAACAATTCATGGAATTGTTTGTAAAGGTGAAATGACATAGAAAAACAAAAACATCCATTGCAATTACATCAGTATATATGCCAATTCCAAGTATGGTATGCAGCTATATATTAACAAAACAGGCCCCTTGCTTTGGCCTCGATTTACTATCCAGTTAGATTTGGCATTTTAGCTCTTTAAAATCTGTGATAATATAGATACTGTATATCAATACATAGGCTTGAGTAAAATGTGGTAAAACAGTGCGTAGGATACATGTGGTAGTAATTAACTATTTACATGGAAACAAACAGAAGAGAAGAATAATGAAAAAGTATTTTAAGAGAGCAACAAGCCATAATGCGGCTTGGTATGATTGACAGTTAGCAGTGTAAAAGTAGCTAAAACATTTAGTGGCTAATTCTCATCTCAAAACCAGGCACCCCCAAAGTCCTATCAAAACCTCACTAAATTACAGACGGTTCTGTACTCTGCAGTATAAACCTAAATAATGACAGTTTCCTTCATAGGTTGTGAGGCTAGTCAGACAACTTGCTAGCATGTCGAGTGGCTGCATGCGTGAAACGAGCCATCAAGCAGCAAGGTTATTTTTAGGTACTGGAAGCTTTTTGAGAAAGTAGTTGACCATACCTTTGGTGAAAGGTATGTGTTTAGAATGGTATACACAGTCGTATATAGACGCTGCCTTGGAGAGAAGCAGATGAAAACAAGAATGAAGTGACTTTTCAAAGTAATGTCCAGGCACTGCTTTTGCACTGAAATGTCAGTATAGTATAGTAGACTGTATCTAAATTGTTCTGTGTAAAGGTTTCTGTTTTACATAGGTGATGTAAAACAACCCCAGTAAAACAAAGAGGTAGCTCAACTGAATGGCTAAATGAATAACTGAGTATGCTTGATGTGTTGGTGTGTGCACGTCACACAAAATGTCCAGGCATTTAAAGCAGCTGTTTGTTGATTTAAATAGAGGCAAAAACATTGTATATAAACAGAAGTTATACGTATAGTGTTTTTGTATTATATGAAGTTTCCTTGTTTAGTCTCTTAACATCTACTTGCTCTCCATAACAGACAGACAGACAGACAGACAGACAGACAGACAGACAGACACACACACACCACATCCTCAGCTCCCTCACTCCATTTCCCCTCATTTAGGTGGTGCAGATGTTCTAGGAGACCTCACTGCCAAACACCTCCAACACGAGCGGAGTGAGCTGCATGCTGTGCTCCGGCTGGAAGGAGAGCGAGCGGTACTGTTTGGAGTGCTCCTCGTTGAGGCTGCGCAGGTCGGCCAGCTTCTGGATCATCTTGGCATAAAGCAGCTGTCCCGCAGGGTGGTGAAGCTGGATGTAGGCCTGCAGGGTCTCTGACAGACGGTCTTGGAGGGCTTCAATCCGTGCGGGATCCTGCACACCTGGGCGGTCTGCAGGAGGGGGAGAGGAGAGTCTTAAGATATTTATGGTTGTTACACAAGCTAAAAAGCAACCAAAATAAAATGTAAAATGTAGACGTCATTGAGCATAACTGAGCATCAAAATGTTTGTTTATTTGTGTTTGTATTTCTACTATTTGGGTCAGGTGGCTTGCTAATTTTAGGTCAGGGAGAGCACATCTAATGAATAATGAGGTGCCTTACACACACACACACACACACACACACACACACACACACACACACACACACACACACACACACACACACACACACACACACACACACACACACACACACACACACACACACACACACACACACACACGCACTTAGTTACACATGCTTTCTCGCATAACTATACATGTATAATATATGCACTGCATCTTCAGCAAATGCACACGCACACACGCAGTTGATATTTTTTGCTAAAATAAAAGCTATAATGAATGTATTCTCAATTAGAAAAAAAAGAGGCAAACAAGATCACTCAAACAATTCATCATGACCCTCTATAGGTTCCTTCCTCCACAGAGTCAGAGCCACGGTACCTGGAGAAAGCAAGCAGATGGCCATCAGTAGCACATGTTCCTCCTCCTGCAGGTTGAGCTTCTTCAAGCCCACCTGGAACTTCACCAGTGGCTCCAACAGCTCCAGAGTGTGGCCCGCTACAGAGAATGAAACACATCATTACTGTCCGTGCAGCACATAGAATCCGCTCCATACTATATCATAGAATAAAAGGCCCTCAAGGGAATGTTACTGTCCCACTTACTCATTATTTTTCATTTTGTCTTGCATGCTGTGCAATGTTTTGTTTTCACTACCAGCTGAGAATTTCATTTAATCAGCAAATTTAAATTTGGATCAGTGTATATGCCATTTCTTTCATTGATTATCACGACTGCACCTTAATCTCCTTATTTCATGCCAGGGGCTGGGAATTAAACCTTAATGCTTTCTGAACATTGACTAAATTGCATCTGAAGCATGGAATATGTGAGAGCCATATGCTTTTTAGATGATTTCATTTTTTGTAATTCAAAAATAGAATTTTTTTTGAAACCCCAACCCAGATTCTATCTCGCTTTGGAATGAGCTATTTCCGCTTGGCGTTTCGCCTCACTGTATTTGCTTATTTTCAGGCGCTGTGTCCACCATTTTCATAGCTTTCTATTGGATGTGTGCTTACAATATGTTTATTCTTTTTTCTTGGAGTCCATCGTTCACACCCTGTGCACTGTGGCTGGCGGCTATACACCAGTTCCCAAAAGCCTGACACCCAGAAACATCGCAAACACACCAAAATGGAATTGTATTTTTGTACAGTACGTGTCTATAAATTGTTTTTACGAAAATCTTACTCATGCTGCCTTTAAAGATTTGGTTTTTAAAAAGTTAAGTTTGAAATGTTTTTCGTAAAAAAAATGTGTTTACCAAGTAGTGAAAAGTATCACTTCGATAGGTATAGACAAAAAGTATTGTATTGGACATTTTTAATGATACACAGCAGTAACTATGACTACTCACGAACTGCAACTGTGAAACAAGGGGCAGAATTCATTTCAAGTACCATGCAGATTATACTTGTATACGGTACTATTAATTAACTGCATAAGAAAAAAACATCTGCATTCTAGTCATGTTCATGTCAACTATTCAGTGATATTTTAAGAAGAGCACAACAGAGCTGCTTCTCCTGGCCCAGACAGTGGTTGTTTTGTTTGGTGAGCAGGTCAGGAGTGACATTCTTAGGTTAATCCCAGAGAGGGGCCTTGTGTGAAAGGCAAACGAAAGCCTTGCCCCCAGGAGCTTCGGTGAATATGTACAGTAAGACTGGTTTTGCGGAAAAATGTGGATTAGCTCTTTTTCCTGTGGGGTATGTACAAAGGCAACCGTCAGCAACCTTCTCTGTACTCCCACGCTAACGATCCTGTCATTATACTGCCGGACTGCTTCCTTCGAGCTCTGATTAGAAGTGTTAATGTCTTTTCTTCAGCTATCTTCTAGCTGAGCAAAATGGGCTGACGAGCATGCATATGCACACACGTTAGCTCATTTTCACGGCAGTCAGACCGTACACGTGGCAGAGTTGACACTGACCTTTGGTGACATCACTGATCTGGTATTTAAAGTCAGGCCCACCACAGCTCCAGGACATGTCTTCCAGGTTGAAGCTCTGATTTGAGCGCAGCATGATCACCTCAATGGCGCTGGACTTAAGCAGGGCAATCTGGTCCTCTGCAGTCAGCTCCCTGCAGGGAAAGATAGCACTTACTAAGTTAGTGAACCACATTCATGTTTATTGAATTTGAAAGCAAAGTGATACAGCAACTTTTTCAAGATTCAAACCAAGTACATTCCCTTTCTGTGTGTTTATGTCAGTTCGTCCGCTGTATAATTTGTGTCAAAGAATTTTATTTATCAATGGTTTACTGACTACAGGTTCAACGTCAGTCACATTCTTCAAAGTTTATCAGAAGTATGCTGTGCAGGAAGACAAAAAAACATCCACAATATGTCTTTCTGTTTGCTTCCTCCTGCTGCGATGGGTCCCTGTGTATGGTTAACTCATTTAATAAACATAAATCATACTGATGCCGTTTTAAGCGCTGTGACGGTCACAGTAAATGTAGTAATGTTATGAAAGTTCTTTAAATCTTTATTAAATGAAACTACTGAACTAGCAGGAGACATGAGCTGAAAGCTGCAGATCTTCATGGGAGGCCTGGGTTGTTTTTCAGGGCTTAGCGAGCAGATAAGTGGTAAAACATTCCAAAGGTAATCTGACTGCGTCCATCACTCGCTGCCAGTGGGAACAACAACTTTCAGGAAAAACAGGCCCCGACTCGTTCTGGCATTGACTTTGGGGTGACCCCCGAGACACTGAGTGTTTGTCCCTGTCAACACGCTGACAGACAAACGCGCTGAAAGGCAGCAATTGCAATGTGAGGAAGGTGGGAAAGAAACAATGAAAAAGTCTTGTGCAGCTAATGTTATTTTGCCTTTACGGTTACAAATAATGTGCTGTGTTACAACTGTTCAATTGGTAAAATGTGTTGAGATTTGGGCTGGAAATAGATTAAAATTTCAAATCGCGATTAATTGCATGATGTCCTAGTTAACTCGGGATTAATCGCAGATTAATCACACATTTCTTTATCTGTTCTAAATGTACTTTAAAAAGGGATACTTTTTCAAGTTTTTAAATGCTCAGTGGTATTTGAGACTTGACTACAGTACATGCAAATAACTTTATTCTTATGGAGAGAACCATCTGGAAGGGCTTTAAAACTCAACCTGCTATTCAGAAGATCCTTTTTATTTATCCATTCCTGCTCAAGAAGCTTTGTTTCTGCTAGCCATTCACTCCCATTCATGGATGTATTATGTGTTAGCTATCTGTAATATACAGTCTCAGTAATCTATGGCCTTTAGACCACAGCCATCACTGTGGCACAATATCGACTAATCAGGCAGAAAAACAAGCAGGTGTACAAAGTCTTCAACGCACATTTAGGTAAAGAGTCACTAAGAGACGTGTAAATACAAAATACATGAGGTCTGAAAATTGTATTGTTGAATAGAACGATACCAATTTTATTTACTATAAATAAATTATAAAGTGTACTCAGTTCTGCCTTTCTGCTGCTTTCAGTATACTGCTAAAATACAACAAATTGCTTGTTGAATTAACAAAACGGAGAGGAAATTATTTCCAACTTTTTTAATTTAACAAATTGAATATTAAACTGAACACAAAAGTCACCAATAAAAGAGAATGAAAGTAAAATTTTAAAGTGCAGTTTTCCACAGAGACTCTCAACTATCATCCCTGAGCGTTTTTGGCAACGTGTTTATCGCGCAAGTTGATATTACGATGACGAAATAAAAACAATATACTGTGCAGCCCTACCATACATCTTTGTTCAGGCAAAGATTACATTTGTTATACATCAATATGTGTTTACTTGAGCAGTCTATTCTATATACAAACAGAAAATCCACAAAGAAAAATCAGATCAACAGAAAGTCCAAAGACTCTCTCCTCTATCTTTATGTCACAGTAAATATGCAAAACAGTACAACCCAAGACTAAATTATTTATTTTTTTCATTATTCTAAAGTAATTATTTCTGCTAACATGTTTTCTTGCCATCTTATATTGGCCATTGTGAATTTGGAAAGACAATATTGTTTGCCAGCTTAGGAGTCAAATTTTCTAGATGATGCATGTTTATTTTCTCATCAGTTGTTAACCTATCCCAACTGGTTGAAGCCCTCTTATGACCAACCTGTGAGTGACACACACACATACACATACCTGAACCCAGGGATCATCTTGGCAAAGCCAATGACTTTCTGGATGCTATAAGAAACCAGGTCAGCCAGGTGGGGCAGCATGGAGAAGCTGGAGCCCTCCTCCTCGCTGGAGTCAGGGCTGCTGCCCTGCTCATGGTACATCATCAGCAGGTTGTTGAAGTTCATTTTTGTGTCTACTGACTCTGCAGTGAGCAAGAAGAAGACAGCAAAGCAGAGAGGAGGCAAGAAGAGACCAGAGGAGAGAGAATGGAGAGAAAAGTGGTCACACACAAAGCATGACAATGTCACACTATTCCTCCATGCATAGACACACTCTGTCTGCTGACCCACTGTGTGCTGAGAGAACTGAAGGAAATCGTGGCAAAGAGAGGGCCTTGTTGATGGAAAAGGATCATCTGAAAATACACAGGCGTCAGGTCAGCAGGAGTGAGATGACAGCTCCGACAACATGTGAAGCAGGCAGAGCTTGCTGGGGTTGTTTTGAGTCATTTGTCTCTGCTGAGTGTTGGCGGTGGGCCATGGCACCGTGTTCCTCGCTGTGTTCGCTCCATTAGTGGCGGATGCATTAATGAACTGATGTTTACTAGTAGGAGTCAGGTGTCTGGGGGGGGAACAGGTCATTCACAGAATTTCCACTGGATTCTCAGTAAAGGGGCGTAAGAGATTATATACGCCAACATGAAAACAGCTGAACTGGAAGAAATTGCCATCTTACGTCAAGTATTAACTCTTGATAATATTTTTACAAAACACTAGGCCTGTAACAATTACAAATTTTGCTGGTGGATTAATTGTCTGAGAAATAATTGCGATTAACAAATAATTGTCTATTTCCGTGAAATAATACATTCTTTATATATGTATTTCCTTTTCAAACTAATTAAAGTTGAAATGAATCCCGGGATACATCTTTTGTTACGTGACCCAGATACGCAGGTTCACAGCCTACGAAGTAAACCACACCTCTTTATTATCATAACACATTTTGTTTAAATGAAAAAAAAAAAAAAAAAGTATTCCCGTCAATAAAAAAAACTAAACATTAATCATGAACAGAAAACAGAGCGTGTTTAATTTCTCTGACTTTAGACAGCTACAGCCCAGGATGTTTGGAATTGCTATGGCAACAAGTGACAGCTGCTGCTAGCATAGCTTTAGCTAAACAGTCAGACCAATAATCACTCATATAATTACAGTGTGGCACATCTAAACAGAATCTACCAATTACCATCAACAGTCATACCCCTTAGGACCTAAAAGTTAGCAAACAAGTTAGAAAAATAAAAGCACAAATCCCCGTGGAACTGCGTTAGCATAATGGTAATGAATGACGGCCATTTCTGCTACAGCGTCGTCATTTACCGTAACGTTACTAATTAAACAAAGCACCATAGAAGATTAAACACCACAGACGGACTAACTACATTACTTAAAACACATGTAAAGGTGCTTTGTGGATTTTTAACGTGAGAACGCGGACTGGACTTGCAACTGTGGGTGGGGCGTCCTCTAATAGGAATCCATAGCATCATAGGCTAGCTAACGTTACGGTTATGTGATGCTACGCCAGTATTGCAAACGCGTTTGATGGATCCAAACAACAGTGTGACCAATCTCATTTAAAAAACAAAATGCGCTAATGCTTTAATTGCGGTTATACAAAAAAACTGATTATGTAAAATAAATTGCAGTTAGACAATTATTTAATAATTGTTACAGGCCTACAAAACACACCTTATCCCACCTTGTTTCAATATAAAATGTGTTTCTAGAGGATTCCTACACAAGGGCAAGTGTGCAGGACAAACTAGTTTCAACCCGAAACTGTCAGTGTTTTCACTTGATTTGACTGAAGTCTCAATAGTGTATGTCTCTTACCTGGAGAGTGACTGAAGGAGTCAGAGGAGGCATCAGACAGAGAGTGGAGAGAGGCCGCTCTACTGGCGCTACGCGTCACTGGGCCCTCGCGCACAGGAGGCTAGACGGCAGAAAAAAAAAACACCGGAGGATTTTTAAATAAGTCCAGTCACCAAAAATAAAAATAAAAATGTGTCTTTTTCACAATCTTCATTAACATACGGCCAACAATTTTCTCTCTCATTAAAAAATACAGAATATGCCGTTTTGTTGAATATCTGGCCTGGCACTCGGATTGGTTTATTGCATTTTGCGCCCAAAACACACCTATGATTAATTAAGACAGTAAGTGCAACCCTTTTGAACCATGCGCCTGGTGCACACACACTTTTTTCCGTCGTTAAACTAGCAAAAGTGAATTCGTACCGACCCTAAACGCACCCGCGCCAGGCGCGTCACGCCGTACGCTTGTAAGGGATAATCACCGAGAGGAAGGGCAATAAGCAGTTTGATATGCCCGGCTTGTGAACGGCTTACCGCCCTTCATCTCGGGCGGTAAGCCGTCCACAAGCCGGGCATATCAATATATATATATATATCAATATATATATATATCTATATATCTATCTGCTGGGTCAATGTCCTCCTCCCAGCCAATCAGAATCAAGCATTCTTAAACGAAGTACAATAAAGATCGTTAAAATAGGGCCCAATATCAGAGAGATTTCTATTCCGTTTGAAGTCCCATGAAATGTGTGAATTGAAATAAATCTGACTGCAAAATGGTGACATGATGATGAAGATAACTGTATAAAGACACAAACCCTGAAGCGGCAGAAGTCAGAGTAGGAGTCGTCATATGTTTTGTGGTGCGCCTCCACCAGCGTGGCGATGACCTGACTCTGTTCGTCACTGAGCCGGGGCCGCCGCGCCTCCTTCTCCGCTTCACGCTGTGCTTCCTCATCCTTCCTCCTTTGAATCAGGTCCTTCTTCCTCTGCACTTCCTCATCTGTCAGAATGACTGAGGGTGCAAGTATCAAAAATGAAGAGAGAAAGTGTTTTTATATACAAATTTATATATATGATATAACCATATATGATATGAACTATATACGCACAAACAGGTAAACTAAACATTGTAAAACACATGCATAGCGGGGAAGAATGAGTTTAAGATATAACTGAACACAGGTATATCATCAAAACTGCTTGAAGGTACACCACTTTTAAAGCTTTTCAGTATGTACTTGTGTTTTACATTGTGATGACAGCTATGTCAATGTGGTGTTGGGTGGTGTTGGGGGGGTTGTTATTCTCTGGTGGAAGAGAATGGGAGGGGACGGGTCCATATGGAGACCCCTGCTGCAATGAACAAGTGAATGCATTGTCTTTGTTCCGTTTGCTCCTTGTTGTTCTAACCACTGAATTAGCTCACAGAGAGAGCGAACTAGCGAGAGAGCGAGCGAGAGAAAGAGAGAGTGAGAAAAAGAGAGCGAGAGCGAAAGAGAGCGAGAGCAAAAGAGAGCGAGAGCAAAAGAGAGCGAGAGGGGGGGTCACAACAACATGCTGCTGTTTTTGCTACAGCAATGACACTGGCTCCTCTCCACGTACAGTAAGTCGCAGTGTCTCCCACAACCACTCAGGGAAAGAACATTCAGCTGGAAGTGAGAGGCCTGGGGACAATATCTGGATATATCGGGAGAAAACAAAATGTACCTGCTATTTACAGACCATGAACATAAACAAGACTGTGTGGAAAGAAGAGGCCTCGTTGGATTGAACATAACAGCAGGTGTTTAAACTCCAGATGGAGTACACTTACTCTATACACAACGTGGGGAGGCTCACTATTTCAAATAGAACATGTCAACACTCTGATGGGAGCAAAGACCCAGAGATACTTGACCCCAGTCTAAATATTACATAATATACAAGAGGGACAGTAGGCCCCCAAAACTGCAAACAGAAGTTGTGTCAATTTTACTATCCAGTCAAAAAAATTGAATGCAACTTATATGCAGCATTTCATATTAATGTCTAATTTGTCTACGTGTGATGACTCCAGCACATAGTTTTGATCCACTTTCAACAGTGTTGGGCAACCACAAAACTGTCAAAAACTTTAGACTAATAAATACAATCATTTATTTATTGTAAATACCATGCATTTAACCCAAAAGGGTTACTCCCTATTTGAATACATGCAGTAAATCACAAAGTGTAATGTTAACAAGTATTGCCCTGAAGACATATGGGTCACCCGTCAATACTTACACTCTTTCATCATGCCAATGTCCACACAGCGTTTGAGTCGGCATGCCTGGCAGTGGCGCCTGTTGTCCTTGGTGATGGTGCAACTGCCGTTAAAGGGACACGTGAAGGCGGCCTTGCGCTTCATACTGCGCCTAAATGAATTATATATATATTTCACAGTCTATTAAAATACACACACATTTATCAGTGTATAAACACACACACACACACACACACACACACACGTAAAATTCAAAGAACTCACTGAAGTTATTGAGAATTTGGATCTGAATGTTGATACGAGAGCAAATCAATTGAATTGAATAAATCTAGCACTGTGTGCACAAATAATAGTCATGATAGCACTGGATGAATATTTTTGCACTTCAAGACAGCAGTGACGCAAAGCATAGTGATTTAGTCAGTGACGGACAGTACTTATGATCATTTATACACAGATGTGTGCAAAAACACACAGCACGCTGGGTAAGAGTTCAAACAAGGGCCAGCTGAGAGACGAGGAAGGAGATTATTAAACATCCTTCTTTTTCATCCTCTCCCTTTAAAAATCAACACTGCCGAGAGGAACAGGCGTAAATGGGCGGATACATCACGCACAATCATGACTTGCTTGAGTTTTGTCTAATTAAATTGGAAACTCGTGTGTATCAATGGGCAGGCAGCAGCCAAGTCATCAACTGTAGAAGGAGCTCATTTGTATTCTCTACCTGCTGCTGGGCATTACTCTGATGTTGTCAGTGGTTTTGTGCTTGTTCTTATGTAACTGTGGGTGGTAATTATAGTGTGTGTGTGTGTGTGTGTGTGTGTGTGTGTGTGTGTGTGTGTGTGTGTGTGTGTGTGTGTGTGTGTGTGTGTGTGTGTGTGTGTGTGTGTGTGTGTGTGTGTGTGTGTGTGTCCATTATATATGTGAGTTCAGACCTGTGTTTTTAAGCCACTGTGTACATGTGTCAATAACTTGTCAGTCAATATGCATTTCTTTGTTTTCATCAGGGTGATATGCAACACAACGTCTACTCTAGTGTGTGTGCGTTTGTGTGGGTCTGTACACTGAAATTGTCAATCTGTGTCTGCTTTACAACGGAACTGTGACCTCACATTTGCATTTGTGTACCTGAAAAAACCTTTGCAACCCTCACAGGTCATGGCATTGAAGTGGAAGCCGGTGGCTTTGTCACCACACACGCCGCAGATCCGCGGCACGTTTCTATCAAACTCATCAGGGGCCAGAGTGGACGTACTCACAACTGTTGACTCCATCACTAAACAAAGAGAGGGCAAATGGAGAAAAATAAGAGAGAGAAAAAGACAAACAAAATCAGCTCCTGGTTAAACAAACTGTTTACTTGCTCAATAACTCAACAAGAAAAAAGAAAAAAAAATGTTAAATTTACTTCAGATGTTAGAGATTAAGAATAGTTTCTTAAATTATAAGATGTTCAGTCAGTGTTGCACTTCATGGAAAATATATGAGAACAAAATCATATTTTTAATGAGATAATGTTTTAACCGTCATGTTTTTTTCTTACAAAGTTGCTGTAAAAAGAACTCTACAACAGGTGAGATACATCTCTCATATCAATCAAGTGGAAAAACTCTTGTTCTACTGGATGCTGGATCTGGGTTACATTTGATTACATAGTGCTCCAAGTATCTATTTCACTTAACAGCCTCATGGGAGGAAAGGGAAAAAAGCATGTCACCGCAAGGCTAGAATCCCCATAAACAAACAATCACTGTCCTTTTCACAAAGCTCCTTTCTTATTCTCTTCCTTGCTTCGACTGCAGAATGAAACCGAAGCAAATGACGGAAGGAGATGGGGGGGCCAACGGAGGGTGGGGGTAACTAAACAATACGACACAAACTCACAAATCAACAGCCAACAAGGTAAGGGCCTAACTAAATAATTTAAAATGTTTTGACAGATCACTCTATCACTCATGTCTAATTAAAACTATAGACAGTTAAAGAAATGGACTAACAGATCCCGTTGCTCTGGACGGAGACCAGTGAAGTCTATTAGAAGGGCTTTTCCGGTGAGTGCTGAGTGTTACTGCGCAGCTGCAAACTGAGCTTGCCAACGTATATGTGACGTGAGCAATGGTTGTGGTTATGACACAATCGTTAGCCTATTTTTACAAAAACGTCTGCTACGGAGCCATAACGTGAGGTACAAGGTAATGGAGCCTTTTATACATTGTCGTGTTTCTTTAGAAATAAACAACAGACAAATACAGTCTTTAAACGCTTCAGATGTAAAGTTATTGGCTGTCAAAGTGACGCCAAAATAAATGACAGTCAATGGGATGCTAACTGGGGGTGATGTCTTGTTAGCATCAAAATGGCGCTACAGGAGCTTCACATTGTGGAGAAGCTTACCCCCTTGATTAAAACCACTAGTTTGCTAAAAAAGTCTTACATACTCATGTAAATGTAACGACTGTATTCTTTTTTATGTTTTTTTTTATGCTTAGTAAAAGTGTGAATATGAACAGCAGGACTTTAAACTAAATTCTGCTCAAGGCCAATTATATTAAATCAGACATGCAGTCCTTATTAAAATCAAAGAAGAAAGGAAAGAAGAGGATCTTTTCAACTCCTCACTGCTGCAAGCATCCTGGACAGCAGTGACTCAAGCCTCTCTACAGTATGTTGTCGTCTTGCATCCCAACCGTAAATATGCACATGACTGGACAGATCAACAACAGATCACAGAGAAACGCATAGGTTGATGGGAAATCACTTCAGACGATTAGTCTCATCACTGAGCTCCTGAAACAGTGAGCTTTGGCCAGCTGATGTAAAGAAAACTGAAAGCAGAGAGGTAATATCACAAATTGTAATGAACAAAGATAAACAGATGTAGTGGGTTAAATCTACACTGACTGGCAAATGTTAACATTTTATTTGCTCTCAGTTTACTGTCTCTCTGCATAATGTTTTGTTGCAGTAATCAACTAGTCTACAGTGACAGAATAGGCAAGGGTGTCCTAAACTTTCCTGTTTTTCCCAATTGTGCACAACTTGTTTCCTCCTCCCACCAACCGTCTCACACATCACCTGTGCAGAGGTAAGGTACACATGAGTCAAAGGTCCCTCAGAACGACATACCTGGCTATGACAGCTGCAATAATCAAGATAAGCCCTCTCGGCTATTTACTATACAATAACACTTGCCATTAATGTGATATAATATGAATGACCACAGCTTTTACATTTCAAGCACTCATACTCCATGTAGCCTACAAAATGTAAGTAACCCTGCTGGCCAAGCCTCTGATGCTAATTGGAGTTTGTATAAAAGAAAAGGAAGTGCAGCACACCTGAAGCGGATATTTCCAAATAGTCCCATAAAATACAGTTTTTTGCAATTGGGTTTCACCAAACTTCCTTGGTAGGAGTGTCATGGTTCTTTAAAAAAGGCATAATATGCAGGATTTTCCTAATCAACAATGTATAGAATAATACAAATGTAATCCCTCTTAATTATCACTTATGACCCACTAGAAGTGTGTGTCTGTATTTGCAGAGACCCCGCCCTCTGCCTGGATTTTGTCTTTTCTTATTATTTTTGTGAGGACGGGACGTTTATGGGTGTCAGCAGAGAGCATTTGGGCTCCATCTGGGTTGTGTGTTCCTCAGCCAATAAGTATGCATGCTGTTCTTATTCCAACCACCGCTTTTGTCACATCCCTCAGCATCTCATACTGCTTCACTGTTTCCCTGCTCCTCTCCCTCTCATCTGCTGCAAGAGTGTGCTGCTTTGTGCTGTCGTTTGCCAATGTGTGTCTGTTTTACCGATCCACACAGAAAGAATGAAGATATGCATTCACTCATAATCCAAAAATGCAGCACTATCTCACGGAGGTTCTGGAGCGTTTAAAGTAACTGCCATGAAACAATCAGAAAATAACCACTTTGGCTAGGGTGGCAGTGTTTGGAAAAAAAAAAAGCTGATGTGTGGTGAGCGTCTGGCGTCGTAAGGCGTTGTATGGTTGCCGTGCATCACCCAGGTGGGTGCTACACATTGGTGGTGTTAGAGAGCAGTCCCCCCCCACCCGAAGCGCTTTGAGTGTCTATGATAAAGCGCTATATAAATGTAATAAAATAAAAAAAAAAAGATTTTTAATTTTTCTTTGTGTGTGTGTGTGTGGGGGGGGGGGGGGGGGGGGGGGGGGGGGGGGGGGGTTTGCCAGAATGAATGTCTATACTAGAAAATGGGGAAAGTACCTGAGCCTTCTGGAGGGCTCCTAGGAAACTTTGTGCTGAGGAGAGATGTGTATGGTGGGCTTATGGTGTTGTCATTTATACATATGCTTATGTGGTTTATTGTCTATTTTGTTGAATGGTCTTAAATATAGTTACTGTGTCATCTTTTCTTTATTTTTGTCTGGTTGGGTGGTGATGACGAGGGTGGGGGATGTGTTCATGTTGCGAGTTGTAAGTATAAAAAATAAAAATCAATCACAAAAAAGAAAACAACGGCTTTGTCCTCACTAACGGCGCTCCCTCTCTTCATTCACTCTCTAGCATGCTCGACTACCGCTGTGCTCTCTCTTTTTGTCTCTGGCTCTTGGGATGAGGGGCCAACTTTGAATGCTTTGTTTACAAAAAGTAAGCGCTATCTCCTACGTATTATACCTTTTAATGAAAACAGATTTCATGGAAAAACACAACTTCTATGTAAGACCAAACACAGAAATCATAGTAAGGGTCTTCGGGGGGAAAAGAAAGTCTGGTATTCATTTTTTAAACAAGACCTTGTGGAGTCCTGCTGACATTTGGTGAGGTGACGCATAGCAACATACAGTACAGAGTACATCTACAGTATGACCCAACAGGTCATAGCTACAAAATTGTTATTGCTATCATGTAATGTAATCTTACCACAGGGAAAACACCAATGTACCTTACCATATCATCAACTGATCAGTTATGTCAGTCCTATGCATTGCATTCGGCGCTGACAGGCCATTACACTAAATGCACAGTAGTATTGAGAGAGCGTTAAATAATGCACAAGGTTATTAGACCAGATCTGTACTCATTCCTGCGACTGGGTGCGCAAAGCCAGGGAACAGGTTTTGAGCTTTAGGCATCTACTGAATGTCTCACTCTTAACTGATTTACATGTTGTGTATCCTTTGGCAGCATAAAATCAAATCTGTCACTTCAGTAATAATGTGAGATATTACTCATGTCTCGTATGTTGGCATGAAGCCTAAGGATAAAACTGTAAGCTTATAGGGCAGGGCTCCAGATTAACTTTGTTCACTAGGAGCACAGTGAACTGAAAATTTTAGGGGACCAACCAGAAGATTTAGGGGCACACACCGTAAATCAACATGCTAACCAAATAGTCACATTTCTACTAATTTCCACTGTATTACTAATAAATACTTTGATAATAGATGCAGAAATTACAATGTGCTGTTTCAAATTCAGTGTCACATTTTACTGTTCACCAGCACCATCGCTATCATGACAGTACAAATATTTAAAAAATATACCATATATTCAGAATAATAAAAGTGCTTAGTAACCTTTATGATTTATTAACATGGCACGGCATACTCTATGCGTTAGGCTAAGATTGTGTTTAACTAGTGTACTGTGTTTAAACTGCGAAGTGCCTGCACTGTCGGCAGGGGCGGACTGGGACAAAACTTCAGCCCTGGAACTGTAGCCACACCAGCCCACATTACCACGCCCATGCAGCCCCACCCACGGACACGTGCAGTCACCAATTACATTTGTGTACAGATGGTGAAATAATATAAGCAGTACCTTATGTAACAGATGTTTAAATATTTAATGGCAAACAATGCTTACTACTTTTTAAAGAGCACACGTTTGTAACAAATTTACACATACTGTCTGTTTATGCCGTTTGTATGCTGTTACTGTCATCCTCTACAGTATGTTGTTCTTTGTCGTCACTGTGTCTGTTCGATTGTCCGTGTTTCTCACTGTTGACACTGCAAGTATTGTCTCTCTGGTCTCCATCGTTTCATCTGTTTTAACTCTAACTCTGCAATTTAAATATATACTTTATGGCTGTCTGTGATTGTACTTCAGGGTTTTTCCTTGCTTGGAATTGGCCTTTGGGGGAACACATAAAGCAGGTGGGGTCTGGGGGTCCTCCCCCAGGAAATTTTGAGAGTAAAAGACTTCAATTCCTGCATTCTGATACATTTTTAGGCACCAATTTATGGTAAAATCGTCTATATTTATGGCAAGGAAATCACAAAATTCTCGTGGCAGGTAACAATTCAAAATACAAAACATAACGGAATATTATTATATTCAGTAGTCCAGTAAGGGGGCTTTCACATCTGGGACAAGGGCCGGATACAACATCACACAGCATGAACAGGGCTTTATGGTCACTTTTTCCCAAAGAAAAATGTAGGATTGACATAGGCTACTGCTTTAATATATATATATATATATATATATATATATATATATATATATATATATATATATACAAATTTAAGAAGTTGGAACAAAAGAGTATGTTTCATAAAAATGACTCAAACCAATTGATCAATTATCAAAATAGGTGGCGATTAATTTATTAGTTGACCATTAATTGATTTATCTTTGCAGTCTCTGGTAACTAGACTACTGTACCAATTAGAGAATCACTTTTCATCATATCATATTTTTATATCTGACTGTATTAGTTTAAACAACTTCTGGAGTCCAGCAACTTTTGGAGCAAATGTTGAACTCCAACCTGTTGGATCTAAAAACTTCTCCTCAGGTGGTTAACAGATTTGTTGCTTCCTGCAAAAAGGAGCATCATATTTTTGATAGAAATACGTTAACAACACGCTGAGCATATAGAGAGACAGTGAGACTATGCTGCAGAAGGGGTTTGGCACGTTTGAATGGATGTTTTACTATTCCGGGTCATCAAATTTACTTTGTCCACATTTTCTCCTTCAAACCAAACTTTTTTAACCAACTAATGAATACTTACATGTAAGAACATGTAAACATGCATTAGGATGTGTCTTCTTTCAATTACATGCGAGTCAAGCACACTTGTAAACAAAAGCAAGAAACACAAGCTTCTGTAAGTTAACTAAAAAAGGAAGGTGGCATGTAATATAAGCAATTCAATTCTTGTTGTAAAATACCTACATGGTAACAACAAAAGGAAAGTATTCCACAACTTGAAGAAAGTACGAGAAAACCTTAATGCTGGAAATGAAATAGAATTGAATAATTGCATTAGAATCTCATTTTCAGTTGTTTTGACATAAAACATTAGTTTAGGTAAAATACTTTGAATCTCTTACGTTGGTAATTCTCTCGCTCTCTCTGTTAAAACAGATATGGATATATACATTGATACAGTCAGTAGGGGAGGGGTGCCCTCTTTGTCCCAGTGGCTTTCTGTGTCACAAGGCATACCCTGCTGGCTGTTGTGGATGTGACAAAAGCGATAGTATGAGGAGCGGCACTCAGCAGTGGCCCAGAAAAAAGCAATCAACACAAACAGCCTGATTTTGTTATCTAAAAGATGGCTAAAAATACACAGTTATAACCACTTCAATTACTGGCTAAATATAAATAAATGTCTCATTTCTGACAGCCTCTCATCTTGAGAAGTTACAGAGGATAAAGGTTTGCTGTTCATGTAGGAATCACATTTTTAGAAGGATTTATCACTGTTGGTATTGCTTTACTCCAAGGAGCGAGACGAAGATGGATGGATATTGTTTGTGTTTGTACACTTGTCCATGTGACACAGAAAAATCTGTTGTTTGTAAATTGTATGTATGATAATGACTGGTATTAACACATTTCATCTTAATGCAAGTCTATTTTAGCCTTGAAGACTTTTAGATTCAAGACACAGAATGGATCGACAGCCACCACACCCCTCTGCTCACCCAATGAGCATTAACAATGAAAACCAGGACAGTTATTCTGTGTTGGGGGTTTATAAGGATGTTACAATTGCAATGATACCAAACTGAAAAAGACATCAAATCCCCACAAGTGAGAAGCTGATACTAGGAAATGTTTGTCATATTTGACTTAGCTAATTCGATAGTCAATAGCCGGTTTATTTTTTCGTCTTTTACTACTCGAATAACTGATTAATCATTTCAGCTCTAGTTAAAAGTACTGACAATATCGTAATTGATCACGTAGTGTAAAATAAGCACCATTTGCTCCGCAACTAAATAACCCTTCTGTAAGAAGTAATTGATGAACTCTGCTAAATCGAGGGGTAAAAAGAAGGAAAAGCCATGTGTACTGGAAGCCTGGGGTTTGGGAGTCTGAGTTACACAGCGGCAATGGTCGATGAGCAAGAGATGAGGCCTGCTGTAATTATTCACAGCACCGCAGACCTGACTCTAGTGTGTCATTTCAACTGGGTGGTGAAAGCTGCAAAATAACGACATTACCCTAATTTTGGTGGCGCAGCTGGAGGAAAGGCTAGGGAGTTTCCCCTTTCTTTTTACCCAACAAAATAGCGGAGGCAGAAGTGTAAGTAAGTGCTACTTAGCATGCAGTGAAACAGTGACTCATCTTTTCCTCCTTGGATTTATTCACATCATGGCTGAAATGACATGTGTGTCTCATAATCCAGGGACTGACGGGTCCCAGGTTGGATTTAAAGACATGACAATGTCTGCAGAAGCATTAAACATCTGATATCAACATGTCTGAAAAAACACCCGTGTCATATAAAAGAATATCTTTTAAAACCTGCGCCTAACCTACACTAGTCCAGTGATTAAATATGTATTACGGAACATCTGGCCAACTTTTAACTCGGGTGGAGTTCAAGGAATACCCCACCAATTTTTGCATGAAATGACACAACCTGTGTCACATTTTATCAGTGTAAATTGTTTGCACCATCTGCATCCCAGTGTCCCAAATGGAGCGTCTAACTTGCACCTTCTAATTAGTTGACATTAGATGTCAATCAGCAGGTAATTAAGTCTCAACTACAGATGGTGTGAACCTGAGGGACAGAGAGCAGAAACTTGTTAAGTGCTAATATAAGAAATAGTAACATTTCATGGCCATGACATTGCACAATGAGTGCATTCCTTAGAATATGGTAATTTGTGAATCCGTGTATTACTGCTGCAGTTTTAGTTGCTGTGAGATATTCATATTCATACTGGGAGGTGCCAAGGTGGACCATGGCAGAAGTCCAATACCACTCATAAGGTAGCTTATTTACTTCTGTTCGACTCGCCATTTCATTTCTAGCTCCTCCATTGTCCGATTATGTGATTACCAAACAGAAAATACAGGCCATTGGTTTTCTTTTTCAGATGCCCTGCTACTTACAGAAAAGACACAAGTGAAAACTCAGCTGTAAAAAAAGATTTGGATCGCAGCCCAGGTGTTAGATTAACTTTCATCAAAGTCAATATTAAGTGATTGTAAAAACCCACCGCCCACCAACACCCACCATCTAACAAAACTAATTAAGTGGTGCTATTAGTGCCTGGGCGTTGAAATGAAATGTGATTGAGCAAAGGGCAAGATATAACAAAGTGGGTAAAAAGATGGATCCAGACAGCATTTCAAAGAAGGATAATTTTAACTGCACACAGACATGCAGAAGAGAAAGGGGAAAGAGGGAAATAAAAATCCTCTGGCATCACGTTCCAAGAATGTCAGCAATGAGCTTACAGACCACATCCCAACACATAGTCAGAGTCGGAATCACATCCAGACTTATAACAGCACTGGAGGAAAGAGAGGGATTGCTGTGGAACGCCTGAGTGGGAGAAGGAGGCCCTGTCTGACAGTCCAATAAGCATCCTCCATCTACATCACATGACGCAATCGCACAAATGGTTCTGAAATTGTTCCATGCTGCCAAAAGTTTATTTTAAAGGGAAAAGAGAGAAAGAGAAAAAAAATGATGGATAAGTGTAGAGGGTTGGAGGGAGAAGGGAGATAACATAAGGTGATGCGTTTTACTGCATACCTCGGACTGGGTCACTACGAGTACAGAAGAGACAAAACAAATCAGATCTGGAATGACCCGGGCTGCAGAGAGAGCTGGGCTACAACGGAAATACATGGACTTATGATTCACACATAGATGTACATTTAGGCACACAATAATGGCAAAAAAGGGTGGGTGAAAAATGAAAATTTAAAAGGAGGAAGAAGGTGGGAGTGAAGAAAAAAAAGGCACCATTAAAAGAAAACATGATCTGGGATTTGTGACAGAGTAATTCAAATATGCTTTGTGTTTAGAAATTGCCTAAGAAAAAAAAAAAAAAAAAAAAACATGGGGAGAACAGAAATAGAACAATGGACAAAAAGAGACAATGTGGACCTAACAACAAAGCAGACAAACTGAGTCTGTAATGCAGCTAAACAACTGGCTGAGCAGACTAGTCCAGTCCTGTACCTTCCCTTTGCTTCCCTCTCTCGCATTCTCCCTCACGCAGCCTCCAAGGGTCTATCTCATGCTCTTTTCCTACAATCACAGGGAGCATGTTACAGCAGCAGTAATAGCACATGACAAGGTGACCTGTGCCCCACACAGGATGGGCTAAACTGGGGTGGAAGAGATGGGGGGGGGGGGGGGTCACATGTCCGTGTCCAACGCTACAGTCTCTGCACCACTTCCCCCCTGCCCAGGCCCCAGTGCTGGCCTGCAAGGCAAGAGAGAGGCAGTGACGGCAGCCTGCCCCCTTATGCTGGGCCCCTTGCTGGACTCTGGAGAGTGGAAAGAGACGAGGCAGGGAGAGGGCCTCTCCAACACACACCGAAAGTCCTGTTTATGTCTATGCCGAATTTGACAGAGAACGCACACTCTCAAGCACACAGATTGTGCACGCACAGAGCCAACTGGACAGAACCGGACAGCAGCAGACATGTGGGTGATGTGGGTACAAATGCAGTTAGTCCACAAGTCAAAGTTAGATAACCTCCATAAAATGCTGTCTCTCTTTCAGGAAATACTTTGAAAAGATTATACCGTATATATAAGAAACGACAGAAAGCTTTTGAAAAGGTGAAAACAATTATACTAAAATTTCATCCACAATCCGGTTATACACTGAAATTAATTTTAAAAAGAAATCTGGATATATATCCACCATACTGGATATCATATAGTGACTTATATTTTGCTTTGCAGGAAGATATTTTTCTGTATGGCTTGTGCTGCATATACAACAAATATTAGCTGTGTGATGTGTTTGGCCTAGAAACCATTAACCAAGGGAGGCAATTGAGGACCTAAAGACATTAGGGGGAACTTAACACTTCATTAATCTCAAAGGCAACTGAACATATTCGGCAAACAGCACGCATGTACAGAGGTAAATACAGGAGGGTCTTTACAGTTAAGTACAGCAGCCTCTTTCTATAGGGTTACATGTGAGAGGAAGCGACCAATTACTGTAGTCACGAAAGGGGGGTGGGGGCAGGGTATTTCACTGTACAGGAGACCTAATGGACTGTACCATCACCACAGCACACAGTTCCATGAACAACCTGTTACAGTTAAAGTCAGTAAAGACACCAACCATGCCCATTTGTATATTTTTATCACATGTACACATTTAGTTCTACTTACAAATTAATTGAAAATGTATTGAAAAGCTGAAGCATATGTGGTCCTCATTTGGGTAGAGTCTCCCGTTCTGGCCCAAATAACATGGTTATCTCGTATATTTCCACATGATATGAATTCAGAACATGTGTGACCGTTGATCTCAAGTGCAGTGCACTGAGTTGTTGATTACTTTTCCGAAACCGTTTCATAAACAGAAATGGATAGGTGTGAGAATTATAGCACGAAGCTCACAATAAGTAAGAAAATAAGTAGGAATATATAAATGTAGCCCTTGCTACTAGATGTATTTGGTCCACCTCAGATTTAAAAAATGAAAAATTTACTTTGAAGTGATGAGCAGCAGAGAGAGAGAAGAACTGGAGGCTGTTTACATTTCAGATGCAAGAAAGACAAGAAGCTTGTAGTAATTAATTATATCATTATTAGCCAGTGGCTCAGTTCTCTACAACTAGGAAATGAGTGGTTAAGGTGTAAAAATATGAATAAGTGTAGCTATATAAATAATAGGGCTGAAACGATTCATCGAGTTACTCGATTACAAAAATTCCTCGAGGCAAAAACTCTGCCTCGAAGCCTCGTTAAATTCCTATGACGCGCACTATACGCGCAGGGATCTGATTGTTCCACACGGACCGTTGTTCAGGAAGCACACCACTAGCGCGCGATACATTTTGAATTTAGTTAGCGCGATGGCGGAGAGTAAAGATGTCCAGAAACGGCAGAGAATGTCTAAAGTTTGGGAAGAGAACAAGGTGCAATGTGTCTACTGACCTGGTATACCACAGCAGTACGACTTCAGCATCTGAACCGTAAACATCCGCTCCACGCCGTTTCACCGAGCGTCGCTGAAACAAGGTAACGTCGCCTAAGCAGCCGCTGATTTTAATCGCATACTGTATTTGTAGCGATGTCGTGATGCGGGTTGACTAGATATGATGTTTAGCTTTGATGTTTTTAACTAGTAAACTTATTCACGTTCAATTGCAAGAGAGTATAGCCTAAAAAAAAACCTTCACACATACACACACCCTCGTCTCTCACTCTTCCGTGTGCGCGCACACACACACACACACAGGTTGCTAGGTTACCATAGAAAATAGGCTCACCCCCGAAATTATATATTATTTGTTGGTAGCCTAATGGTAAATGCTGCAGGTGTAGAAATCTACATAAAACAGATATTTCCTTTGATGTCAGGGCTAGATTACAGCATGAAACTTAATTAAATGAAATTGCCAAATGTTGGAGTTGGAATAAATACCTCTGTTCTTTTGAGAAATAAAAGCCAAATGCTTGATCATTTTACAGCCACATCATTTTCGTTATACATTATTTGTTTTGGTTGTTTCAAAACGCAAAAAAAATTATCCGATTAATCGATCGATTAATTTCTAGATTAATCGATTACAAAAAGAATCGATAGCTGCAGCCCTAATAAATAATTCTTTGAAATTCTTCTTTATGTGGTCTAAATGTATGTTACCTGACAAGAGGGCATCATTCTGCAGTGATTAGTTCAGGTCACTGCAGCTTATCCTCTCTTTTTTAATCACGTGCTAACACAATAAAAATGTGAGTTGATATTTCACAGATATTAAATGCGGCTAACTAGCTAGTAGTAATATTAATAATTTATGGGGGGAATATTCACTCAGCTGTATGATATAATGTTCTCATTTGATAAATTCCCTTTCTGTTGTGCATTTTTTATTACACACCCCTTTAAGTCAGGCCTTTGACTTAAGGTGTCACAAATGGACAGGTCACATTAAATTAACCTGACATTTTCAATTTCATTTCATTTTTGAATATACTGGAATTACAGTCGTATTAATTGCAATGTTGATACTAGTTCATGAATTATACTACCTTATTCTTAAGAGATGTATTGTGTATGATGAGAGTGAATGTATGTCAAAGGATCATAGTTGTGAGATCAAGAAACTGCAAGAATCCCATGAAATCTGTGCAAAAATGTGTAACTTGAAAGCAAAATAATTGTTTTTGAGACAGCAAGCTATCACTATAACGTTATACGGGGTATGCCTTACAAGCAAAAGAAAAATGTCTCACCTGAGGTTTTTGCATGCCCTTATACAATAGTAGACTTGAAACTGTTCTTCAGTTTATCCCAAGCTGTTAATCCTGTTCAAAACAAAAGCAAAATGGCATGTCGCAAGTCACTGAGTGGGCCTATAACGTCGTAGCTGACCTGCCACTGCTCTGTTTATGTAACACTGAATTACTTTCAACAGCAACATACACACTCAATTGCAATCATCACATATAGCAGTAAGGCAAGTATATAGGCAAATACATTGATAAAACAACAGTCTTCAACTGTGATAACCCTGTTGTTTTTATGTGGTCTTGAGCAACATAAATTACAATAACTCAAATCTCGACTCTAGCATTCCTCCTGTGCATGCGAGTTTCATACCTCAGCTCAACTTTTCCCCATCAAGACCGAGTTGCTTTTAATCCTCTTTAGTTGCCGTTTGTCGTCGTGTTCATGCTCTTGCAAAGTGTGTCCCCTCCATGTTGACTGGGTCACTGGGTTAGCTTTGAGGAGAGAGGACCGCGTTGTACTAAACTCAAAAATGTGAGGAGACTTGGGGAGAACACGTCAAACTCGTACGCCCTTCCAGACGTTGGCTCACACAGCAGCGCTTGTAGTAGCTAACGTTAGCAACGTGGCTAGCTGGTTGCTTTAACCCTAAAACGCGGCACCAAGTTCAGCCAGCTTATTAACCGATCTGCGACCGCGGCCAACGAACATCCAACGAAAAAATGGCTGAGACGCAACTGTATTTCGCTGACGGGCAAACGTACGCACGAACATGAAGAAAAGTCAATCACACACGGTAGTCCGACGTGAAATACCCTCCTTCTTCAGGACCCAAATAAATGGTTATTACTTTTTGTTATGCACCGCCCCCTCTACGGAAAAGAGGGATTTCCCCCCCAGCCCCTCCGGTAACCAATCACAGGTGGGCTCGTCGTGTGTCCCGTGTTGTGGTTGGTAACATTTCGGTCCAGACCGGCTTTGTTTGGTCGGCTACGGTGCCCATAAGGCGGAGATCCGCCCCCTCAAACAGGGGTGTGTCGTTACGTCAGAGGTAAGGAAGAGGTAAACAACTTTGACCGCGTGAGGTTTAAAGCAACATCGTTTACCTCTAATCTCTGAATCAGTGAGCACCGTGTGGGGGATTACCGCACTAACATTAGATATGCTACGTGTGGTGTCTCAATAGGTGGAAATAGTCCAGTTGAGGTCCTGTATGTCTTTTGCAGCGCAGTGTCTTTGTTTTGCTGCTACAGGCTTTGAGCCCTATATTTGAAGTACGCCACAACACCATCACCATCGATATCACGCAGTTGAAATAATAACATGAGCTATGCCTGGTCCTAAATCTTTCATTTAATCATTAATGCATGTTGCTCCATTTGTTCTTTGACTGATTATTTCTCTTTCCGATGTGTGCAGTGAGGCGTGTGTATTGGAGGGGTGTGTCTATTCTGCAGTACAGTGGTAGGCTGGAAAGCGACGCCGCTGCATGGCGATCTTGGCATACATTTGCAATGCATGAGAGATGGCCGAGCCTAGGCTATGCTTCAATAGACGATTAAACAACTCCTCTACACGATCAAACTGGGCAAACACTGCTGCTCTTCACCAAGATAAAATCTATTTTTCTTGTTTTTTAGGTGCCATTTGTTTATTCACGGTTGTGTGCACAAGGAGCTCTGGTATGTGGTATAAACGGTGTGTGTGTGTGTGCGTGCGTGCGTGCGTGCGGGGCCAGCGGAGGGGGCCTGGGTGAAGGTCAGGGGTGTGTCTATAATGTAAACAGTAAAGGCGACAGATAGAAGGGGAGAGGGGAAAAAGAGAGGAGGCCCCATCCGGTTTCATATATCCTCTTCCACCTAATCGTTCTTTACATGAAAACAAGAGATAGGCCTAGATAGGGTGCAGATTGTAAACTCCTTACAAATTACAGAGATTGCCATATGATATAACAGAATCTGCCTTTCAAGCACACATTCATTTCCACGTTTTTTAAAATAATAGCGTCAATAGTTTTACTATGGTAAAATTTTACTATTTCTATCCAATTTTCTATCTAATCTGTTTGTGCTATTTTGAATTAATCTTTATTTTGGTCTTTAAGTCTGAATAAAAGATGGAAACAGTGCATTCAAAACTGCAACAGATAAGTCAATGAGTCAATGTCAACAAATGAGTCAATGTCAAAAACAGATAGCAATACCCCCCAAAAATGAAGGCTAAAACTATATTATTGTGCCTACCCCTCTCACAATTTAGAAAATGTATGAATACGCTAAGTCCCCTCTGTTGTGTTTATCAAATGGGTATCAGACATTATTCCCTACATCCCCTGATCTATCAGTCAGCATTGTGCTAGAGCTACAGTGTGTTGTACACTGCTTTTATACTTTCTAAATCCCCTGCCAGCACTGCCTTGCCTCCAAAATGAAAAAAAACTTTCACAACAAATATGCCCTATATTCCAGTCCACTCCACATTAGACATTTATACATTTTTACCCTATGTGTGGCAAAAGAGTACAGACCAATCAACAATACTGGCCACACCATAAAACCCCAAAATAATAACCTTAGAATTAGCATGTCCTGAGCCCTCCAGCACCTTAGACATGTGTAAGCTTGTTGACTGTTGATTCATGTAGAGTAACTGGTAGAAAAGTGTGTGGGTGTTAGGTTCATGATCAAGGAGAGTTGATCCTTGTCCTGTGAGTGTGGCACCAGCTCTGGATCAAGCCGTTCTGCTAACAGGGATTTATTTGGCTCCACAGCACCCATGTCAGGCATGTATCCTTGTCCAGCCATTTTGTGTCATCACATGCTCCGGCCCTTAACAGTACGTTGGCTTGCTGTTTGGAAATCAGTGGAAATCATAAATCAGTATCACCCACTGAAACTATGTGAATATGTATTCATGGCACTGGAGCAGGGACATAAATAACTTGCATAGTAACAGCACATACTGGAACATGCCTAACAGACAGAGTTAACTTTATGCTATTCTGTAGTACAAAGTACAGGGCAGGTAAACATCAATTGAACATACATACATGCTTGGAGAGATGCATTATTTGTAAAGTGGAACATTGGTCCATTATGGTCAATTATGGTGCATTATGACGTTGTCATTAACGCCCCAATAAGATGAATTAAAAGTTATGCAGAATGAAATTACACAGGACTACAGGTGTGAGTTTTGTGCAAAATGCTGTTCATGTATTGTAAAACGAAATAGTAAAGTAATAAACAGTAGCAGGGTAACAGACATTAAACAAATAACGTCAGTTAAAATACACACGTACGCACATTTACAGTAGCTACAGCTGCAGATACATGCAAATCTGATAAGATAAGCAATATAACAGTAACCTATTTTATCTTCAATAAATACGTGACCAAACATCATGTGCCTAAAAAAAAGCTTTCTTGACTTTGTCAATCCTCCATTACTTACTGAGAACAGACACAGAGCCACAGAGGGAAGCCTAGTTAAGCGTCACCTACCTCCCCCAAATAAGCCGAACACATCCTACACATCTTTTGATAATTACAGGATGACCCAGTATGTCTAAGAGTACTCACTGTGGGCAGAGCTAATGTGGGCAGATCACTCAGGTGCACCAACCCCCTTAAAGCACCTGAACACCTCTCTGGCAGACAGCATGTGCTGATCAGCTGGCAGCTGTCCTGTGGAAACACTCAGTCTTTGCCCTTTGCTCCAGTTTGTAACGTTTCAGTGCAACAGGCATGTTGTGCCTATGAAACCTAGGATATCCTGCCTGAGGGACTATACCCTATTGCACTTATGTCTGTCATCATGGGATGCCTCGGGCTGCTGGTTAAAACCCACATAGACTCACTTCCCCTGGGCAATCTACACAGTCTGAAGCTAGCCTAGAGCAAATAGATCAACTGCCATCACCGTCACCCCACACTGCTCTGTCACATTTAGACATGGAGAGCATATATATAGAGAGAGAATATTGTTGATTACAGCACAGTCTTCAATACAATTCTCTTCATTCTCAGCGACTACGTGTGAGCACCATCATGTGTAACTGAATCTCGGACTCGCTGAAAGGCAGATGAAGATTGACACTTCCTCCACTCATTCTCAGCACTGCAGACACCCAAGACTGCATGCTAAGCTCATCATGCCATTAGTCCCTGATCACATAACTGAGCCACAGCACAGCCCCACTGTCATCATTTTGAGAATGACACCACAGCCATCAGCATAATCGCTTACCAAGTTTTCATGAAAGAAGAAAGAACATTAGATTGTTTTTGGCTTTCAGCTATAGCCTGATTTCTGAACCATCTACTACCCTACTAACCATCTAATTAGTAGGTGTAAAATTCTGAATAATACACAACAAAATCAGGAATAACAGGTTTCTTAAACAACATAATATTCGGAATGCACTTGCCACGACTAGGTTTAAGTCAGATGAATGGAGCGCATGTAAACCCATTTTTATTTCTTGCGATATCTCCTAATTACCTGTGTGTACAAACATTGTATCTGACAGTGACAGGTCGGCATATGAGGCAGAGGTGAGTCTCAAATGTGATGACAGAACAACTAGGTGAAGGAGATAACTGTGCATTCTCATACGTGTAGACAGTCAGCAGTTTCAAGTCCTTTGGAACAGCAATACCGCAGGATGTTGAAACCTTCTACAATACACTGAGAGTATCTGTAGCAGCTGCATCACTGTGTGGTGTCCAAGCTGCACCACCCTGGACTGTAAAGCTGTACAGCAGGTGATGTAAATAGCATAGTTTCTCACAGACAATAAATGACCAACCCTCCAGGACATTTACCACAGGAGATGCTTGAAGGAGGCCCACAGAATCATCAAAGACACAAACTAGGAAGTATTTTACCTTCTGGAAAATATCATCAGAGTATTATTTCCAGAGCCAACAGTTTCACGATAGCATAGTCCTCAATGTCATCAGACCGTTAAATGTATAGCCAAATATCACTCTCTAATATATCTTTCTTTTTTTCTGTCTGCTCTGTTTTTGATTGCTCGGTAGTTTGTAATACAGACTTGTACTTGTTGTGTCCCGTACTGTTCTTTAGTTGAAGGTACAATTAAATTATTGTATTTTATGTTATTGTAATGCTGTAGCCAGTATCAGATAAGTTATGTAATATTCACCTGGATTGTTTATTTTTAATTGGCAACAGTTCAAAATAGTGCAGTTTAGTATCATCTGAAATATAGTAACGTAAAATTATTAAGATTCACAAAACATTCAAATATTGAAATAAAGTAAGTACCTCAAAACTGTAAAGTACTAGAGTAAATGTACTTAATGTTCACCCTTGATGCTAGGCTTAATAATATACAATCAATAAAATAACCACAGCCAATAAAAAGTGTTTGTGAGTAGCCTTACTACAATAATAAAGGTGAATGATACACACACTTACAGAAGTTGTTTTAATGTGAGACATATAGTTTAGTATTAGCATTGTGTAAGATGTGTTTTTTTTCCTGAAACAAACAGATATATCTTTCTTTTCGTCAAAGTTTTGTATTGCAGCAAATACAGAGCATTATTAGAATTCATTTTTTTCTTCTTCAAATATTGACTTAAGGAACCAAAGGTTATTTTTCTTTTTAATAATTCCTCAGAAGGTAGCTATACGAGGGGGTGGAAGCTGTTCCTAGACTCCCACAGTTCTTCAACTTCATAAAGCACAACAACAACAGGGCTTATTGAAAACAGGTATTAGTTGCTACATGATCCTGCTCTCCTCCAGAGTTTAGACTGGAGCTGCAATATGTAGATCTGACTACACAAGAGGATTACCATGGTCTATTAAAGTCCCTCTAGTCCCCTCTTCTGGGAGGATGTAGGACAACATATGGCCATTGATCATTAATCTGTACTATCATACATGGGTCCCTGGGCTTTAACAAACAACATCAATACAGTGCTAAATCTTAATGTTGCATTTTGTCAAAATGGCACAGAGGACGTCAGCCATTAAAATGTGCTGCTATGCAACCGGTTAAGCAGCTGCTTCCAAGCTATCACACCAAAGTGGAGCCTTAATTGTTCCTCAACAACACAGGACAAGTAAATAAGATGTTATGCTATTACAGTATTCAAGATGCAATAACTTTATTGTCATTATGCAAACCCAACGTAATTGCAAATAATATATTAGTGACTACCCCTAATTCATTATATCTCCCAACCCAGTCAACTGGATCAATTGTTCAGAGTACTGGGCTTTGGTAGGAGTATACATTGTGATCAGCATGAGTCTGTGCAGCATGTGCTGCTGGAGTGTAGGGGCTATGGAAAAGGAAAGGAAGAAACTGAGATGAGCATTAAAAGAAGCTAAGATGAGCTTTACAGAAGAAAATATACTTGGAGATGCAGCATGGGGAATGCACGTTCACATCATGGTTTACGTTATTCAATATTTGAAAGAAACAGCATTGTTAGAGATAATTTAGTTTAGTTTATCCTAATTTAGTTTGGTTGGTTTGTTTTTGTTTTAATTAGTTTTTTGTTTTATTTAGTTTTTGTTATATTTTATTTATTTATTTATTTTCCTGCTAATCTACTGTTGCGCATTCCAGTCCGGTAGGTGGCGGTAATGCACCTTAAAATGGTTGTCAACCGTCAATTAAAAATCAGAAGAAAAAGAGGAAGAAGAAGAAGGAGAAAACCAACAGAGCTTTTATTTAGAGGAGCCCAAATCGGTTAAGGAGTAGCTAGCTATCAGACATTATTGAAAGTAATTTACGTGACCCTCAAACCTTAAGTAATTTATTTAAAAACACATATTGCTAGGATCGGTTAGACAGACGTGCTCGACTCCCTGCACCTGCCTGATTTTACACTCCGTTGCTGCAGCAGTCTCTCACCACACAGCGATGTTCGTTAGATTTTCAGAGTTAACGTTAGCTAGGTTAGCTTTCGTTAGCTAACTTACGTTAGTATTGCCGAAACACGGGGTAGTTGGCTTTCTGATTAACAGTTACAACTTAACTATGCTAAAGAGCTGAAAGGTGGAACTTGGTTAAACTACAAGTACGGTCCTATGGGTGTCTTTGGCGGGGATGGTCCCATGGTGTAATGGTTAGCACTCTGGACTTTGAATCCAGCGATCCGAGTTCAAATCTCGGTGGGACCTCATCCTTTTGAGCCGTCATTCACTGTTAAATTGTTATGTTTGAATGCTTGTCATGAATCGTGTTGTTTCAATGGGATATGAAAGAGCAAACGCTGAAAAGATGTGGAAAATGATACAAGACTCTAATGAGATGTAGGCCCACATTTCCTTGCTCTTAGCTAGTAACAACAAAAGGTAACAACATGTGTTATTTGGTTTGCAAATAAGTACAACATCATATAAAATATATTTTAGATAAAGCCTTTGAATGATGAAGCATACACTTGCATTTTATTCGATTTTATTACTTAAATGTCCTGTCAAATATGACAGATATACCATTCTTCTTATGGGCCTAAAATATATTACTTCTTTTACATAAAAATCCATTATGAAAAATAATAATTGTGAAGTAATCTAAGTACTATCAATTTATAGAAAACAAAAGTGTATAGATAAAAAAATCAAACATTCAAAATATCTTTACACAATAATGAAGTCTTTGTATCTGTTGCCATGACTATTGGGTAGTTAAATAAGGACATAGACGGGCCAAGACTAATCTGTGATATGGAGAGACTTTTCTATACTGACTCTTTTTATGTCATTACTAAAATTGCAGAGATTGTCATATGAGAATGTCCTTTGGTTCCATCACATTTTTAACTCAACAAAGTAAGGCTTTTTCTTATTTGTAGCTGTAAAAATGTTGAAAATATTTAGGTCCTGTCCACAAGCTTTTAAATTACATTTGTTAACTCTGTTTTAAGGCTGACCCACCCTACTTGCTTATGTGGTTAGTAGCCACATAACATCATCTATCTGTGTTTCAAATTGGAGGCAGGTTTAGTATAATACACTAATACATCTGTTGTTATCACTTCAACAAAAATACACTATAGTTGCATCAAGAACAAAATGTTGATTGTTGCAAATGTATATAGGCTAGTGTAGTAGTTAAAATGTAGCCAAAGACACTTTCTTCCCGATAATCAAAATACATGATCTCTTACATATTTTAATTACTTAATTTACTCTTTCTAACATTTCTAAGGAACACAATTTCATCTGGTCACTTTACACCTTAAAGATGACTCTTAAATTGTACTTGTTAAAGACTTGTTAGCCATATTTCCTTTAGCTCTAACTTTAATACAAATAACAATGTGGTACTTTGTTATACACCATGTGAACTGTTTGAAACAGGATTACAAATTAAATAACTTTATCAACAGCAAAAAACAAAAAAAAGACCAAAACTCTCATTTCAATCTCATTTGGTAAAGGTTACCGAAGTTAGGTCAATCTTTGGCTTATCAAACTTTCCCTCTCACGGTTGTGCACGGTGTGCGTTGTAAACTGACATGTAAAAAATACTTTGCCCTACAGAGCAGTGATCTGTCAGAACCGGATTATCGTTATAAAAACAGCCACAGCTGAGCACAGTCATGCCACCTGTACAAATGCAAGCACAAATGTAGTCACACACACACACACACACACACACACACACACACACACACACACACACACACACACACACACACACACACACACACACACACACACACACACACACACTTCAATAAAAATCATATTAACATCTCCCTCAGATCCCCTCTCTCATCTGCGTAGTTGTGGTCCCAGCATGACTTTGTTGATAAAGTTGACAATGGCCACAGCTGGCTGCTCGGGGTCCATCTCTGCAAACAGGTGACACACGTTTTCTGTAGCGCTGCCTGTCCTCCTCGCAACAAAGCCAAACATCCTGCAGCAAAAAGGAGACGTAAGAGGTAAAAAAAACCGAGAGAGCTATTAATAAAAGAAAGAAACCCAGTTTTGTCTCATGAAGTCAAAGTGACAAATTGTATTGTGATAACTGCCATGCAAAGTAGCACATTGTACCAGTCGGTAATATCACTCGCCAAGAAAGACGCACAGCGAAGCAAGCACTTACTTGCTTGACGTGCTATCAGAATTAGTCCACCTGAAGCACGAGCACACAGAGACACAGAGACAAAACGTAGGGAAACGTGAATAACAAAGACATGGAGACAGTGACTAGCAATCTACATTCACCTCTTAGAGTAAAAAAAGCAGACAAATCATAAATATCTTATATTTATAAAATATAAGTAAATACAGGAAGTATTTGTGCAGCAGCAGGCACACAGATGTTACTGCCTGTACTAAAGATAATCAGCGGTAACATGTACAAGCACAAATAGTTGTTTTTATTAAATTATACTGTGAATGTCGGTTTTATCAATATGTCTCAGTGACCCACCTCTGGTCTTGGGGGTTGAGACTGCTGAAAGTCACACTGTTGATTGGGTAGTGTCTCCTGAAAAATAACCTGTGTACACACAAACAATATGATGACTCATTTGTCTTTGGCATTGGTTTTAAGTATCCTATCTGAAAAGTCTTCTATCAAACATTGTACAACCCCAAATCAGAAAAAGTTGGGACAGTATGGAAAACACAAATATAAAAAGAAAGTAGTGATTTCTAAATGTACTTTGACTTGTATTTCATTGCAGACAATACAACAGCACGTAATTTAATGTGTTCCTCATGATTTTTATTTTTATTTTTTTCAAAAAACCAAAATTCCTATTTTGGTTCTTGCAACACATTTCAAAAAAAGTTGGAACAGTAAAGCATTTACCACTTTGTAATGTTGCCATTCCTTTTGACAACACTTAAAAGACTTTTAGGGACTGAAGACACCAAGTGATGAAGTGTTTCAAGTGTAATTTTGAGATGTCTTCTTGAAGGCAGCATATTGTGCTCCAAAATCTCTATGTACTTTTCAGCATTAATGGTGCCATCCCAGAAGTGCAAGTTACCTTTGCCAAGGGCACTGACACAACCCCATAACATGACTTTTGGACTTGTTGCAGTCCTTTTCTTCTTTGGGCACACGGCGTCCATTTCCAAAAAATACCTGAAATACTGATTCATCTGACCACAGTACACGTTTCCACTGTGTGATGGTCCATCCCAGATGCCTCCGAGCCCAGAGAAGTTGACGGCGCTTCTGGACACTGTTAACATAGGGCTTCCTTTTGGCACAGTACAGTTTTAACTGGCATTTGTGGATGTAACTACATATTGTGGGACTTGACAAAGGTTTGCCAAAGTAGTCCTGAGCCCATGTGGTGATATATTATAGATGAATGACGATTCTTGTTGCAGTGCCGCCTGAGGGCTCGGAGATCACGGTTGTTCAGCTTAGGCTTGCGCCCTTGTCCTTTACGCACTGAAATTCCTCCTCATTCCTTGAATCTTTTAATTATGTTATGCACTGTTGAAGGTGAAATAAGCAAATGTCTTCCTATCTTTCTTTGAGCAACATTGTTTTTAAACATTTCCATAATTTTCTCACGTATTTGTTGGCAAACTGGCGATCCTCGGCCCATCTTTGCTCCTAAAGGACTACTAGACCTTTCTTGGATGCTGCTTTTGTTCCAAATCATAATTACAATCACCTGTTGACATCACCTGTTTCAAATCACATAATTATTTAACCAATTTACCTGATTACCGTCCCTTAATTGCTCCTGTCCCAACCTTTTTTGGAATGTGTTGCAGGTCTGAATGACAGGAAAGGATGTATATTTACCAATGAAATTAAGTTGACCAGACAAAACATGAAATATTTTGTGTTCACATTGTCTGCAATGAAATACAAGTCAAAGTACATTTAGAAATCACTACTTTCTTTTTTTATTTGTGTTTTCCATACTGTCCCAACTTTTTCTGATTTGGGGTTGTACATACTGTGTCAGACCCACTTTTACTTACATAAAATGACCAGTTACATTGACTGAATTGAAAATGTTATAATGTTGTCAAGATGTAAGATTTCTGTTTGTGAGATGTACCTTCTTTTGCTGTCGGTGAGAGTGATGCCTTGAGCAGACACTTTGAAGTGGACCACTGTTGCCACTGGACGTGGACTCAGGGCCAAAGTACACTTGGTTGCCTTTGAGATTGCCTCAGGGCCCGTCAATGACTCGGTTTCCACAGAGTTCAGGTAGAGCACGTTGCAAGCTTGTTTATGAGACAGATGAGAAAATATAGATTAACATAAACATACGGTATGTGTACTTTCAGCTCGGTACTATGAACATATGAGGCTTGAGCATTCTCTGCTGGTCAAAGGTAAGAACCGCAACTATTGCGCTGCATGTGATAGGTCCTGTATGGAAGTTCATGTAACAACGGAATCATAAACAAAAACAAGCCCATGTACTACCTGCTCCTTGTTTGAGGAGGTCAGCTGCTGTGCTGGTGTTTGTTGCACTCTGCATCTCTTGAAGCTCCCCAACCAGATCTGAAACATCATAACCTTCACTCTTAACAACAACATAACAACACTCTTACTTATTGAGGGTCCGGTCTGTAGCTGTTGTAACAACCTGTTATTCTTTGAGTGTTTCATTGTTGTTTCATAATAAATGGGTATTATTTGATTTTTGGAATAAAATGCATGGCGTCTAAGTGTAATGGCACTGATTTGACCTTTTTCTGGGATGCGAAGGGCACACGGCAGAGAGATGGGAGTGATTGAATGCTGGTACACCAGGGCAGATAAACTTCCTGAGACAAAGACAGAAAGAGAAAATACGTAACACAGATTATGATGACAGTATAGAAGGCATTAAAAGGAAGATAACTGGGGACTGGAAAGGAGGTAAATAAAAACAAACACTGTCTTTAGGTTCAAAATGTTAAAAGGTTAAAAGGTTAAAAGGATCAGTTTCAGTGTCTCGTATGTAACAAAATTTGTGAAACGTATTATGGCAGTTGTGTCTCCCACGTAACTGACCGAAGTAGGACTCGTTCTGACAGCCCTTGATCTTCACTCCCCGTGGCCCTGTCTCGACAAGGAAGTGTCTAACCAACTGTTCCAGAGGGTCCCCTGGGAGAGAGGAGAGGAGGGTGAGAAGGGAGGGAGTGAGGATGAAAAGTAAGGCTGTCTTGCTGAGAGCATATTCTATAAGGATACATGAACAAACATACAAAAAATGTAAGATTCTGATTGCAATAGACTATCAAAACCATAATGTAACAGCGTTGGTTGGTCACGACTGCCTAATTTGTGTTTTTCATTTCATGAACAGAAATCCTATCAATATTGCATAAAAAATATGGTCTATCATCAACACAAAAAAAGATACATACACAGGAATGCATAATAATAATTAGGACTGGTTAAAAAACATCACTTATATTTTGGTATCTGTGCCATATATTTGATAGTACTAAAACTGTGCTTACACATTACATAATTGTTTTTCTTTTTCATTATGACAGTATACATGCAATTTAAGATAA
The DNA here is from genome assembly GCA_023631565.1 of Gymnocephalus cernua. Taxonomy (NCBI): domain Eukaryota; kingdom Metazoa; phylum Chordata; class Actinopteri; order Perciformes; family Percidae; genus Gymnocephalus; species Gymnocephalus cernua. Next base: position 30,361,299 of record CM042428.1, read on the forward strand.
AGGAAATCACACTTTGGTTGGATCAGAAACTACTTAATAAGCACTTAAACTACTTGGATCGGCTGTTTTCTGTGGTCTTCCTCGCAAACCCAAAGATAGTTCTCACACTGTGGGTGGAGATACTCAGATTAGGGGGTGGTATATTCTAATGAGTCTGCATGTGACAAAGGAAGGGGAGCCAAATCTGAATGGTTAAGTAGAATCCTGTGTTTTCTGATCTAGGCATTCTAGGCTTTCTATACATAGTTTGTTGAATGGGAATTGATGTGACTTGACTGGTGCCAAGAAAAACACCTACCATAAGCCTTTTTCACAGCAGACATTTTGACTTGTCATAGTAGGAACAGCATAGATGTTGCTATTAACATTAACGATGGCTCTGTTCAAGAGTCAAGTGTGAGGCTTGGCAGTGTGACAGTGAGACAACATGCACAATACTAGGACCCTGGATCATGGATACCTTTGCTGCCAGTAAGGTTGGCATTGGAAGGAGGGGTGGCCACCTTGAGGGCCAGGCCGTAGGCCCCCTGGAATGAGTTACTGTCTCTGATGAGGAAAGTTCCCGGTTGCTTGTCCTTCAAAACAGCTATGGCTACGGTAGAAAAGACACATTAGAGTATGGGTGTTGTAGTGTAAAATAAGAGACGCAGCAATGACAATATCATCATCCTTCGTTTTAACCCTCACCTTGGTCTCTGGAGATGCCTGGTTTGTACCAGAACTTGGAGCTGTCCTGGACAAACTTAGCATTGACCCTGATGTCTGCCTCCTCCCTACAGCTTTGTTGTGAAGATCCCCATCTCTGCTCTCCCACAGAAGTGGAGAAGGTAACGTGGTGCGTGGGGGAAGGAGCTGAGGAGGCCCTGAGTAGAGAGTTGTGTCCGTTTAAGGATCCTGGTGCGGACGAAAGCCGTTTCTTCTCGGGAAGCGGTGGCTGGATGGCGGGGATGGTGACTGCAGTGTACCCAGTGTATGGTATGTGAGGGACATTTAGTAATGAGTAGTAATAAGACGCTAAGGGGAAGGTTGGTGTATGATATCCTTCGGGCACAGGTGATGGTGGTTTGGTGTCGGCTGAGCTGTCTCTTTCCGGACTCAGTCTTTGTCCCGCTATGTCTGTAGCTGATGTAGAGCGCTGAGGAGAAGACTGAAGGTCTGGGGAGCCAATAGAAGAATTTGGGGAAGTGGTGGAAGGGCTAGAACTAAGACTGACAGAAGGGTTCATGGATACACCTCTGCTGCTGTCAGATGTGGTATCACTAGGAAGGGCAGAACCATTCAGTTGGACTTGGACTGGGGTGATGATGACAGTGGCATAGCTTGAAGTCTGTAATTGGTTAGATCCTTCTGCACTTCCTGTGATCTTGGCTGCTCCAAGCGTACCATCAGAACTCAAACTCTGCTCACTTGATGGTTGTGTGGAGTTTATGGATATGTTGGAACTTTGGGTTTGTGCTTCTCTTGGTACTGGTGTGATGGCTTTGCTGCTATTTGAGCTGGACTCCAGATGTGTAGATGTTTCTTGGCTTTGAGAAGGACTATCAGCAGTTACACTAAGGAAAAGGCAAAGTATGGAAAAAAATAGATAATTATCTACAAATATGTATAAATTAGGGCTGCACGATATGAGGAAAATGTGGTATGCTATAACACTGTTGAATATTGCGATAATGATATTACTTGCAATAAATAAACAGATATTAAAGTGTACTAATTTCTGCATTTCTGCTGCTTTCAGTATTCTGCTAAAATACAACAAATTGCTTGTTGAATTTAAAACAAATGTAAGGAAATCATTTCCAACATTCTTTTATTTAACAAATTGAACATTGCATTGAATATGCATTTATTACTTTAATCTTTTTTTTATGGGCATTTCCGCCAGCTCAGCTCAGACATGAAAGGGGAGAGAGAGGGGGAAGACACACAGGAAAACCACCAGAGGCCAGATTCAAACCCTGGACCTTCTGCATCAAGGAATAAACCTCTGTATATGTGTGCCTGCTCTACCAACTGAGCTAAATGGCCAGAGAACTATACGTATTTCTAATGTATTTATTATCTAGCCCTTCTTCCCTTTCCCTAAATGGCTATGCCACTTGTCAGGCCACCATTCTAAATAAGAACCCGTTCTTAATGACTTGCCTGTAAAAATAAAGGTGAAATATAAAAGGCAGCACTAAAAAAGAATGACATTTACATTTTAAAGTGCACTTTTCTGCTGATATTCTCTTTCAACTAACACAAAAAATCTGTCTTTTGCAATAAGTCTCAGCCTTTCCCGATGTGTATATTGCGCCAGTTGAAATTGCGATGACAATAAAAACATTGATATATTGTGCAGCCCTAGAATAAATGTAATTTTATTTTCAGCTTTAGTAGAGTTGTCAAAAAAAATAAAAGTCTCGCCCACCTGTCTTCTGTGTGCGTGGGGCTGCTGCTTCCAATGATTGTGTAGTCAGGATCAGAGTCCAGCCCAGGGGTACTTGACTGTCCATTAGAGTCCGATTTACCCTCTGAACCCTGGGATTTGTCATCCTCCAAACCAGCCTTGGCCTCTTCCATGTCGAGAAGTGAGATAAAACAAGACGAGATAAAGGTATTGGAAGGAAATGAGAAAGAAAAGAAGTAACAAACATGTTATTTCAATGTTATAAAAAACAACAACAATCCCTACTCTATCCATCCACCTATCCAGTCACCTTTGTGATGCTCAGCGTGCTGCTGGTCTCGAAATCCAGAGGGAGTCTCGGGCATCCTGCCTCTCCCAGGAGAGGGGCTACTAGCAGGCAGAGGCGAGGCTGATCCAGAGTGGTACCCTGAGGCGTAACCCCGGCTCTCATGGCTCTCGGCTGGGGATGATTGATAAGGAGAGCAGGGACAGGAGTGACGGGGCTGTGGAGGGGTGTGGTAACCACTGCTGGCTCCATCCCGCACATCCATCAGAGACTGGGGGCTGGGGTAGCCCTGATGAGGCCCAATGGCATACCTAGGCTCCAGGTTTGGACTCTGATCCAAAGGGTGGCAAACGCGAAATGCAGGCATGGCTGATTTGCACTGCCAGAACTCTGCCTCTCTCGCCACCTCCCATGGATTTTCACTTTCCCATAGTGGAGGTGCGTCTCTTGTTCGTTGTACCCCTGCTCTTTGGGACCAGTGTGGATTTTCTGATTGGTCGGGGTGCAATGGGTGGAATGCTCTAACTGAAGCTGATTGGTGCTCTCGCCTGTTGGAGCAGTCCCGACAGTGGCAACCAGAGGACGGTGTTGGAGAGCTGAAGAACATTTCCCTGTAAGGGCTCGAGGGCAGTGATTGATGGGAGAGATGAGAGGCTGGATTGTGGCTGGAATAATGGAGGAGGTGACACTCTTCCCCAGTGCAGAGTCGGTTTAAGGCTGGGAGGGTGTGGCTGTGTGGGTGGTTGTGTTCAGCGGTGGAGTAAGAGTAGCAAGGCCTGAGGAGACAGGGCAGGGGCGGGGCTGGGGGTGGACGTTCCCATGGTAACTCAGGTAAAGGATGGGCGCTATGTCGATGGCAGAGTTCCATATGAGTTGAATGAGGAGGCGGGGACACAGATTTGCATGGCAAGGCTGGCAGAGTTTGGCTTTTTGGATTCTTTTTAATGCTGTTGCAACGGCCAAGACAATGGCCGTCAGAGAGGCAGGGCTCTCGTTCCCTCTCCCATCTGCCATCGCCACACTTTGCGCCTGCTCGACCGCAACACGAGTGCTCTCGCCTCAAACCCCCAGGACTTTGCGGATCTCCGTCATCTAAAATCGCTGTCTCTCTATCCTTCTCTTTCCCTCTTCTTTTCTCCTTTGCTCCATCGTCCCCATCTCCTCTCCTTATTGGACAGTCAGTGTTTTCTTTTTCTGGGCGGTTTATGGACGGAGAGGCATCTTCCAGGTGATCAGAGGGGACTGAGGAGCGGCTAGAGTCAGGTGTGTAGGTGAGAGACTGGGGCTGGCTGGGAGTTTGAGGCTTGACTGTTGGGCTGCTAGTGAGGCATCCGTTGGGTGACGCTGCTGAGGCAGTTGAGCCCGGCCCACGGCGCTTCCTCACCTGGGCGTAGAGGCTGCCATCCAGAGGGCCCCTCGTATGACAGATATCTGGTAGAAACAAGAAGAGAGTTTGATGAGATGTTTGACCCTAACGTAAAGCTTGCTCTTTACACCTGTGTGTGCACTTTCTTACTTTCAATGCTGTCTTGGTGGTCCAGGTTAAAGTTCTCATAAGAATCCCATCTGACCACAGGGTCTGAGGTGTTGTAGTCCACTTTGATGGAGGCATCATTCTTGCGGTATTCTCGACCTTGGAAAGCAGACATTTTGATATGAAGCATATGAAAATGTAAAAACGACAGAAATGCAGTGACAGACAGACAGATGATAATATTCACCTTTCATTTTTTCTGGCCCATTGGAGAAGATAAACTCGACTGTAGCATCTGGAGGGAACCTGTCATCTACAGGAAGACGAGCATAAAGGCAGTGACTAAAATATCCAGGCCGTAACTACAGAGACTTATAAAAATATTCACAAGAAAGTGCGTTCTGTGAAGTTAATAAAGATACTTGCTTTCACTCCTCATCATGGAAACAGAATAACACTTCAAATAAATCTATCTGAAATTAGTTCTCTTTCTACATTCATGCATGCGCCAGCATGTAGCACTAAGAGCAACTGTCATGAGACTGCTGCTTACTGAGCCATGTACATGTATTTCTGTGCTATATATAACATCTTCCCAGTAGTGATAGTTTTCTTTATGCACATGTCACATAAATACCCATCACTCAACTCTCTCCTGCAATGCTTTCATGACTGTCCAAAACCTGAACATTGCCCATACTTTCTATCATGTATTTCCTTAAAAACTGTTGAACCTCTGTTTTTTATACCTGTGCAGGCCAAGTCCAGTTCAGTCTTGCCAAACCATAGCTGGGCTCCGTGGACAGTGCAGGTGTGGAACTGGACTCTGAACACCACCTCCCTCTCCGCTGCTCGACACCGTCGGTGGTAGCACTTCACCTGCAGAGGAGGATGCAGGTAAGAGAGCGATGTACTAATATAAAGGGTCATTTCACATGGACTGTTTTAAAAAGTTGATATATTAGTAGACAAATGTGACAAAATAGTGAAACCAATTTAAATTTGCTTTGTTATAGTGTTATTTTTACGCAGATCATATGTCTTTGGTGCCTGTCGCTGCTGTGGCAACTGAGTACTCTCAGAGACAAGAACAGTACTTGTCTTTCTAGGTCGCTAAGGGCTCTGAATGTTTATACCCTCTCAAAGAGACATGCAAGAGAGCGTAAGAACATAATTAAGCATGCATGTTCATAGTCTACAGAGGATTTGTAGCTTAAGTGGTTTCAAAAGTAATCAGGCACTTTTTAAAGGCAAAGTTACAAAAGTTCATCAAAGTCAAGTTTTACAGCAGTTTAGTAAACATTTAAATTATTGCAGTTATCGCAGTGATGTACTGCATGAGCGGATATGGATCAAATTAAGGTTTTCAAATAGTGACACAATAAGCTATGGCTCACCATAATATCCCCCTTTAATAATAGCGCTGGCTCCATAGTCACACACAGCTTCCTTGCCCTTGAGCTCTGGGGATCACTGGACACACACACACACACACACACACACACACACACACACACACACACACACACACACACACACACACACACACACACACACACACACACACACACACACACACACACACACACACAGAATAAAAAAACTACCACACCAGCTCAAAACACACATTAAACCAGTCAAAACATGTCTCAGTTGGGTGAAACAGTGGTAAACAACATGAACTTCAACATAAGCACTGACCAGCCTACACCTAAACATAGACAGCAGCCTGTATAGACAACATCTGTCAGTTGGACAGGGGACAGAAAGGAGTCTGCAGGTGGTGAGCTGACAACGCAGTAACTTGACAACTGGCCATGTACTTACTAGAGGCCTGAAGTGTAGACAAGCTGTAGAGATTGGTAGATTTTTAGGAATGGATAGAAACCTGCAGATACAGAAAAAAGTGGAGAAGAAAAACTGTAAAAATGGGGAAAGTTTGCAGACAATGGCTTTATTGTTTTTCCCCTTCAACATTGTAAAACACTTTTCTTTTCACTATTCAAAGCTAATAATCACCATAACTGCACTGCAAGCTATTATACAACCTCAGTTTGTGTGAAACTTACCTCCTCCCACCTGGAAGTTTGGTAGTGATGGAATGAGGATCTGGTGGAGGAACAGAGGACTGCTGTTCATTTTGATGGTACCTGACAGCAACCCACCAAAGTAGTAGATGTACCTGAAGAAGAGAGGTGAGGAAATATGAGAGCAGGGAGTGACTGAGGCGATGACAGCAGCAGCACAAGAACTGATATAGTATGTTGCAGAGGAAAAAATACAAAGATATATGAGTGTGTCCCACCTGTTCTGAGAGGGCTGTAGGGAAGAGGAGACTTTGTCTTCACAGAACTTTCTCATAGCTAGAGTGGTGAGAGCCTGGTCCGCTCTGTGGACACAACCAGAGGTGTGTTAATAAAGGCTTTAATACAGCCAACAAAAATAATCGTTAGTTGCAGCTCTACAGTAATGACATTGACCTAACTATCAATAAAGGTGATCAAACAGGTTTTGGCCTTGATGACAACAACATGTAACTGTGAATAAAGTTTTTTAAGTAGTTGTACAGTTGATTTGATTTTAGCACATAAGAAATGTATCGCTCTGGTTATGCACTTGGCAATTTAAGAGCTAGGTGTCCAATTTTTCTGGATTTAAATGCAGCTTTGATGGCAGATGTAAATTCAAAACAGATAATTGATGATCTGCACATGCTGTTAATAACGAGTGCCTTGTGAGATTAATAATGATGCAGATTACCCAGCTGATATCTTGCTGTAGTGCATGTAGGCTGCCACAATGACCCCCGTCTTTCCTTTGTTTCCCTGTCAGAACACAGATCAAAGTGACCATTAAATAGCTTGCTAGCATTTTTCACAGCAAAGCAAAAGCAGATGTAGATTCAGGTTACACTGACCTTGCAGTGGAGGACCACCACATTGTTGGGGTCAGAGGTCAGCCAGGTCTCCATGGCTTTACAAACAGCACAAATCCTGTCCAAAGGTGGGGCGTGAACATCAGGCCAGCCGTAGTCCTGCACCTAAACCGCAGAGGAGGAAAGATGTTTCAAATTCTGGTTTTCGAATGAGTCAAACCTGTCCATTAACCTTGAAAATACAAAGTCATCACAAGTGTGATCTGTCATCTTTTAAGATGTAAATACTTGTACCTTTGGGTTAAGTCTGGTGATGTCATGTCTCTTCTCCGATAAATTCAGTAACTAGAAAAGGCAGAGACACATAAGAAGATATTAGAAATCTATTTTTACATATCAACCACAAACTGAGCAATAAATACAGCAAGATACAATGAAAGGAAACAGTAGAGGAAAGGAAGGGCAGTTAACAGTCCATATCAATGCCAAATAAGGACTTTTCTAGATAGTTACACAAATATGTTTAATTTGTTTTAATAAAACTAACTTTTAATAGCAGTCATTCCCTCAGTCCTTTTAGGAGACCAATTACAACATTAGTTGCCTTATGAAAGTGTAGGAGAATGACTTGTTGTTCAGACAAGAAGTGGTTTCATAATGTTTTCAGTTTTATGACTAACCAAGAACTTGTCTTGGTGCTTAGATTTCAGCATGGAGGCCACTTCCTGTAGGTTTCTGCGGTACCGCTGCTCCTCCAGGTCCGGTGGGAAGAAGACAGAGATGATCCTCTCCGTGATGTAGGTGAGGTCAAAGTCATAGTGACGCTCCATCACATGCTCCATCACTTGTTCCACACTTTTACTCCTGTACATTGTGAGAGTTCATTGTTTTAATGCAGCCAAAACAGCCATTAGGCGATTAAGATTAAGCTCCTTAATGTTTTTTTTTTTTACTGTGCATTTTATTTCTGTGTATATCCATTTTACATATCAAATATCATTTTCTTTTGTTTGATGTGTGATTCAGGCTTCTTGGTACCTCAGCATAGAGCCTCTCTTCTTCTGTGGTGTAGATTTAGTGGAGCCGTTCTAAGAAAGAATCAGACAAGAGTAACTCTATTGCAATGATTTATTGCATTTCTTAATATAAAACTACATGTAAACATTCACTTACCAGGTCTGATGTTGAGGTACAGGTGGGAGTCACCTGAAAGGAAATGAGCACATAATATTGTTGGTTTTTGCAGCAGTCACATAGCCATATGCACACATGCACGCACATACGCACGCACGCACGCACACACACACACGCACACACACACACACACACACACACACACACACACACACACACACACACACACACACACACACACACACACACACACACACACACACACACACACACACGCACACGCACACTGGGAATAAACTAACACATGCCAAGTCATGTGTTTGGTTTAACACTCTTGGTCCTGCTCCAGCAGCGCAGATGAAGGAATGAAAGGATGGAGGGATAAGGAGGAAGAATGGTAAGATTCATTGTCACTTTCTTTCTGTCATCTGCTGCAGCTCGTTTAAAGAAGAGGCTGTCAGCACAGATCTGGCTGTTCCCATCGATGGGTTAGTGATGCATGATGTCTGACAGGCACACACACACGCGCACACACACACACACACACACACACACACACACACACACACACACACACACACACACACACACACACACACACACAGAGAGAGACTGGTGCACACCAACAGAGACATACAGATAAAGACAAACAAGCTCCTGCACGCATGTCTACAGAAATGTAAAGAACTTGAGGACATTGTATTGACTTCTTTGAATTCTTCTTTCGCACACTGTATACCTGATTGGTGTTTATTGTGCTGACCAGGCAGTTGAAAAAAAATAAGTGCTCAGTTTAATGAGAGATACTCAATAAATATGATTGATTGTGTTTTTGCCTGGAAAAGAAGGAGAGGAGTGAGAGGGATAGCATTTACTGGAGGAAGTCTCTACATGTGGCGTGCAGTCCTTGTAATCTGCTGGTGAGCCAAAAGTAAATTGCCAAAACCACAAACACAGAGAAAGAGGGAGCGAGGAAGCTGAGGTCATTCATTGTTTATTATGAGGATAACAGTTGACCCTGAAGTGAAAAGCTAGTAGAAACTGGTATGACAGTGCATGTGTTAGGGTCTGTGTCCATACAGCATTTCTTTTCTAAGCGCCAGTGTCTTTTTTCAATTGTTCCAATGTAATTGTTCAAATTAAAAGAGAGCGTATGAAGCGCTGCAGATAGCGTCTTTTTTCAGAGCTCTCCATCTTTTTTGCAGCCGCTCCAAGCACTTCTAGTTGAAAATCTATACACTTTTCAGAAAAGCGCTGGTGTTGACAAAGACAGAAAAGTCCATTTGTGGAAGCTGATCGGCCAGACACCGAATGTTACTGGTGAGTGTCGTGCTTTTACCATCATACACATAAGCTTGTTGTTAGCTGTATAGTCAACCCCCTGTTATTAACGTAGCATTAAGTTAGCTACCTAGTAGTCTATATCCACGACGTCCGACTTCTAGGATTGCTACATTGCCACCGGAAATTCCGCCAGATTTCACTCTTTTCGGCCGGATGTCCGTTACCTTCCGCTTTCTTTGTGTTGGAATTTTAAACTACAGTCGATTTATGAGGACTATTTTGCAGCGGCACCGTGGTTCTGCCCGGTGCTTAGTGCCGCCCATGGCGATTGTGATTGGTTTAAAGAAATGCCAATAAACGAGAGCACTTTTTCTCCCATCCCGGAATGCTGTGTGCATTAGTCAGATCCTCCTTCGCAGCGCTGTGGAGGAAGGTCTGGCAAAGCGAGACAAGCTACCTAGCTACCTAGCTAACGTTAATGTCGTCAGAGAAACAAAAACCACAGGCAGCGTTTTGAAGTGCTAGGATGAAGTGCTCCCCCAGCGCTGTGCCGGTGCTTTTCTGCCAGAGAAAATGACTATATGGACACACAGGCCTTTACTTTTCTCTCATGAGATGAAGTCATTTACAATGCAAATCACATCAAATGATTAAAAACAACAAGAAATGCATTACGTAATAACATGACCTAACGAATGAAAAATGACGGAAATGAGCTGATAAATGGACTCTTTATTTCTAACGACGGGCTCCAACTGTAAACCTTGACAGGTGACACCCTTTTAGCTTTTGACCTTTGACCTATTCCTTGAGATTGATTGACAGCTGAGTTGCCCTCTGTGGCTGAGTGCTGACAGGTGTCAGGCAACAGGTCAGCAAGTCAAATGCCTGCTATTACAATGATCTACAACTACAGCGACCGTGCAGAAATACACTCACTACAAGTTTTATGTTGACAGAAAAGGCCGAGTTTTGATCAATACTGTCGACCATTTTTAATGCTACATTTAATTACAATTTTGTTTTCAATTGATGTCACAAGTTCCAGGTAGATGTTGGGTTTAAGGACTAATTTGTAAACCATCCCTGCTCTAACTTTGCCAAAACAAAGGCACCTTATACTCACGATTGATTGTCAAGCAAGTTTTGATCTAAGCTGCAGATACATTTATTTATGAGGGTATTTGATTTCAGTCCCTGACAGTTGAGGTTGTATTTGTTTTTGTCTTTGTTCTTGTAGGTACATTATGTCATCATGTCGACAATAACAGCATTACATTGTCGAAATAACAAACTGAGGCACCATTGATACATTCATTTTACCATTGTAAGGGGCTTATGGATCAGTACCCTCATGCAGCTTATAGTAAAAAGTGACAGCTGATTTGATTTGGCAAGTCAGGAGGAGTCTGGGCCAACCCAGTAGTACTGTACTACTGTACTCTATTTTTATTAACCCAAGACCAATGTCTGTGTGGAAGGTTAAAAAATAACACTAATAACCTATTACATTTTTTGCTAATTGGCTAATTAGCATTTCCAGAATAGAGCAAAGGCACCCTGTTTTTTTTTTAATAGTTCAAAAAGATTTGTCGTGAGTACAGAAGATGGGGTTTTCTATTACATGGCATGGCAGCACAAATGATAGCTTTCTTATTTCATGGCATACACACAAGGAATCTGTGTGGAGATGGCAAACGCCATTACAGAGGGGCACAGAGAAAGTCTGACAGAGAGTTTAGGAGAGTGTGATGGGGAAAAGGAGGGAAGCATAAACAGACATGTGACCCAGGGAGGAATGAGCAAAAGGAGGACTGAAGGGGAAAGGGCATGCTGTAATTGGTTACTTCATGGCAGAGAACATTCAACAAAATATGCAACCGCTGAACTGACGAGATAATATCATTACGTAATTATCGTCATGCAGGTCTCACACAGACTGACAGCCGATATACTAATACTCTGTATTTGTTTTTTATTTTTTATTGCACATTCCACCCCAGCACAAGCATAATCTGTACTTTCCAGTGTGTTCATATACAACAACAGATCACAAACATGTTATTAAACCTACAGTAGGAAATTAAAGAACACAGAGATTCAGCCATAGGGGGATAACTCCTCTCTTAATATGTTTAATAATGGTAGTAAAGTGGATAAAGTGGTCGGCTTCAGGAAGGAACAGTAGGAGACAGACACAACATGCACATACCTATGTGTAAACACATGCACACACACACACACACACACACACACACACACACACACACACACACACACACACACACACACACACACACACACACACACACACACACACACACACACACACAAAAGAAGACCATGGTTGAACTGATATGCAGCATGAAGGCAGAGGAGGAAGACACCAGAGTCAACAGGAAGCAATTTGCAACAGGATGTCAGTGCTGGTCAACCTAGGTTCACTCGCACATGCACAAAGACATACACACACATGCAAAATGTATACACATGTTTTTGGTGGCTCTGCCAGCCTCAGGGTCGTCATTAATGCATGTGGACTGTATGCTGGAGCCACTGGGAGCATAGCCATCTGGTTCAGTTTGTCCTGTTCACCAGCTAGCATTTACTAAGGTGCTAATGAGAGAACTCAATTTCATCCTCAGGGACTGACTGACTGTAGTGGACTGGATAAGTAGTCTGTTAAGTGATTCAGATTACCTTGTTCTTTAAATAACACTTTGCATTAATTTATTAAAGCACAAATGGCAAACATTGTCTATTTTCAGCTTCTCAAATGTGAGATTGTGCTGCGTTATCTTTTGATTATTCGCCAGGGGTGGGATAGATAAGCTATATGCCAGCAGCCAGCTGTCTAGCTTTGCACAATGACTGGAAACAAGGAAACAACTGGTGTTACTTTGTTGAAGTTTAAATAATCCTCCTTCCAGAACCTCTAAAACTCACTTATTAACATGTTATAGTTTTTACAGGTGTTGGTAGTTGGCTAAGCTAACTAGCTGCTGGCTCCAGCTTAATATTGAACCGACAGATTTGAGAGTGGTATTGATTTTCTCATATAACTCTGAAAACGAAAGCACATACATACTGTATATTTCACAAAAAAACTATTGTTAGTTGGGTAAATTGTGATGGGCATTTTTCATTACTATCTGACATTTACAGCTCATCTGATCAACTAGAAATTTGATTGATTGATTTATCAGAATTATTCTACATTGAGTATTCAGAGTGTAAGTGGATATGTAAGTGTGTTCACAGAGTGTCAGTGGGTCTTGATTAAGAGTTTCCTGGCAGCTCCACAACAGAGTTACTATGGCACAAATCTTGAAAGTTGTCACTGCCACATCTTAAATCATCACTCTTTTTCCAGGGGGAGAAAATCTAACACAGAGATCTGCCGGAGTAGGTGAGTCAGTTACGGAGAAGCGGGAGATAATTGTGAGTGTTTGAGACTCGGTATGCCGTCCAGGAGGAGCGAGTTTTATTCTGACAGTTGACTCAGAGCTGACATCACACATTGGAGAGGGAGAAGTGAGTAAGCCATCCCGTTTGAAAGTGGAAAAGCAAAATAACCACGGCTTATTCCAAGTTCCATCATCTCACAAAAAAGACACTGAAGTCCACTGAAAGCTAAAAAAAACTCTGAGGGTTTTTATTTTTTGCACAGCCTGTTAACATTTCACTGAGGGTACCAGAGGGCAAATTTAGGAGTGGCTGTGATTTAGGAGGCTTCACATGAAAGTATGGAATCCCTTCTCTTTCTTCTCATTATCACGCTGCCTTTCTTGTTTTCTCTCATCTTTGATCCCTCATGTCTGCATTTCCTAACCCCAGCAGTCTGTGTCACTCCCCTTTGCTTACCCTTCTCTTGCTACTTCAAACTCTGTCTCTCTCTCTCTTTCTCTCTCTCTCTCTCTCTACTTTTAGTGCCCGGGGACAAGGGACAGGATACGATCATCCCTGCCGTGAGATACAAGTATGTGCTCCCCCTGAATAAACAACATCAGATGACCAAGGACACCTTGATAAGCATCACGCATAGCAAGGACATGTCGCTATGTAACTGGTCCCGGAGAAGGAGCGAACAAGAGGAAGCATGAATGAGGGCTCGAAGCAATACAAAAAAAAACTGTCCAGGGAGTGGAGATATAGACGGAGCTTAGAGGGAGAAAAAAGAAAGAAGAGAGGTAAACAGAAAGCGAGAGCGAGCGCTGGATTGGAGAGAGATGTCAACAGCTGAACATGCTGACCACTGACACACATCAGAGAGATTTCACAGAGCTATTTTGATAGACCTCATTTTAGACCATACGTCCCTCAGAACACTTAAAGGCTCATTTTGTCTATTTGTCCATCAGTCGTCTCGCGAATCCACTTGCCTTTCTGGCAGCAATGGCATTTTCATCAGATCTGCCAATGGATCTGTACTACAACTCTATCTGACTGCATCATGGCAACATACATGTATTTGGTCCTTGCTGCTTTGCCTAACAACATTTAACATCCATGTTTAAAAAGCCATCCCAAAAAATAGGAACTGTATAATTCCTGGAATATTGAACTGGTCTTGCTGTGCACCTATCACTGGCTTGGGCTCTCAGGAAATGAAAGCAATGGGTAAATATAAACACTGTGCATGCATCCCTGTGTGTGTGTGTGTGTGTGTGTGTGTGTGTGTGTGTGTGTGTGTGTGTGTGTGTGTGTGTGTGTGTGTGTGTGTGTGTGTGTGTGTGCACTCTCCCTGTAATACTTAATTATTGACGAGTAAAGTAGTAAAATTAAATGAACCATGATAATTATTTGTCCACTGTGCATAGTGCTGATGATGGTTATAAATAGCAGCAACAATGTGACCACCTACAATGTGACCACCTTAATGAAGTTACACAAGATTTTCTACCCACAACAACACCTTCCACCACCTGAGTTCTCCATCTCTATTTATTTAAAGCTGTTTCTACCTCCTCATTTGATGTGCCATGCCACGTAGAGCTATCACACTGTGGTGATGCACGAACACAACAGAAGAGGTTGAAAAACATGACACTTGTTGTCATGTTGCTCAAGACACCTGATAGGAGAGACGCCACAGAAATTCACAACATCTGGATAAAAGCTAGACCGATAAATGAGCCGATATGAGCATACTGCAGGTACATCAGTATTGGCATAAATTGCAGCCGATAATTAACAAGAAATGCCATTTTGAGTTATTTTAGAAACAGTTCCAGCTCCACTAGCACTAATTATGACTAGAGAAAACCCTACAACACTTGCTTCTTACACAAGCACATATTCCATAAAGCATCCTAGTTGCTATATCAATTCATAAATCAGCATGAAACATTATCAGAACAGCTGCTGGTGTGTATGAGCAGACACTGCAACCATCTGTATTTCACTACACAACATTAGGATTCATCAGATGATGTTAGGACAGCTGACTGTGTTTGGGATACAGCCATTTGTCTCTGTCAGGTGCCCTTAGGGGGTAGATAAGTGTATATACACAATACACTACATAGACATGTATACACAGTGTTAAAGTAGATAGATACAGTAGATAGAAACGGTGGGAAATTGCATTCTTATCAGAATCAGAATCAGAAAAAGCAGCGGCATACACAAAGTAGATAGTATAATAAAAAAAAATTTAAAGTAGGAAAAGTTGTGCATACAAATAGATGCACGCTGGTGTATGCAGACAAGTCTTGCAAATGCACACACAAGCAAAAAGATGCATGCCCAAAAACACATCTAATCTATCCCCTAAACAGTCTGGTACAGCTTTAACAGTTTTACAACATTTTACATGTAAAGGCATGTAAAGTAGCATATAGAAAAGTGTTTAGGTACAGTTTCTATAATTTCCTGACCTGCACATATATGGACAACTATCTCATTAAAAAGTAAATCTTTCACTCTCTAGCATTAAACATTTATATCTGTGTATTTTTTGTAGGTCACAGCAGGAGTCTCTGCTTCATTTTCTGCACTTGCCTTAATCACAGTAAATTAAATCCTCTTTCTGGGCAAAGGAAGAGCTCTCAGGCTACAGCTTTAATGGAATAATATGCACAATCACATGCCGCATTATCAGAAGAGGCTTCAAGGTTGGTAGATTGCAACTCAATAGAAAAGAAAAATAAACAAAGTACATAAAAAGTCAAAACTGATGCGCTGAATACATATGAATAAACTAAACCCAAAGCTTTACTCAGTACATACAGAGCATGTTTTACCTCTCAACAAGCAGCTTCAGTCTTTCCCTCTGCCTCTGTGCAGTCCTGTCTGTAGAGTGGGAAATACTAACTCCCTCTCTCTCTCATACAATCTCTCTGCTCACTCTCTCTCTCTCACCAACTCCCTTTGCCTCCCTCCCTCTCTCACGATAACACACACACACACACACACACACACACACACACACACACACACACACACACACACACACACACACACACACACACACACACACTAACACTGTGTCAGCAGCACATCCGACATAGCTTTCCCCTCTCGCTCTGCCTGTGTCATACACAGAGACAGTAAAGCACGTTGACTGTGCGAGTGCTTTCCCCTTACGTGTAAGTGCACTTACACACACATCAATACACCACATGCAGGCACTAGGCAGCCCTGCACAGTACTTCTGTCCAGTGACCTCTCCAGTGGCCTGAGGCTGACAAGTGGCAGAATTAAATGGACTGCACAACCCTCTGGATGCAAAAAAAACAAACAAAACAAAACTAGTGCTGACTGTTATGGAGATGGTACTAAGCTGGCATAACACACTGATAAAAGCATTTAAGACTTGAAAAGAAGACAAAAAATGCCAAGCAGAAGGTGGGAGAAGCTTTAACTGTGACTATAAAACATCAAGAAAGAAAGGTAACGTAGATGAAAGGAAAAAACGATGATGACACTAAGACGCAAGAGATGAAAAAAGTAAAAAAAGCAATATGTTGACATATGAGCAGCACATAGAAACATACAATGAGTGCATAGCGTGACATGAAGCAGACAGCAATTTGCAGCCTTGACTCAATGTTCCCCTTTATTTATGAATATCCCCAAGTGGGACTGATTACATACACACAGTCTGCCTCCCCAGCTGCCTCTCACTTATTTGTGTCCCCCCACAACACCAATGATCACTCACTGGCAGGCATCTACGGCACTCTTGTTATTTTCTATATTTACCCGCTTAGACTTCTCCTATCCAGATTGATCATCGTCCCGTGTGACGATGTCCACTCTCGGCGCCTGCCTCTCCTGCAGCCACCAAGAGCTGTTTTTGGCTATCGCCGTGGTGACCAGGGGGACGAGTATGACAAAAATAATAATCCTCTTTTAATACCTGCTGCTAAGGCACAACAGCTGGTAGTGTCCAGTTGTACACCATTGCAGTGTTTGGAGGAGGAGGGGGCAGGAAGGCACAAACTGCCCCATTTCATAAGAGCTGAGAAATAAAGCATGGGTCCAAGTGCCATTGTGCTGTTTTTTTCTCTGTGTTTTTGGGCAGTGAGGCACAACAGCACAGTTAAAGCAAGGTGATGAGCTCACAGTGGTGTGTGACACTGAGCTGCTGTGAGCGGGGTCACAGGGGAGCAGAGGAGAGCCACTGCCAATGGTTTGACATAATCTGTCGCCGAAGAGTGCTTCTCTCTTACACAGCATGTAACATGTCCTCTCATAATAAAATAATCCACTCAAAAATAACAAAGGCTGTTAGGCAGATCTCTCAAAACACAGTCTTTTGCATGACAAATCTATTAAAAATGTGTCCCTACCTCCTCTGTGATGAGTTTTACCTTGTGTGATTGTTGAATGGTGACAAGAAGCTATTTTTCTTCGATTCTAAAGGGACTGACAACGACGTCTCACATTTACCACTCATATAAGGCATGAAAAGGTTCTGCAATTGTCATTTTATTTTTATTTCACAAACCTCATATAATATATATGAATAGTATGGATTGTCAAGCCATTATGCCCTGACAATATGGCTGCTAATACAGAGAAGTGAGATAAATGGAAAGAGCAGGGGAAAAGAGGGAATGCCTTGAGTAACAAATCCTAAAACAAGTGAAAATAATTTGTGCAGGGGCTGAGATCATTTCAGTAATGTCACTAAAATCTTTGACACAAGTTGAATGTATTTAATCAAAAGTATACCACTTCCTTTTCTTTGTCTTGTTTCTGGAAGAAAATTCCTGATTTGGTCATCACCAGTAACAATGGACACTTCTTGCTAGTTGAAGCCTTGCATACATACATATTGTCATATTGTCACACTAGTGGTAGATAGCTTTTTTTCAGGACTGTCATGGAAACTGTGGGGAAATTCAATGAACTAAAATGCTCATAACTCAAAACAGTGATTGAAAGCAGTTCAGTCCTCCACTTGACTTTATTTAATACAGTAAACAGTACAGCTAATGTATTACAGCCTAGTCTATATCCTTGACGTTCCACTTCCGGGATTGCTCCGTTGCCGCCGGAAAGTCCGCCGGATTTCACTCATTTAGGCCGGATATCCGTTGCCTTGGGCTTCCTTTGTGTTGGCATTTTAAACTCCAGTCGATTTATGAGGACTATGGTTAACCTTTTCTCAGATCTCTACAGGGTAAATCAGCTAGCTAGACTATCTGTCCAGTCTGAGTTTACTGTTGCATGACTAAAACAACTTTTAAACGTACATGTTCCACCAGAGCCTATTTTGCAGCGGCACTGCGCCTTTTCTCCGGTGCTTAGCACATCCCAAGACGATTATGATTGGTTTAAAGAAATGCCAATAAACCAGAGCACGTTTTCCTCCCATCCCCAAATGCTATGTGGAGTAGCCAGACTCTCATGCAGCGCGCTTTGGAGGAGGGTCTGGCAAAGCGAGACTAATTACAGCCTGACAGATAGGCACACAGACAGTTTCCCTCTGCAAGCTGCCATCTCCCTAAACTGTGCTGCCTCTTGTGCTTTCTCCCCCTCTGACCCCCACCGAACAGCTCACCAGGGCTGTAGTACTTGAGTCCGGACTTACACTCAAGACGCTTTTCTGTTGTTTTTGGACTTGTCTTGGACTCGTTGGTATTTGGACTCGGACTTGTCTCGGACTTGGCCATTGGACTCGCCAAATATTCTAGTTGGTCTCTGTGTAGTCCAGCACTACATGATTTTGTTGCTTTTTGTTAAGTAACTTCCTCCTTCAAAACAAAACCATTGATGAAGCGCGCTTGTTCAGAAAACAGATATTAGTTTAATTCAAAATCCAAAATCCAAAATCCATCTAGAACGGGCATCGAGATTGGTCGCCTGGTATACACCTGGCTGCATCATATACAGTAGGCTACCTTAGTCATCAGGTATTAATCATTTTCATTTTGGCCACAGACACAATGTCAGCGAGCACTGTTTACTATAAATTCTTCAGGACAAGTCATAAGGTCAAGAATGGAAACTTTTCCATTTTATATTTTAAGTAAATAATATGGCCTAATCTGATCCTATAGTGTCCTACTCTGCACTTGCTTTTTGATAATTACAATTAATAAAGCAAATTATCATCTTAAAGTAGAAGATGTATGGTCTCTCACATCACAGAAATTATAAACGGGTAAGTAAGTGGTCTTCAAGAGGATTCTTTTTTTTTCTGTCTCAATATTGACTGTCTCTCATTTGGACTCGGTCTTGACTTGGACTCAAACCTTTTTGGACTCGGCCTTGACTTGGACTTGAACCTCTTTGGACTTGGTCTTGACTCGGTTTTGACTAGTTCTGGTCCTGGACTTGTCTTGGACTCGACAAAGGTGGACTTGACTACAGCCCTGCAGCCCACTGCTGCCCCCTTCGGATCAGCCTAAGAGCACTTCTCACAGACAATGCTAATAAGTATCAGAATGTTTTATAAATTACTGTTCTTTAATAAGCACAAATGTTTTATATCAAGCTATATTAGAGAGCAACTGACTTCCCGGGTGTTCGAGGACTCTCAGGATCTCCTGTTATGCTACATTAACACATGACTGAATTGCTCATAGCAACCTGGCTGGTTGCAGTTGGGGTGGTGGGGGGGGCTTCTTTAACCAGACATCTAGGTCAGTGCACGCGGCTTACTCCACTTAAGAATCACAACATATTAACATCTGAACCTCTGACTCAGGAGCACAATTTGCTCAGGACAGGAGGAAGGTAGAGTGGTGGATTCAGTGAGGAAACGTACGGCTTACCTTGGCTTCACATGTCTTGTGAACTGCAAACTTGCACTCTGCACACAGAAAGGAGAGTACATGTTTTACTCTGACAGTGAGACAGAGAGAGGGCAAGCATGGTGAGCTCATCTATGTCAGGTCTAGGTGTGTATCCAT